>VWZD01013584.1:1489814-1801362 GCA_013396695.1 Sakesphorus luctuosus
CCGCAGTGACAGTGGAATGGTCGCGACTTGCAGCAGGTCGCCCTGCAAAGGCCTGGCGGCTTTGGGTTGTGTTGCCCACGTGCATTTTGACACCACAGACCGCGTCCCTCACAGGGGCCATGAACACGCACTGCTCGGCCCCTTTGGGGTTCAGCGTGTGACTGACCGAGCTTCACCACCTCCCTCTGCTCAGCCAACAGCCCCTTTCAGTCTCTGCATGAATTTTCTTTCAGAACTTGTTATTTTTGTGTCTTCTGTTGTGTTTTGTCCCTTTCGTGTGAAAAAAAAATCATGCTTTTACCTCTTCATTTTCCTTATTCCACTGCAATGACTGTGGCCATGGGGAACAGTGAACCCTGCTGAGGAAGAGTTGTTGGCAAGGTCAGAGTGAAGAGGTGCTTTTTTGGCAAGTGGAAGTCAGCTGCCTTTTTGCCGTGGAGAGCAGATCTGCTGCTGCCTTGTGTTTTGAGGCAGCTCTCTCACCCAAATCTTCACTGCTTGTGGATGACTGGATTTGGGAGAATCACACAAGGCAGCACTTTTACTGAAACATCTTTATATATATGTCCGGGCCTCAAAGCTAAAAGTATTTTCTAATTCACAAGTGAAATATCTGTGATTTTGCAAATTAAATTAAATTTTGCAAATATTGGTGCCTGAAATTAGTCCCTTATGACAAGTTCTTGGCCTGCTCCTGAGATACTGCATTTTTCTGGGATGCCAAACTAGATCTGGTTGGGATATCTTAATATAATCGATTTTTGGATCCCATGGCTTACCAGTTATGTCAGTGTTTGTCTTGAATTGTTCCTATGCATCTATAGTGAAGGCATAAATTACCAAATAAATAGAAGTAAACTTAATGCATAAAGCAGTGTTTCGTGTGTACTTTGAGCATTTTCCAGACTATACAGATGTATTTCCATGTAAGGAAACTATCACTTGCAGTGTTCTGTTGTAGTTGGCTAATAATTTGCTGATTTCTCCTCCCCTAATTGTTTGGTACAGCTACTTATTCTTTTTTTCTTCTTTTTTTTCCCCTTCCAAATGCTGCTAACCTAGGGAGCCATTAGTGAGGTAAGGTCTCAGTCTTGTCAGGATTTGTCTTTGATACATGTGCTGGCCACGTATCAGAACTTTGGTACAGACTCTTCAGTGTTGCTTTTGTGCCCCATGTTGAGGGCAGGGGTTTAACCAGATGGCCTAAAGGCCTCCCTCCCAACTCTGGCCATTCTGTGATTCTGCCAATCCCAAACTCTTCATTTACTTCCAGCTCTAGAAGTAAAACAGCTTTTCTTCACCAGTAATACTGATGCATTGTGGTAAACAATGTAGAAACTTGGTTTAAATTGAAACTTTTAAATACTTAATCTGATAATAGGGAAAGGGGGGAATTGTTACTGCAAAAATCAGATATGTAACAGAGTAGGTAACTAAGATGGATTGAGGAATTTCTCCTGACTTTTTTCCAAGTTCGTACTTGTCAATTAGACCTTTTTTTGAAAACAGTGACCTGGACATTGTCAACATTTTGAAACCTTCAGCTAAATGTATGTGAATTTCCTGGCTGAGTGAAATTTTTGTGTAACTTAACTGAGCAATGAATCTGCCACTGCAGATGTGGAGTGTTTGCTGTGGCCACAGTTCCTGCATGGACACAGGCCCAGCTGTCAGAGGCTGCAGTGAAACACCAGAGTTCATTGGTCAGCAGCCTCTGTTCCTTCTTTAGGACATCCTCATCTCTCCCCTGCCATGCCACCCTTTCTTTTCTGTGTCTCACATATCTCAGGTACCTTCTGTGTTTCCATATCATGTTGAAGTAGTGGCCGTGCTGTTACTGATATGATATTCTCCTTCGTTGTTACTGCATTGAATCCCCCCAACTTCTCTTCTATTGAAAAGAAAGAGTACAAGTAGTTTGTATGCAGAAATCTGCTGGGTTCTTTTTGTTTGTTTGGGGCGGGTTGTGGGGATTTTTGTTGTTGTTTTGTTTTCTTTTTTGTTTGTTTGGTTTGGGGTTTTCGTTCATGTTTTCTTTTATTCCATCAAGGCGAAATCCCAGTTAGCACAGAGAGCCATCAAAATCTGCGTTGGCTCTCTCCTTGTATCTGGCATGTGGAGGGAAAAACAATTATTTTACTGTTTTCAATGCTCTTCACTGTCTTTTGAAACTTACTGGGTTTATTTTAGATAACCAAGGGTATTAAATATTTAAATTCTTTTTTTCTAATCTTAATTTTAAATACTGGGTTTTAAAGGACTTTAACACATGCATACAGAGCAAAAGTTCTGTAGCCTTACAGGGACATGCCACTGGTGAGTTTAATTCATAAATCATTTCTGTTTGGGAGTACTCTGAGAAATTGCTTGAAAGTTCACCTACTTGATAATTATGTTTAAATATTGCTCTTGTTTTGGTTTTAAGGCCTCTCGAGTGATGGTGGCATCACGTAACTATGCAGACTTTGCAAGTGAAGCTTCGTTTGAGATTAAGGTAAAGAACACTTAATACTGGCATTCTGTGTAAGCATTTGTTGCACATCTCGACATGATGGACTTGCCCCCATATCTTTTTCAGTTAGAAAACTACTGTTTGACTTTACAGAACCAAACCCCTCAGTATCTGACCGGATTACATAGTGCAGCTGGAAGCCCTGTGCTTGGCAGTGTGTAGGAGCCTTACTTGTTTCTTAAGAATGTGAAGTTGTGACTCTTTGCAGCTGTGATACTGCAGTGTAGCTGTGAACAGAGTCAGGAAGAAACCAAAGAACCTTTTTGTTCTGAGGGAAGAGTATTAATGTTTCCTTATTTGCAGCCTATCCCAAATGTGCAGCTGGTTGAGGTCTGTATGGTTTTTTGAGAAAAAAATGCAGCATCCTTTTAATGCTTTACTTTGTGTTGCTCAATAAATGTGTTGTATTCTGTCAGCTTTGCACTGTGCCCAGATCTGAGGAAAAAGTGGTGCTTCCATTGGCAGCAGCTTTTGTGCTGGCATTTCATTCAGGAACTGATGAAAGAAAATCTGAAAGCAATCATTTGGTTTTTCTTCCTCCCTCTCCCTGTTTATCTGTGCCTGTAAAGTATTAAAATTGTTTCACAAGTGGAAGGGAAGGAATATATATTGGTGAGGCCACACCTTGAGTGTTGTGTTCAGTTCTGGGCCCCTCAGTTCAGGAAAGATATTGAGGTGCTGGAGCGGGTCCAGAGAAGAGCAACAAGGCTGGTGAAGGGACTGGAGCACAAGTCCTATGGGGAGAGGCTGAGGGAGCTGGGGTTGTTTAGCCTGGAGAAGAGGAGGCTCAGAGGTAACCTCAGCACTGTCTAGAACTACCTGAAGGGAAGTTCTAGCCAGGTGGGGGTTGGTCTCTTCTCCCAGGCACTCAGCATAGGACAAGGGGGCACGGGCTCAAGCTCTGCCAAGGGAAATTTAAGTTGGAGATCAGAAAAAAATCCTTTCCAGAGAGAGTAATCAGGCATTGGAATGGGCTGCCCAGAGAGGTGGTGGTTTCCCCATCCCTGGAGGTTTTTCAGCTGAGATTGGCCGTGGCACTGAGTGCCATGATCTGGTAAAGGGCCTGGAGTTGGCCCAAGGGTTGGACTTGATGATCTCGGAGGTCTTTTCCAACCCAATCCATTCTATGATCTGTTTATATGAAAATTCTTTTTGAAGTAGATGTGAGTTTAATGTTTGGTCCTGTGTCGATGAAAAAACTCCAAAGTTTCTGTTGTTAGGAGGACTTGGAAGCAGAGTTGTCTGAGTGTGCCCATGTGTTATACCCAGTTCATGTGGGTGTCAGTGGATTTGCTCTGGAGAGACTTTTGTTGTGATATAAACTGTCTTTAACCTGTACAGAAGTATTTTGGCCATTTAATCTGCACAGACAGAGTAATTGTTTGGTCTCTTCCACTAAAATGTTCATTTAATTATTATTTCATTTTAAATTTTTAATTATTTCTTTCGTGTGGGTGCCTAAAATCAGCCCTCCCTCAGTAGAGTCCATGGTTTGGGGAGGAGATTGTACTGCACACGTGGTGTGGTTTGACTGGCAGCGTGGCTGGTACAGCAGTGGTTTGTTACTGCTTGTGGTAGCAGAGGGGCAGGTCCAGTCTTAGGGCCAGATCTTAGAAACTGTTTCACAAAGGAAACTCTCAATCTCTCTTATCTCTTCAAAAAGCCTCTGTACTTCTTACCAAGTATTTGGCCTGTAACAACCCTGCAGTTGTGCGTTTTTCCTTGTTTTCTGAGGACTGTAGTTTCTCTCCTGCTTGTAGGTACAACAAGGCTTAATTTTGTGGGTGAAAATCTGTCTTTATTACAAGTAAAGCTTTTATTGCCCTGAATTTTGGAACAGTGCACAAACCTTATACCTATTTTGACCTCTGTAGGTTTTACTGGCTTTCTTTTTTAAAAGGTGTATTACACTCTGAATTTGAGGATGGCACATCATAAAAAATAATTAAGTGATACTCATAAATGGGATTAATTACTTTCAGGAAATAACTGCTTGTTCCACTTTGCAGAAGTGTGACCTCCATCGCCTGGAAGAAGGCCCCGGTACCACCGCAGTGATGACTCGAGAGGAGGGGCTCCAGTACTACAAGACAATGCAGACCATACGGCGCATGGAGCTCAAGTCTGACCAGCTCTACAAGCAGAAGATTATTCGTGGCTTCTGCCACTTATATGATGGTCAGGTAAGAATGGTTTTTTCAGGAGATTTTATACTGTCTTACCTTATTTAATGTAAGAGCTACAAGCTCTTCAGAAGAGACAGGCAAGATAGAAGAGGTGGAGGGGCGGATCTGTATATTAGGGAGTCTCTTGACTCTGTAGAACTTGAGGTTAGTGACAATATGGTTGAGTGCCTGTGGGTGAGAGTTGGGGGGAGGCCAACAGGGCTGACATCCTGGTGGGTGTCTGTTATAGACCACCCAGCCAGGAGGAAGAGGTGGATGATTACTTTATAAGCAGCTGGCAGATGCTTCAATATCACCAGCCCTTGTTCTTGTGGGAGACTTCAACCTTCTGGAAACTCAGCAGAGCGGAGAAGAGGCAGTCTGGGAGGTTCTTGGTGTGTATGGAGGATCACTTACTGTCTCAGCTGGTGAGCCAGCCTGCTGGGGTAGGGCCCTGCTAGACTTGCTGTTTACAGACAAAGGGCGTGTGGGTGATCTGGTGGTCAGAGACTGTCTGGGGTACAGTGACCATGAAATGATTAAGACTTTTCAATACTTGGTGAAACAAAGGAGGACCATCAACCAAACCTCTACCCTGGACTTCTGGAGAGCAGAATTTGGCCTATTCAGGAGGTTGATTTGAAGAGTACCTTGGGAAACATCCCCTGAAACCAAAGGGGTCCGGAAGGATGGACATACTTCAGAAAGAAATCCTGAAGGTGCAGGAGCAGGTGTTGTGTTCTCTGTGTGCTGAAAGGTGAGCCAGTGGGGAAGACAGCCAGCCTGACTGGATAGGGAGCTTTTGCAGAACTTGGGTAAAAAAAAGTGTTTACCATCTTTAGAAAAAAGTGACAGGCAGCTGAGGAGTGGTTTAAGGATGTTGTCAGGTCATGCAGAAGGAAAATTAGAAAGGCGAAAGCACAATTTGAATTTAATCTGGCCACTTCTATAAAGGATAATAAGAAATGTTTTTATAAATATATTAATAGTAAAAGGAGGGGCAAAGAAAACCTCCATTCTTTATTGGACACGGGTGAGATATAGTCACCAAAGATGAGGGAAAGGCTGTGGTACTTAACACCTTTTTTCCCTCAGTTTTCACCAATAAGACAGGTTGTCCTAAGGACAACTGGCCTCCTGAGCTGGTAGACAGGGAGCGAGTAGCTCGCCTGTAATCCAGGAGGAAGCAGTTAGTGACCTGCTCAGCCACTTGGATGCTCACAAGTCTGTGGTATTAGAGCAGCCAGGCAGAAGGGCCCTGGGAGTTCTGAGTGACAGCAGGCTGAACATGAGCCAGCAATGTGCCCAGGTGGACAAGAAGGCCAGTGGCATCCTGGCCTGTATCAGGAATAGTGTGGCCAGCAGGATGAGGGAAGTGATCCTTCCCCTGTACTCAGCACTCGTGAGGCCGCTGTGTCCAGTTCTGGACCCCTCAATTCAGGAAGGATGCTGAGGTGCTGGAGCATGTCCACAGATGGACAAAGATGCTGATGAAGGGTCTGGAGCCAAGGTCCTGTGAGGAGCAACTGAGGGAGCTGTGGTTGTTTAGCCTGGACAAGAGGAGACTGAGGGGAGACCTTACAAGTCTACAACTGCCTGAAAGGAGGTTGTAGCCACACGGATATCAGTCTCTTCTCCCAGGCCACAAGCAGTAGGACAAGAGGACACAGTCTTAATCTGCCAGTGCAGGTTTTTGGTTTGACACTGGGAAGAAGTTCTTCACAGAAAAAGTGATTGGCCATTTGAGTGGGCTGTCCAAGGAGGTGGTGGAGTCACCATCCCTGGAGGTGTTTAAGAAAAGACTGGATGGGGAAGAGTTGACATTGTGGTGTTGGGTCATAGGTTGGACTTGATGACTCAAGAGGTCTTTTCTAACCTAGTTGTGAATGTAGGGATATTAATAGAGCAGAGAATAAAATGTAGAACTGAATATCCGTATACAATGTCTGAGGTTGTAGCTGGAACTATGATTTAGTTCATGACCTTTAACAAACAATGTCTTAGCACAAAAGTGAATCCCTGCAATCTTGGGACAGCAATAGGGAGGGAGAGAGAGAGAGAAGGCACAGTGTAGCTGAAGATCAACGAAATGTGAGAAATGAGCAACTGCAGAATATTAAATTCAACACATTTGAAGGCCTGCATCTTTCTATTCAAGCTTCATTAATGGTTTTTGTTTCCATGTCTCATGGGACATGGGCCCACTAAAAAGCAACAGCCAGGAGAAGGAACTTCATGAACTTACTGAACTTTTGCTGTCTGTCTGTTATCCCCTGACATTTTGGAATTGCAGTCATTGAGATGCTTCGTTTGGGGGAAAAAGCCTTCAGATTTTTGCAGCTTCTGGTTCCTTTCCCATGTGCCTTTGCTAGTCACAGGTTGGAATTCAGAGCCTCAGGCTGTTGTAGCTCCAGGCCTGCCACTGACCCTTGGGATTTAATCCAGTCTCCTATATCTGTGCTCTTCCTGTTAGATACTTGCTGTATGTGGGATCAGAGCCAGCCCTTGCCACAGTGCTGACTGTGGAAACTGTTTGTTTTCCTGCACTGCTAATCTTATTTTCCCTCTGTAACAGGAGGCCTGCTGTGTAGGGATTGAAGCTGCCATAAAACCTACAGACCACGTGATAACAGCGTACCGAGCTCACGGCTTCACCTACACCCGAGGAGTGCCTGTCCGAGAAATCCTCGCTGAACTTACAGGTCTGTGCTCAGTGAAATGAGGACTCACATGCTGCTGTACTTACCAGAATTTTTTATTCTTTCATTCTTTTTATTCTTTTTTTTAAATTATTATTCTTACTATAAAAAGCAATGAATAAGTAATACTGAAGTGCTGGTACTTCTAAAGCACAAATTCCTAAGATTTTTCTTGATACCATGTGGTGTATTTGTGCTGCAGCTCAGTTTGGTACTTGCTGGTGATAGGCATTTGTTCCCAGTAGGACAGGGCATTACCCTCCCTAGGACACAGACTTGGATTTTCAGAATTATGCTGCTGAGGTCTTAGGAAGACTGGCTAACACTCCCTCTAAAGATAAACTGAATGGCTTGGGAAAAGTTGACTGTAACAAGAACATTAAATGATAATCTAGCCTGAGATTTTGTAGGAGAGATAGCTATTCACATTAGGATTGAGGATGTAGCAGGGAAGAGAGGAGAGGATCAGCCTGCTGAACTCTTATGAGATCTGTGAACAGATGCCAGGAGTGAAAAATTAACAAGGACTTTGAAGGCCTTTATCAATACTGGTATAATAGACTTGATCTGAGAATCTGCATGCTTGAAACACTAATGTAGGAAAACATGTTTTGGGGGTAGAGGGATGAATTTGTGTACTGAGAGTGCACGTGTGTGCTAAGAATGCGTATTGATAAATAATGTGCACAAAATCCCAGAATCTAGTGGATGATCAGTTTGCCAGGTGTCACTGGACACTGATAAGACAGGAAGTAACTGAGGAGATTGTCGTGATCAAAGCCTGCTGTTGGCCCTGAAACCACAAATATGAATGATAATGTGGTGGGGGTTTTTCCCACTATTTCATTTCATGACACACATCATTTTCTTATTGCATTATGCTTGACTTCAGTGGGACTCTTGCAATTGGGAGAGAGCAGCTGCAGTACAAAGACTGTTGTTCCAAGAAATTACACTTGGAGAGAGTTCCTAGAAAGGAGTGCTGCTGGAGCCCTTTCCTGCAAACAAAGATCGGGACTAAAAATGCCAGACTGAGAGACAACTTGAGTTCCAAGGACCAAGAAGTGACAGGATTAAAGTTTTTGAAGGAGAAGAAAGCTGAGTGACTGAAAATAAGACTGGTAGATAAGACCTTATAGGAAAAAAGTTACACAAAAGGACTTTCAGGAGAATTGACAATTCCATGAGAAACGGATTTGTGTTCTAAGAAAAGTAGGAAGTGTAGCAAAAAGTGACAATGGTCAATGAGGAATTCTTAATACATTTTAAAATATAAGAGAGGATTGCACAAACAAAGTTAAATTACACTTAATCAGAAAACTATTTTTCTTAAAATTAGCATTTTCTTTCCTTTGGCCCTAGCTGTGAGAATCCATAACAGTTCACATAAAACATACAAAAGATATGAGAAAGACCAATAATAAAAATTATCCACTATTAAGTAAAAAAGAGAAGTATAAATTCCAGAAAAGGATACACTTCTAAAATAAACACCAAGGCTAATGGAAAAAATAAAAAAGCAACCCCCAAACACCATCCCACTCGAAAAAAAAAATCAAGCTGTGCTTATTAGAAATAAAATAAAATCTTCTGCAGCTCGTAACAAGACAGGTGAGAATAAGAAATTGAATGGACTGATGAGAAATTCTGTCTCCTTAGATTGGCTTATTTAAAAAGAGTTTGTTCTAATGCCTCATGTATTTTCAAGTTACAGCTTTAATAAAGCAAGACTGGGTGACTTCTTATGTTAATACTGGGGTGGAATGGGGAGCTGCTAGTTGTTGGAGCTTTTTTCAATGTCCTATTTGTAATTTTTACTTGTATTATTCTCAAAGGGAAGACCAATCTAAATTATTACAACTAATTTGGAACACTATTCATATCTTTCTTGCAGAAGCCAAAAGTAATAAGGACTGTGTCTTTCTTGCAGATTATGTATATGAGAAATACAGACCTTGTCTATTAAGAAACACCCCGTATTTATCAGGCACTGCTTTTGCATAGAAGGACACTGAAACTTCTTGGTTGGTTTTAAAATTTCTTCCTAATCCAATTCTGTGTTTTCAGAATTATGTTTTCATTATTGTTCTCTTTTCTCCCCCCTTATTTGTTTTGTGAGATAATTAATCATGAACTCTTTCAAGAGAGAGGCCATCATGTCTTAACTCCACACAGCTCTTATGACACTGACAAGGTCTTAGTGTTATCACCTTTAGGAATTGCATTCGATGTTCCTATTTGCATGGTATTTTTCCTCTGAAAAATGAATCCCTTGTTCCTCATGTTTCAGGTCGCAGAGGGGGATGTGCCAAGGGAAAAGGAGGATCAATGCATATGTATACCAAACACTTCTATGGTGGCAATGGTATTGTTGGTGCTCAGGTATAGACGTCATTTCTGTTTCAAAGTACAAGTTGAATTTGGCTCGTGTCCTGTTGCCAGTGTTTCCTCTCAGTTTTTGTGGTGTGAACAGCTTGTATGCAGATACCATTGCTCTGTGGCTCTCTCTTACCCTGGTTTGCTCACCATTTTGTAAACTGTAGCCAAAGTGAATCAAATTGAGAATACAGTTCATGTATGTATTTTGGCTATAATACCAGTTGGAACAAATGGAAGCGGGTGGGTGCAACTTGTTTATTGGGTAGGTCTGTAACAGCATAAATGTCTCCTTACAGTTCACAACCTGCCTGTCTTGAGCTCCTTTAAACATTGATCTAAGGTTGTGGTTGGTTCTGTCCTCTGTGACAGGTTCCCCTCGGAGCCGGGATCGCGCTGGCCTGCAAATACTTCGGCAAGAACGAAATCTGTCTGGCGTTGTATGGGGATGGTGCTGCCAATCAGGTAAAGCAGTGCTGTGTGGTGTGGCTCTGTCAGGAGTGTGCCTGGGGGAATACATTTTCCTTCTGTGAACTGTGAGCTCTGCCTTTGCTCTGAGGGATGGGAGAGCACGTTCTGCCCTGCCCGTGTCGTACCTGCAACCCAGAAAATGTCTGTCTCGGAACTTGGGCCAAGATTTTTGTCTGGGCTTTCTGCTGCAAGAACACTTTTATAGAGTCCACTGACACTGAAAAGGCAGATCCTGGAGAGAGAGTCCTACACCCTCAGTCCTACGGTTCACTGCAGTTTTTCTGAGGGCTTTTGTTGTGAAGTGCTGTTCACCGAGATGAACTTCATGCAGATGGCTGGGAAACTTGCAAATTTTGGCACTGTCACCTCTTATTTGTCTTAGGAATTCAAGTAGGGATGTGTTTCAACAACTGTTCAGTCCTCAGAGGGGCGATTCAGGTGAACAGTTAAGTTAATTGCTAGGTGCTCTTTACATATCAGGAATGTAGCATGTGCTTGCAGTTTTTTATCTTATTTTCGACCTGTGAAAACACCTGTCCTTCCCCACCCCAAATATGAACTTGGCCCTTGTCACTAGAGTGGAGGGAATGATGTAGATACTCAGGGGGATGAGTGATGCCAGTGGTTAATTACATGGACATGTCACAAGTCATGGTAGGAGGGTCTGCAGTTACTCTTCTAACCCCATGTCCAGTTGAGCATGGCTGCCCTGAGTGTGACCCCCTGAAGTACCAGTGCTGTAAGGAGAGGTCTCAGTGATGGCAGTGAAGATGCCAGTGCTGCTGAATAAGGAGAAACACATAAATTAGGTTTCTGAAGACAGAGAAGAGGACAAAGCATTCTCACAGAGCCACTTAGTTGACATTCCAGCCAGTCTTTTCATGTTATCAACTGAGACATTAAGCCAGATTAGTTTGTGGTTTAGAGTGTGCCATTGATAGTTTCCCACTTTCCAAGCACAAGTGGAGGTGTCAGTTCTTGGTTTTCCCCGTCTTTGACTTGGAGTAATGAGGCTGATGTAGTCACTGTGATCAGACTTGACTTTGCTGTAGCAGCATCCTGCCAGGTTAATCTGTTGTCAAGGTTTTTATGACTGTTGCTGAAATACCTCAGTTAAAGTGGAAGGTTTTGTGCTACCCTAACACAGATACTGAGGTAAGTTTAAAAATTAGTTCTATAACTACTAGTTGAGAGGAAAGTTACCTTGTATAGTGTAGCTTCTCTTTTATTCCCTCTGAGCTGCAGCAAGTGGCTGGTTTTAGATCACTTTTGCTATTAGTTTCTCCTAGCTAGACCTCTGCAACTGAACAAACAGGGAATGGGTTTAAGCTCTGCCAGGGGAGGTTTAGGTTGGATATCAGGAAGAAGTTCTTTCCAGAGAGAGTGGTCAGGCATTGGAATGGCCTGCCCAGGGAGGGGGTGGATTCTCTGACCCTGGACGTTTTTAAGGTGAGACTTGATGTGGCACTTGGTGCCATGATCTAGTAATCAAAGTGGGGTTGGATTAAGGGTTGGACTTGATGATCTCAGAGGTCTCTTCCAACCCAACTGATTCTATGATTCTAAGATTTTCAGGTGAGCCCAATGCCTGAAGGCTGAGCTTCCTCACTACATGTGACTTACTCTTTCAGGGCCAGATATTTGAAACGTACAATATGGCTGCCTTATGGAAGTTGCCTTGCATTTTTATCTGTGAGAACAATCGGTATGGAATGGGAACATCAGTTGAAAGAGCTGCAGCCAGTACTGACTACTACAAAAGGGGATACTTCATTCCAGGGCTCAGGGTGAGTACAGTCACGGCTCCTTTTTGAGGGGGGATGTGGGATGTGTGTGCACACACCTGCACATTACATACATATGTATTTATTTTATTTCTACATACATTTATTTGATGCTGAATTCCAGTTGCACTGGTGGAAGTACTGACATTGGAAGTTTGGCAGCTGATTTTTTTTGCCTTAACATGTAGTTTCTCTGTATCAGGTGGATGGCATGGATGTTCTCTGTGTTCGAGAAGCAGCAAAATTTGCAGCTGAGTACTGCAGATCTGGAAAAGTAAGTCTGTAATTGTCATTTGCCCTCCATAGGTGAAACTCTTAGCCTAAAGAAGTTATTGCTGCCTAAAGAAGTTCCTTATCTAGCCCATTTTCTCTAGTTGGTGTTGAACTTTATTTGACCTTTATTTCCTTTTTTCTCCACAGTACTGAACCCATACCAATTGAGTGGTTCTCTCATTTTTGTCAAATTTATTAACATGGAGTTGGTATTAACCAGGCACTTAATATATGTATTACTTACACTGTCATCTTTTTCCTCATTTCAACCTCAGTTAAATGCTGTTGTGAAAGGTGTTGTGACTGTCAGGCAGTTGTGTTCTTTGTGAAGTGATCAGTTAGGGGAAACATCAAGGAAAGTAATGTAGATGTTTTGAGAGTCAGTGTTAGTGTCTGACACCCAAATATGGTAACTCTGGTTTTGAAGATTTTTAATACTCAGTGAAGTAGTGAAGGTTCTGTGAGTTCTAAGCTTACAGTGAAACAACAGGTAACTTGAAATATTCTGAACAATGGTGGAGTGACTTTGGAAGGGAGGAAATTTAATAGTGTTCAATAAGAACTTGAGAATAATTCTTATGGTATCAATATATGCTTTCATTTGAAAAGAATTAGATTTCATTTTACTGAATTAATCTGTGTTAGTGTTATATAAATTGAGAAAAAAACATTGAATTAAAATAACTGATCACTGATGCAATTCACCAATAGCAAATACTTGCTGCTGTAACACATTGGTTACTCATGGCGGTAACACTCTGGGTTTTCATTTTAAGGGTCCTCTTGTGATGGAGTTACAGACATATCGTTACCATGGCCACAGCATGAGTGACCCTGGAATAAGGTACTGTCACATTCTTTCTTGGCACTCACTGAAAACAAGTAGGTATTGATGGTCACATTCCTAGAGATGAAACTCCTAAATTCAGTGGTAAGTCAGCTGTCATGTGCATTTAGATGTTATGGTGAAGTTGCCATGACCAGACTGATACTCATTGCTCTGTTGGTATCTGTGGCCATTTAACATATTTGTTTTATTTGCAGAATTAAGAGATTTGGTTTTAGAACAAGCAGAGAGTCATATAAACTTTCGTGCTTTCTATTCATGCGTTCTGCTTTCAGTGTGACTTATACTGTGTCCTAATTAAGCTTTGACTGAAAAGCAGCACACTATTCTGGGGATTTTAGAGTATTTATAATCCTGTAAGGTACAATTACAGGGACAGTTTGGACTGTCCAGTCAGGTAGAACACCTCTTAAAAATACAAACATACATTGGCACTGCTCCAACTGACAAATCTGAATTTGTCTGCATGAAGTGGAGCCATATCCCAGCATTTCACTGGAAACTTGCAGTGAATTGGAAGCATGCTGCAAATGATCCAGCCCCCTCCTTAGGGGTGATGGGAAGGAGGAAGTTTGGCCCCTCATGGTAACTGTCAGGCTGGGATTGCTCCCCTTTGCCTTGAGTCTGCAGCCACTGCAGCTCAGTTGGCAGTTACAGATGTTTGCTGTGCCATTCTTTGAGTGATCAATGTTCTGTATTTTCATTTCATCTCTGACAACTCTTTGGACACACCTTTTTCTAAAAGTGAGCTGCCCTCTGCCCAAGGGTACCCCTGTGGAAGTTCATGTCTTTGCCTGTCTTGCTCCTAGCTATCGTACCAGAGAAGAAATCCAAGAAGTCAGAAGCAAAAGTGATCCCATTACTTTGCTGAAGGACAGAATGATCAACAACAACCTTGCTAGTGTTGAAGAACTAAAGGTATGGCTTTTAGTTGCTGTATTAAAGCTCTCAGGCAGTTACATACTCATGATCTCTGAAAGCACATCATGGGCAGTGTCCATCACTCGTTCTCTGAAGTTCTTTTAAAGTTTGTTTTAACATCACTTTTGTAAGTGGGGGTAATGTTTGTCGCAGACCAGTTAATGAAGTTGTGTTCTGCTGGAAAGGCCTTTTGCTTTTGGGTGCTGAGGAAGGCTGGGAGTGTCATGTACTAACAGACAGAAACCAGAATTACCCAGGTTTTCTTGACTCCCTAGGAAAGGGGGTAAGTCTTGGAAATTATCAGTAGTAATGAATGTTATTTAAGGAGTCAGGAACCCTCTAGGCAACTGTTGTAACTACTTTAGTCCACTCTAAAAAATAATGGCACTGCCATAGTGTGTCAGAATCAGAGTAGAAAATGTAGAGACTTGGTGGAGTCACGTTCCTTTGGCAGTAAGTTAACCAGTACTGCCCAAAATGCTGCAAGTTTAGTAGGTAGGGAGTTTTCATAGGGTTTTATGTTTCTCAACAGTGTTAACTAATTCTGGCCAATACTTAATCATAGCATTTAAATTCAAAATTAGGATGCTTTTTTTTTCTGAGTTGTCTTCTAATAAGCACCCACTTTTGGTTTAGGAGATTGATGTGGCAGTAAGGAAGGAGATCGAGGAAGCTGCTCAGTTTGCTACCACTGACCCAGAGCCACCACTGGAAGAACTGGGGCACCACATCTACTTCAATGAGCCACCCTTTGAGGTGCGAGGCCCAAACCAGTGGATAAAGTACAAGTCTGTCAGCTAAAGGCCTTTTGTTGGTGTAACTTATTCGTAAGAATAAGTGAATGCTTTTACAGGAACTATAATGACTCAGAAACAATCCTTACACTTATTTAAAAGTTCTTCCAAAAGAGAAAATGTGTAAGGAAATCTGAGTATGGATCGTCTTAAACATGCTGAATGTTGTTTCAGAAGAAGCTAAGTTGAGAGAGCAGTGGTTTATTTAAAGTGCTATATCTTTGCTTTACTGACTTTCTTTGAATTGCTGTATGTGTTATGTACAGTGTAAAAAAAATAATTAAACTTAAACAACCTTTATCTAATGGTCTGTTTGCTTTGTTTCTTCATGAACTGCTTTTCCAGAAAACCCACGCAAAGTGCTGTGTTTTTGCTGCAGAGAAGTCACTAATTGAAAATATCACACCAGGCTTTGTTTAGTAGTTCAGTGAGAGCAGCTTTAATACAAAAAGCTGTCAATTCATCTGCAAAGAGGTGACATGCTCTAGTACATCCCCTCCCTGCTCAAACCATCAGCTGGCAGAACTGTAACACACTTCAGGTTCACAGTTTTCACAGTGCTGAAGCCAGTTCAGGTGTGTGGTACCTGGTCTGCAGAACAGGTTGGGTTTCTTCTCAGCTACTGCTTTGTTACAACGATAGGCATTATGTGATTACTCTGTCATAAATAATTTAAGTGCATTGCCACTGGCTTAGAAGCTGTTACTATTCACTGTGTATCACACTGATGGTCAAACAAGCTCCACAGTTGTGCAAAACCTGCAAGGCCACTGTACATAGAAATATATACATCTAATAATTTAGGTGTTGGGAATGTATTTCATTTGCTTATTCCCATTTTGTGTTCTTCCAAAGCATCAGCCTTCTGTACTGAGGTCTTACTGGATGCTTGTCGGTGGTTTAATATTGCATTCCAGATTCTGCAGCGAAGACCACCCCTGCAGAAAGGGAAAGGGAGAACAGTTAGGGAAAACTCCTTTGTCTCTCCACTGCTTTAGAGTGAGTGAGAAGTAAAACCTGGAAATCCCAAGGATAGACCAGTTGTGAAAGTACATAGCAAACACCAGGCTTTTTTTATGGTTTTAGCTAAAACTTCCAGGCCAGCCACGGGTTAAAAGAATGGTGATAAAAGGACTCAAATAAGTGGTTGGAAAAGTAACTTCTCTATGCCTATTTTCTGTATGATTATATTGTCCTGAAGGGTGCAGAAATAGGTCCCAAACTTGATAAATACCAAAACTCAGATGTCTTGAAGCACCCCCTGTGCAATTTTGTCAGTTAAGATGTGAAAAACTTTAGGAGAAAATCCAAGATTAAATAGAAGTTGCCTCTGAACTGTCACTGGCCTGTCTGAATAACAACTTCAAAAAGGTTTTTTACAGAATGTGTTAATTAAGCTCTTAACAATGAACTAACAAGTCCTTACCGCAGTTGAAGATACTGCAAATCGTCTTTGGTGATATCATTAAGGACAGCACTTAGTGTGTAATCTTCCTCAGCAAACTAAAAGGCAAATTTATTCATAAATTAATTATTCCTTCTTTGAAACCAAATTGCTAATAGTGACTACAATGGCCTTTTTTAAAAGGTGATTTTAATTATTTTTTTTACCCGCTTAATGGCATCCAAGTCTGCTCCTTGTTGTTTCAGCCAGTTCATGAGCTCAGGGTCTGCGTTCTCTCTAGAAGTTGCTGCAGGCCATCGTGAGT
The DNA here is from genome assembly GCA_013396695.1 of Sakesphorus luctuosus. Lineage (NCBI taxonomy): Eukaryota > Metazoa > Chordata > Aves > Passeriformes > Thamnophilidae > Sakesphorus > Sakesphorus luctuosus. Next base: position 1,506,366 of record VWZD01013584.1, read on the forward strand.
CTTAAGAAGAAAACAAACATAAAGGCTAAACCTCAAACTAGGGCAAAAGCAGCAGCTTAGTGAAGCTTGAACTATATGGTTTTTCATCCTTTCAACAAACACATGATCCCATTTATCTGTGTGAAACTTCAAGTGTGCAGGATCTCCTCATACCTTTGGGTTTCAGTTTTAATTGAAGCAAGTGTAATTCCTGAGTCTTCTGCTCCAGAGATTGTCTTAAGAGGGTCTGATACTCTTTCTCCTTCTGAACGAGGTGTTCCAAAAGCCTGGTAGCACATGAGAGAGCAAACACAACCACACTGAGAATAAAAATAGCTGAAAAAAATACTTGTCATTTTTAATGACTACCACGGGACACACATCTGAGAAATACTGTCCTAAGTAACATCTCATGGCTTAGAGATTTCATTTCGGTTGTCTGAGAACTCACTTGGGGTGGCACTTGAAGGCTTTCACCTGCAGAATTTAGTAAATAGCTTGTAAATTCTGTTCCTACTGTTTTGTAGCCTCCCTGGGCAGTTGCTGCCTTTATACAGTAATTAAATACTGAACAATATAACACTTTCTGATCACATCATAAAGAAGAATGGGACCTTGAGCTGTTACCACAGCAGGGCAGGGACTCTGCTGAGCTCTGCTGGTGCTCATTAGTGGGCAGCCTGTCCTGTGAGCCAGGACAGAGCTGCTCTGGCCTTTCCTTACAGGAACAGCCTTGAGACACTGACACTGAGTCAGGTGGCATCCAAGGCAGGAGGAAGGAAACTGGCACAGTTGCACACACCTAATTACCTTACAGGGGAAATCCAATATGATGTTCTGCAATTAAAACATTAATTACACAGAAACAGAAGCTGTACTGCAGGGTGCTGTCATACTGGTACTGCCAGCATATTCCAAACCCATTTGTGTTCCTGGAAGGTTTGCTTTATCAGGAGGCAACAGCTGAGCAGTACTTGTAAGTAACTACATGCCAATGTAGAAAACAAAGTCTGAGAGCTTTTCAAAGACTGCCTGAAAATACATGCACAGTCTTTATAGGAGGGTTACCTCAAGGTCTCGTGTTTAAGTCTGCCCAGCTCCTGGCTGAGCTGCTGCTGAGCCTCCTGTGACACCACAGAACTCAGGGTGCTGACTCCCGATGTCACGGCAGGATCCTCAGCCCCGTTTTGTTCAGAGGGCTGGAAACTCTCCTCCCCTTCCTCACCGTCCTTGTCCCCGCCTTCGGTTTCCGACGGTGGCTCGAAGTGAGCCCGAAGCTCTGGGAAAAGGAGAGGGCAAGGGTAAGATTGTTTTGGACAGGTGTTTTCCAGAGGTACTGCAGTTTGTTCTGTATTCACAGTGGGTGGGGGAGCTTCGGCTGAGGCAGTGGCTGTTTGCACAATGTGCTTCACTAAGCAGGGAGGTCACAAAGCCTTACGAGCTGGATCACAGACTCTCTGGCATCAGCTCTGAAATGAGTGGTGCTGCAGGGCACCAGTACAGGTAGGTAGCTGCAGATCACAGAGGGGACAAATACCATGAGATGAAAAATAAGATGGGTAATCAAATATGCCAGAGAGAAACTGCAAAGCTTTTTTCCTAAATAGTAAAAAAAGTTGTTTTCACCTAAAACCCTGGACCAAAGAGTTTACAGAGCCCTCCTCTCCCTCCATGTAGCATTTCTAACCCCAGTTCTCAAAATTTGGTTCAGGTGGCCACCCTTCTTACCAAAGAATAGCTGCCATTTTTCTGAAGTCCTAAAACATTTGGCCAATTTGTTTTTAAAAGCCTCAGCAACTTCAGACTGAAAGGGCTCACCTCACTAAGTGCTCTCAGAACATTCTTATAGTGGAAGGGGTGCTCAGCACTTCAGGGAGTTAAAAACTACTTGCAAATCTCCAACAACTTATTTCTAGACAGTTCTTAGTCTGGTGATTTTTCCTACTGTCCATCTGTGGGCCAGAATCCTCCTCCTCCTCATATTAATGCACTCCCTTCCACACATCCGTTCCACACCTCAGTATCATTTTTCAGAACACACAACTTGACCTGTGCAGCATTGCCCACCCTGGATGTGATTGACAAATGGTAGACAGTAATTTTCTTTCTTACTAGAAAATCTCCAGCTTAGACTGAAATTAATTTGCCCGTTTTGGTCATGGTTGGACCACACTGGGGGTGCAGAACCGCTGGTTATGTCCTCATTATGTGCTTTTGTACTGCAAGTGCAGCTTTAATCCTCCAGATCAACACATCTTTCTCTGCAACACTCTGACCCCTCGCCTTTGATGAGTGGCACAGGAGATGCAGTTAATGGCATCTGACAGATTAAACATCCAAACTTTTCCATTTGCTACAACTCTTTGATATGTAAAAAAACCTTTTCTTAAAAGAAAAAAAAGGATTATTTTCAGCTGCTTTGATTTACCTGGAATAAGAATAGTGACTGCTGCTTGGACTGCACGGCGGATTATGTTATCCATTGCAAACATCCAGTGGGGTCTTATTAAGTGATTTCTCAATACTTTGTTCACCTGTAAATGTAAACAAACACCATTTTCTCACACCTTGGGAAAGAGAGTCTTGTTTTTCAATAGTCATAGTAAGCTTTGTAAGACAACAACTGCATATGGCACTAAAACCCTCCCACCTTTCAAAATCTAAACAACACATCTGACAGTTTCAGGTTACAGCTTTCAAACCATTTCAAACCAGACTGTGACATTCAAACCCACCTACAGTACAAGCAGGAAGAGAAGTGAGGAACTGGGGAAGCTGCAAACCAACCCCTGGGGTGAGCTCTGTCCAGGAGCATCCTGATGTAGTGGCAGGTGTCCCTGCACATGGCATGGCAGTGGAAACAGATGATCTTTAGGTCTCTTCCAACCTAAACCATTCTGTCTGCCTACAAAGAACTCCTCTCCCCCTGCACTAGGAAAGGAACTCACTGCATCCTGGAATCCAAACAGCACCAGATGAATCTGATTGATGGAAGTGCTGTCAAAGTCCAAATCCATTTTCAACTTGGATATGGTAGAAGCCATCACTCTCTGCTCAGGAGAGTGTATGAAGTCCCTTAAAATGCCAATAATCTGCTTGATGTGGACCACTGAAAGTTGCAGTTCTTCAGAGCTCTGGAGAAAAGATAATGAATGCATATCAAGTAAATCCCAGAGTCGTTAAGCATTGAATTAGCAACATTAATAGTTTCAGGGTTACATAGCTTTGCTTATGTCACATTGATGCACAGACACCACAGAACTTTTGTTTCTGCAAAGTCTAGTTTTTATCTTTTCCTAACAAAAATCTTAAATAGCAATTTTTATTTTCTCAAAAAGAAATAAGACCAACTGCTACTGTGGCTGTCACAAAGGGAAGAGGTTCCAGATTACATCCACATGTTTCTGCAATGTACTGCAGAGGGCAGCTCTCCTCCATAAAAACAGCAGGGTGAGTCACTAAGAGATGCAATTTTTTTAGATGCTATCCTTTCAAAAAGATGAATCTGACTTACATCTAATTTATGCAGACATTTGAGTTCCTTAGGCAAAAAAGTATGTTTATATATACATTTATCCAAAGTTATAAAAAGGTCCAAAATGACACAGTGATTCATAAGCATTCATTCTACAATTTGCAGTCCATAACCCCCACAGTTAAAGCCATCCAAGTGTCTGTAAGAACAACCTGTATAATTAAAAGGGAGAAGTATTACATAAATTATGGAAAACAGATGATTACAGCAGTGCCACGAAACAGCTGGAGACTTAAACAGAACTGGCTGTTACTGAATAATCCTTTATTGAGGAAAAAAATTAGAGCCCTGGTTATTCCTGATTTAGGATCTCATATACAAATTTTATTCCCCTGTAAGGCTGTAAGCTATTTGGCAGTTTAAGCTCACATTAGAAATCTATCAATCTCCCCCAGTTGCTTCCCCAGCCTGAGCTGGTGGCCTATAAAGCCCTAAGGAGCCCCCAGGACTGAGGCAGGCCCACGTGCCCCACGAGGCAGTTTGCAGGGGAAGCAAGTCCTGGGGGAGATGCCAATCCTTGAGCTGTGGAGGTGGCTGCCCATGCAGGGCTCACCTCACCTGGGGCAGCCCTGGAGCAGCAGGGCCCAGCAGTGCCACCTGTGCCTGCACCAAGGCCAACAGCTGGCTGGGGACACCACACCAACAGTTGGCACGTTCCTCTTTATGTGAGTGCAGCCCATGTGAAAAACACAGCTTTGGTAAAAAATAAATTATGTCAGAGGCACATCAGAAGGAGACATTAAGAAGAAAAGGCCAAACCAGGAGCTCTGTTAGAGGTGTGTGGCAATGCTTGGCTATGGTTAACTGAACATATGATTTTTCTTGCTCTGCTTTACAGTCACTGAACATTCCCACTCAACCTTTCCCTCTAGAAAAAATCTACTTTAGCTTTTTTAAGATTCATGTACTGTCATCTTGGCACCTAGTTTACATATGCTTTACATTAAAAATTATTAATCAGTTCTCCATCTTTAAAGCAAAACATACCTATGACTATGTGGGGTTCTAGTTCCATTGCCTTAAAAGCTGAAAGAAAACGCAAAATCAAAACTACCCAATCCACCAACCTCAGCCTTCCCAACCCTGTATCAAATGCCCCAACCTCTCCCTCCCCAAGAGCCCAGCAGCAGCCAATAGGTGTTTGCTATCCCTTCAGGCAACATCAAATGGCTTACACAGTTACAAGTCTCAGAAATTAAAGATATTCAGAAGAAACAATCCAAGCACCCTCATTTTTTAGTTTCCAGAAAAGGAATAATACTACCTATTATTTTCCTTTGACATGGAAAAAGGAGAGCTGAGTGAAATTACCTGTGCAATACACTCCTGCAAATTGGAGGCAACTTTATCCTGTTCTTCCTTAAGGATTTTATAAAGGATGGCTCGGCGTTCGCTGTCCTTCCGCAGCAGGAACAGTCCCGAATCCTTGTCCTCCACTGAGGGAGAGGCACTCCTGTCCTCCGGGGCTGAGCCCTCATCAGGCACACTGGCAGTCAGCAGGCCACAGGCACAAGAGAGACCTCAGCATTAGCAGTGCAGAACTGCCAGAAGTGAGCAGGGGTAGGTACTTCTGAGGTTCAAAAGGGAATGAAACTAGAGCAGCAGATGGATCAGACTGTTAAGCACTAATTCTGAGAGAAGATGACTCAAACCCACAAAGGCCAAAAGCACATGGCCGACTTCACCCAGCTACGAAGCACCAGTTCAGTTTTGGGCAGCAAAGCTGAAATTACTAATTTTTTTTCTGGACCCATATTGTAATATACTAATTTGAAGTTACTGCTCTGTGCTTTGTGAGCTGTATAGCTGTATTTCTTCTTCCCTTTTCCCACAATTTTTCCTTGAGCACATGGAAAAGTGAACTCTTCTGACTCCTGAATCCACATCCACTTGGTCACTAAGACAACTGACATTTATTCACTGGAGGGAGTGAAGTATTTAAGTACAGGGGAACCTTAAAGGAGAAGAATCACTGTTCATGACTAAATACAGACAATATTTACAACATTTACCATAGATGGTAACCTGCCTATGCGACTCACTTGCAGTTTACCATTCCTACTTATCTAGCCATTATGTGAAAAAATTGACCTCGGGCAAAATAGAATGTGAATTAAATCCACGTAATCCCTCAAGGGTGTCAAGCAACAAGCAAATGCTTCACCTTAGTAAATGGGAAATGGGATGCTTTGTCTGAATCTCTGAAATGGATCTCTTTGTCCTTTCGAAGAACACGTCGTGCTGTACATCAGAGTCTGGTGAAACAGAGCCATGCTCACTGCTGCTGCTGCCAGCCTGCTCTCCATGGACTGGCAGTGGGAGCGATGCATTACGGTTATAATCTGTGAACAGACATTGTAAAACATGGAACAGAATTAGGCCAAAAAGGGCAACATGCTTAAAACAGCTGGTATCATCTTCATTGGTATCAAGACCTCATTTAGCGAAATGGCTGAGGGAGAGGTAACCTTCTTGATAAAAAGTAGCAATACAACTCAAAATCATTATAGGCATAAGCAATAAAAAGTGTGGACAAGCAAACTGCTGAACCAAAAGACAGCTCAGATTCCATTTTGTTACCCTCTCTCTCACACACAGACACACAGTCCCCCTTGGTGCTGGCCTCACAAAGTGGTACAACTGGATATACAGCTGTTGAAAGAGCCTGAATCAAACCAACAGGTTCACTGGCTGCTCCACTACAGCCACCATCTCTCTAACCAGAGAGCACTCTACTACCAGCCCTCCTCATCTCTGCCTGTGTTAATGGTCATGTAATTGTCCTCTCCACACCCAAAATACCTGCCTCACTAGCATGATCCCTTCTCTCTCACCACTAGCCAGAAGGAAATCTCTTGCCCCTTTCCAATTCATCTTGAAAGTAAGAAGAAATAAAAAACCTCAGACACTGAGAACTTGCTACTGTAATCCTGATTGCCAGTTTGTAATTGTGTGGTAGGAAAGGTAAGAAGTTCGACTGACTCAGGGTGCTCACATCTGTGGAGCTAAAATATCACTCAAGTTTTTGATGCTTGTCACTACAAATTATGTGGAGGTGGGGGAAGAAGAGAGATGGAAGTTGTTCAGGAAGCTCTAACAGACTCAACTGATGTTCAAATGGCTGGGGTTAAACAGTCAGAGAAATGAAACAATAATGTCACTCTGTGAGACCTGCTTCAAGGCGGCTCAGCAGTACAGAAAATTGAGAGTTGCTGTCCCAAGAGTAAGGGCTGAGATTTGCTCTGGGCTACCTTAATTACTGTAAAGAAAAAAGGAAAAGGGACATGATGAAAAGATGGGGACAAAACTGAGGAAATTGGCAGTGAGGGAAACAGTAGAGGGAGAAGACAGAGAACCGCTGCAGCTGAGACTGTGGTAACTGCTGGGCCAAGGCCTGCCTTAGGCCACCAAACCTGCCATGGAGATTGCTGCAGTAGCCAGCACAGCTCTCCCCAGTTCCTGCACAGCAATGCACACACTTCTGAAGTTGCCTTACCCTCTCCTCACCCAGTAAACAGTTTTCACAGCATTTGCCCACTCTGCTCATGTCCATGGAGAGAACAAATCTGCACCTCCCCTGGTATTTGACAAAGAGCCCAGGGCAGCAAACAAGGCAAGCTCCACCCTTTCTAATGTCATGCAGTTTTTCCAGGAAGACATCCTCAAGCAAGATCTGAAAGGCCACAAGAAGAATGCCTGCAGTGGGGCAGAAGGAAGAAGCCTGCCAACAGCTCCCGAGTGCCACTGCCCTGGCTGAGCAATGGGAGCTCTCCCACGGCCACTGCAGGGACTGCAGTTCTCAGTGCCCCTCAGGACAAGAGAGGATGCTTATTTCCTTGCTGAAACAAATGCAGCTAGATGTTACAAATTCCTTGCTAGTTTTTCCCCTTAGAATGCTGTTCTTACAAAAGTTCCTTGTTGAGGGGGGAAAAAGGTCAAAAAGAGAAGCAATTCAATTTGCATTGGAAGTGTCCATGTGTATGTGCAGACAGGTGAAAAAAGCCCCAAGATCAATGGCTTTGCCTGTTTTTAAACAGCCAGTTCCTTCAAATGCTAATGATTTATTTGGTAGGTCTATATTAAGGTTCATTATCTTATCCCTGAGAAAGTGGATGCTATATTTGGGGTGAGAGGGGAGAAGAAACATGCTATGCAGATAAAACAAAACCACCTGCCAGGCAACTATTTCAGCACCTTTGTGCCTGATTTCCATGGCATGTATCAACTTTGAAAATGCTGATCCAAACACGTAATACACCCACTTTTTCAGGTGCCAAACACCTACTCTATAAAACTTAGACCTCTGAAGTGTGCATAATTGTGAATCTGAAATGTAGAATTGCTTTAGCAAGTCTTCACCAAATGCCACTTCTCCAATTGTAATTTACTACGAAAGAGGCATTCACTTCTGGGGAGAGGAAAACTGACCTTGGGAGGTTTCAGCAAGAAAAACACAAAATAAGCAAGACACCACATTTTCTTGGCATTATTAAATTTAAATATGGGTAATTAGAAATCACAGGCACTTTCAACAGCTGAGTTCCTGCTGCTTTCCTGGCTCAAGCAATGTCCTTTGTAAAAAAGAGTGCCTAATGACTACAGTCTTTTATGTAACACTTAATGATGATGTTGACTTGGATTTGGCTGACAATTCCTTACCTGAAGGCTTGAAAGCAATTCTGCCTTTCTTGCCCTTGTTTACTTGCTTCAGGAAGGAATCTCTGAGCAAATCGGATGCTGTAACACGTTTACTAGGATCAGGTTCAAAACAGAGCAAAATAAAGGCCCTTGTTTCAGCCGACACTGATTCTGGGATTTCAGGATGAATCTTAAACATCCCAACCTGCAAGTAAAGCAGAAGTACTAATTATTTCCCTAAACAACTGCAAGAAGACCATAGGCCAAAGCTTTCTTATCATATGAACTCTCACACTCTTCCTGGCTCTTGTGGAAAAGCAGCGATCCAGGTATCCACACAGAGCAGTGAAGTGACAACAAGGTTCTAATCTCGTTTTACTTCATTGCAAACATGGTGTCAATATCCATGTCAAGGTATGGATGTGTCAAACCATCTGCTTTCAAGCAGTCTCGGGATCTGGGCTTTATCCACACCAAGTGCTTCAAATGCTGCTTCTCTTACCAGCCACAAATCCCTCCAGCTATTGCACAGGCTCCCATCACCCTGCCCAGGACTGTCTCAGTTGCTGCCTCCTCCAGCACACTCGTGCCCAAGAACAGCAATGATTTCCTCCTCCAGCACTGACTGCCTGGGGCTGCACCTGTTCTGCTCCTGCTGCCGCCAAATTTCCTTGTACAAATACATACAATAACCTTGCCAGACCTTGTCACCACCCCCGGACTCGGCCCGATGTCTTCCCGAGACTTTCAGTGTTGTTTAACCGAAAATCACATGGTGTCCAAAGGTTTACCAAGCCCCGTGTTAAACCTTTAAGTAGTGACTCTTTAAAGTCATTACTTAAAAGAGTCTCTTTTAAGACTCCTTCTTTAAGTAATGAAAAATGTGCTTCCACAGGTTGCTCTCTAGTGATTTTTCCAGCTCCCTCTTTGCTTTCTTATTCTCTAATGTCACCTGGTGTAACAGTTTCAAAGCAAGAATTGTAAGGCCCATGTGCACCGTATGGCACGTGTCTGGTGAGATTATGGCTTGTAGTCTCAGCATCTTCACACAAAACACATTCTGGAGAGCAAGCACAAAGACAGTGGCCACAAGGGAGACAGCAGGCCAGCGGTTAAACAAGTGCCAGCTGCTTTCAAATAATCTCATTATACAGCTGCATTAACACACTGTGGCACCATTAGGCACTCACAATAGTGGTTCAGCTTCAATGCAAGCTGCAGCAAAAAATGCTGAGCAGTTGTGCCTCTGTTTGAAAGCCAGTGCAGAAATAAAATGCTAATAGCGCATTAAGGCTTCCCAACCATGACTCTAAGCACATTCAACACTCAGTATTTCCTGCATGTAACATTTTTAATATACAAAACTCAATAATCTCTACAATTAAACTGATTTACTGAACAAAGAAACTGAATAAATAAATAAATAGATGTTGCATCCTGTTGGCAGGATATCACATCTATACATTTACTTTGTATCATGGAGCATCTTTATCTGATTTGTAAAACCATACCTGAAATTTGGACAGTGTTTTATAAATGGGGTAGATACAGTTTCACCACTTAAACAAAAAATCAGCCCACGCAACATTTTGGCTTTGGAGCAGAGAGAGGAGACATCCACCAGCTTGCTGTGCTCTGACAATGCTTTTGACCGGTCTGTCTCTCGTGGCCAGGCCACTCCTCTGTGGGCACTCTGGGACAGGCTCACACTTCAGCTGGGGCAGTGTCACACACTGGCACCACTCTGGTTATACCCCTATGCACTAAACAAAAATCTAGGGAAGTCCAAACCAGGACCAGGAATTCTGAAAGCTTGCCTCTGAGCTTAACCTCTGTGGCCCAGGGGGAGTTAAGTTTTGACACAAGCATCTGTAAATTCTGTGGCAACTTACTTTGTCTCCACTGAACCTGATTTGTTTGTGCCCCTTTCACCAGACACAGATGCACACCTTCAATGCTCATAGATTAAATACCTCACAACTCACACCCAGCCAGGAATGACTTCCAGTCTTGGTTTACTCCAACCCCTTTTTCTCTACTTTGTCCAACTCTGGTGGTTTGCAATTTCTACAGTGACTGTACAGCCTGACTTAGCCCTTCCCTCTCCTCACCTGCCCCGTGCACTACAGAGCATGCATGTGTGGAGGTGGGAATCTCACAGGTTTGGTACCCCAAGTTTTCCAGACTTTGGTTATTTATAAATGCTTGCCCAACCAGCCTGCTTCATTCCTGGCTTCGAACCTGGCTTCCAGCTTGCTTATTTTTACTACACAGAAAGAGAAAACACAGTTTCCAGTTTATGGTGCCTGGCCAGACCCAATTCCAAACAGGTCCTGGCAGAGCCAAGCAATGGGAAACGAAAACAAATGCCTGACTGCAGCACATTAACACATATTTGCAATAAGAATGCTAATAGGTTTGCCACATCCTTGAAGAAAAAAAGGCAAGAAATGTATTTTTAGAATGCCACTTCTGAGACTTTAGAACACAGCTCTGTAGCCTGGAAGTGCTTATCAGCAGTAAGTAGGGACAGGCATGATCCTGCCAGAGCTCACCTCGTGAACCTGCACATTGCTCATCAAGCCCTCAGAACTGAACCAGCACGTCCTGACAGTTCAATAAACTGTGCTGAAAAATAAAACTCCCTGAGCAGTTCAACTGGGTGCCAGGTACAGAAAACGAAAAGGCATCAGCCAACAGAATTGTACCTGACATTTACAGTGATGTGGAAAAAAGGCTCTTTCCATGGCTCCCTCAGGAAAGCTTTACTCATCCAAACCACATTCACCCAGGCAGCTTCTTTTGAGGTATGTCATAAGCTGACAGCACGAAGGTGACATATTACACCACTGAAATAACTACATCGAACCCCACAATCATCTCTTTCAGCTGTGGTGCATGGGGACAACTCACAGGCCTATTCTGATGGATGGCATTACGTGCCATGCTGAACTGCAGCCCAGATTACTGTACCTATTGATAAAGATCTGATTTTGCCACCATGATGCCATTAATGATTATATTAATGCTCACATAGTGATTTTCAACAACATACACGAAAGAATGACAACACTGATAATTTAAAGGAGTTTGATGGGTTATGGATGGGATATTTTCCCTACAGTAAGAATGAGGATTCTGAAGCAAAAGTGAAAACTTAAGTATTTTGGTAAAGGTCTACTGCAAACCAAAAATGTTCAGCCTGCATACTGTACATAGAATCACATCATAGCTTTTACACTACTGTTAAGAGTTAGAAAAAGTAACTTTTTTCAAATACTTATTATCAAAACTGTCTGAAGAATTCTCGAGTGTTAATTTGTGCATTTGGAAACAGATACATTAAAAGAAATGAAGTACTAAGGACAATGGCCTACTGAAAAGGAAGTTGTGATCTGAAGGACTTAAGAATGAAAAATACAGAGTACTCTACTCCTTTAGTACATACTGGAAATCCTGAAAAGCTGCATCCCTGCCCTCTTCCATCATATCCTCCTAACTGCTGCAGAGACTGGGCCTTTGAAACAGACAAGGCAAGCAGATACTCTGGGAGAGAAGCTTACAAAAAAAGACTTAAATAACTTGTTTGCCATTATTGAAGAGACTGCTTACAAGAAAGAAATCATAAAGCAAGAGCAGGAGATGACAGAAGTAAGATGGTAGAGAATATTGGTCTTCACTCATTTTTCAGATTGCTGCTCTGAGTCATGACCTAGTTCCAGCACAAAAATAACTGATCACCCCTAGAGCAACACAGCTTAGAACAGAAAAGAATCATTCAGTGAGAGTTACAAACACAGGTCAGACTGTGACTTGGTGCAAAACAACCTCTGTAACAAAGCATTACTACCAATTAATATTACAAAAGTAAGTTTGTATTTGAAAATTCATACGCTTTAAAGCATTTACTTTAAACATTGCAGCTTGAGGCTCCCCTAATTCATGAAATGGAGGTTTGCCTGTTGCCATTTCAATGATGGTGCAGCCCAGTGACCAGATATCAGCTGGTGCCCCATATCCTCGTGGTCCTTTATCGATGATTTCTGGAGCCATGTACTGCAGGGTTCCTAGTCAGGACAAAAAGAATAGTCAAGTGTATGGTCTTCATTCATATTAGAAAGGATTAACACACTACTCAGCAAGCCAAAAATCGTCAAATGCCAACTGTATAGAAAAAATACTCTATTTTATCAGCACTGAAAACTTGACATAAACTTATGTTTTAACATCTTTTTATAAACTACCTTTTTGCCCCTCCTTTTTAACACAAGGTTTCAAACTTCAAAACTATTTTCAAACCCATATCCCAGAAGCTTAATCAGAACACAAAATTATATCAATGATTTTTGCAGACACCTGATTTTAAAGATTACGCATGTAAGAGATAATGAAAAACTGCAAAGTGACAGACAGTTGCTCATGAGAATAATTTTCCATATCTTTACCCCAATAATGAGAACAGTAGTTGTCAGAGAACTTCACACAGGGAGTTTGAAAAGAAGATTTTTTCGTAAATATAAACAATAAGGGAACTCATCATAATTCGTCTGGAATTTCAGGAAGTCTTGGATACACTTGGGATTTCTGACATCCAAGGTTGGCAAAAAAAACCCCAAACCTGTTGGGATTTCTAAAGCTATATATGATGACAAAATAAGATCCTGCCTGTAGATAATCTGTTATACTAGTTATAATAATGATAAATAAAAAGTATAGAAAAAATAAATAAAAAATGATCAGGTTGAAAAGACTGATATTGAACTATTACATACTAACACAGTTCATGAGCTCTTTGCAGGAAGAGTCCACACCACCAGTAGAAACCTCTGGATGTTCTGAGTGTTTCGAACACTACAGCATTTTCTCAGCTTGAATTTCTACCAGCTCTGTTATGACATCTTTAAATTGATTTTCATCTGAAGAATGCAATAAAACTACACTGTGGTAAAGCTGTGAACCACTAAGTAAAGGACATCTGGTGAAGATAAAAGGGTATCACTATGTTCATTGAATGTGACTGCTGCAGAATGAAAGTTTAAGCCACAGCTTTGCCCTCAGGCTCCGTGTCTTGAATGGAGAGATGTAACATTTAAACCACTGGAAGTCTGATTCTTCACATCATGTGATTTTATTACATAACGCCTAAAATCCAGGGTTTATGGACTGAGTTACGGAACAAAACAAATTGCAAGAGGCCTTTTAAGACCCTCTGGGCTATAGCTACCTGCTTACTGATGTTAAATGATAATTTAAGAAAAATATTTATTCTCATGGCAAATTACATCTCAGAGGCACAAACAGGGCTGCAAACATGCAAGAGAACAAAGAAGGACACAAGGAAAGACTTACCTCCTTTTATTATAGTATGGGTGACTTTTCTTGAGATACCATTTTCCCATGTATCATCTCTAGTAACAATCAGTTGCTAAAGAGTCACTAAGGAGTACGTGAAGGTTTCATTTGTGATTACCAACAGGACAAACATTTTTTTATTTCTCTTTAAAGAACTTGTAATTTGATTCTAACTACAGTCTCTACAGCTTTGAAGGGAATAGATTTGTTTAAAATGCTTGCACATGATGAGAAGTAGGGGCGGTCCCATGGTGTAAAGGAGAGCACTCTGGACTCCGAATCCCAAGGACCTGAGTTCCAGTCTCAGTGGGGACCGTCCCCAGGCAGTTCAATGCCTTCCTGCCATCCCATCCTGTCACATCTCAGATGCTCAGCAGGGTCAGCCCCGGTTAGTACCAGGTGCTGGGACAGTCCCGAGGACTTCACTGTCACTGTCCAAGCTCGCTCAGCCGTGGCAGATGGACCTGAGGACTTAAACGGTGGGGCCAGTTCTGCGCACGCTGTGCCTCACCTAAACAATCCACTGCGCAGGCTGGAAGGGCACACCCACGTGGGGAGAGCCCTGCCCAAATCTGCATTCGCAAAGTCTGACTACATATACATACAATGAGAAGTTGATCTCATGAGATACTGGTGCAGACATCATATGCTGTGTTCAGATCATGATGTAATATAGGCCTACTTCCCAATTCATGAGCTTCGCCAATAATGAGCAAAAAGAGCTTAGAAAGGCAAGTTTCTTCACAACCTTAATAATTTCATTTTAATGTCTTCCTTTATCAGAAAGGTGGAGGAACTGCAGACTCACCACCAGAGAGGTAATGGGAAGTCTTGATTATCATTTAAATGGATGTTGTTTTCTTCTGTCTTTCACACATGACTGATGGCTTTGTCTGTGTACCATTTAACTAAACTGCAGGTCAGTAAGAGGTCTGTGATACCACCCTTTGCATAAGGCCATATAACAAGTAAAACCACCACGCTACATATAACTTCACTGATCACAGAACGGAGCAATTATGTGACCATATATTAATTTTTCAATGTAGAGTTTCACCTCATACTCATCATTTTTTGTCTTCTCCAAGTATTACAAGTCTTTACAGCCTTGTTGTATTGAAAGCTTTTCTGTAACACATCAGTCTAACATTTTCATATAAACTCATTTTACTGCTGTTGCACTAACACCAAGTTAGCCAGCTGGCTAGGTTTTATAATTAATGCCTCAAAACTGAAAGCATTTTTTAAGTTTGAGTTTGATTTTCTGCACTTTTAAACATACATCCAGAAAGTGTGCATGTGTGAGTTACTAATACCAAGATTATTAAATGAAAAACTTGCTGTAGTCAAGTGTTTCCAGATGTAATTGCAACAAATCAATTGTTACTTAATGAAACACACTTAGAAGAAAAACTATTAGCCCCATCACATTTAAAAAGCTGGGAAAAAATAATATGGAAGAAAATCACATTTTAAAAATATGTATTGAGTGCGTGTTTATGGTGATCGCACTCCCACTTACTCTTCCATGAAAACAGACATCTAATAGTGTTCTCATCACAAATCCAAAGAGCCTCTTGGTTCTAATGCAAAATCTGCCATGAAAGCCCTTATAAACTCTGCTAAATTCATCTTACCTGTAAAGGTTTCAGTGCATGGATTGATTCCTGCCAGACGTTTGGAAGTACCAAAATCGGAGATCTTAACCACGCCACTGTAGGTGTTCACCAAAACATTATCCCCCTGTGGTTTGTATATGACAGAGAGAAGGAAAGGGCGGGGGGAGGGGGACAGATGAATACAAATGCTAGATCTTCATAAAATCTCCTTCAAGTTTGCAGTTACATTTGTAATATACCTTTCTACAAAGGAATTTTCCAGGAGCACTGGGGAGAAGGGGTTGGGTTATGCTTTGTTTTTGTTTTAAGCTTCCATGAAATCCTATTAAAAATTCTACTTCAAGTTACACTAAAACTAAGTGAAGTAAGTAAGCTAAAAAGCAAATCAAACAAGACACACCAAAGGAAAATTTACCTTTATATCTCTGTGTACAATCTGGTTCTCATGGAGATACTTAAGGCCTTCCAGAATCTGCTTGGTGTAAAATTTAATTGTAGGTTCTTTCATTGGGCCCCACTTAGATCTTAAAAGAGCTGAGAGGCTGCCTACAAGAGATTAAGAAGAAAGTGTACCAAGATAACAAAATCCCCAAATTAACATGAAACATTTAAGTCTGGATGAAGCCTTTGCTCACTATCCCAATACAAGAGAAAAGCAGTACTTATAATTCAGCCAAATTCTTTCTAGGTCCATCAAGGCAAATATTTTCCTTCTGTTCTTGACTGGTTGTTTCTTTTTTGTCAGCTCAGGTTCCACCTCCATGACAAGAATAAATATTACAACAGTGCCGAATCCATCTCCCTCACGTAATTCTAAAACCTCTTGAGACTAAGACTAGCATCCATTTAGCCCTTAAGAAATAAAAGACCAAAGGTAACACTATATCATGTTATAAACTACACTTCATGAAACACATGCATTGGAAAGAGGAGCTGATTTTCTCAAGGAGGGGAAGGGAGAAGAAAAAAACAAGGAGCCTTTTCCTTGCAAATACGGGATTAACTTCTCACAATATTCAGAGACAGGAAAGAAAGCTGCTATAAAACCCCTCTGAATGCATGTTCAGACTACGAGACAGGTCATCCTCACTTCCTCTACTTCTAATAAAACTAATCTTTAAATAATACAAATATCTTAATCATGAATAAAAATAAAAAGAGAACAGTTTTGCTTATTATGCATAAAATAATCTAGGTGCAATGGGTCTACCTAATGCCAGACAAATTCAGCTAAAGGAATTTTCAGGCCACACCAACAGCTTTCTCAAGTGAGGTTTCCTCATAGAATCTTGCATATTCTGAACAGCTGGTTCTTTTTTTAAGACTGGCTACAGAGTTTAAAGTATCTCAATTGGTTCAATAATATCTTGACATTAGCCACTACTCAAAGCCCACTTCACTGTGCATACATGAACTGGAAATATCACCAGCTGATACTGTTAACAAGTGTGGGAAAACAAGCGGAAGTGTTGGTATAATCTCATCACATCGGCATCCATCATGGAGGTCTCAAAGGGTCTCAGCTTTCAAGTGAGGAGGTCACAAGAATTCAAAAATTAAACAACTTCCCGACATTAAATGCCCCAGAGATCTATTTAATTACACTTCAAATGTTTGTGTCTGAATCTTTCTTGGAAAACCTGACCATTTTTTCCTGGTTGGAAAAACTTTATTTCTGTTTGTATTTTGCAAATTATATTCATAAAATAATTTAACACTCATTCTGACACATCCTTGACATTGAAGGGAAAACATTAAATGGGAGATGGAAACAGAGGGACTTCACATCTTAATAGAGGGACTTCACATCTTAAAATGCAAAAGGACTGGAGAAGTGAAATGAAATTATGAGCAAGGGGCACATACCACTTTTATCTCCAATCTACCTAGGAAACAGCAGTGCTTTGTGTATAGCAGTTACAGAGCAGTATTTAATTGCTCTCTCAGTGTTACTGCTCAGCAGAAATTTATTCTACAAGCTCCAGTCATTACTCAGATGCTCAAGGAAAATGAACTATAGAGCTTCAACTCCACTGTTTTACAATAAATGAGTATTCAACACCGACTGATTTCAATGACTTTTCCCTATGTTTAGAATTAATACAAAACAGGGAGAGGTTACTGGGATCTTCAAATCTACTCTTTATAAGAAGAATTACATCTATAGCTGATGGCCCAACAGAAGAGCTGTATACAATGCACAAACATATTAAGTTCACATCTACTGACTTTCAATAATCCCAGCTGCTTTGGATTCCTTTGAGAGACTAAGCTCAGAATGATACAAACCTCCTGGCACCTGCTCCATAAAAATCTTAATGTATCCATTTTCTGAAACAGATCCAAGATACTGGACAATGTTCCGATGTTTTAAATATTTATGCAGTGCTATCTCTTCATGAAGAGGTTGAGAATATCTAATTAAAAAAACAAACAAACAAACAACAAACCATTGAGAATTTCATCAGGCAGGAAAAGGTTCTAGACTACATTTAGATGCTAGTTTGCCAGCAGAATGAATTTTAGGGATACCAATCCAATTCTCAGCAAACATCTTGTCCATGGACTTCAAACTGCAGTGAATTCACTGCCTATTCAGAAAAAGTACAGACAGATTTCAGAAGAACCCTGATGGAGAAACACACCCTCAAGGAATTTATATGTGTGTGTCTTCTGTATCAATATACAGTACTGTCTTTGCCACCAAAGCTCCTTTTATGCTTTTCCCCCCCTCCCCAAAAAGAATACTAATGAGATACAGCTGCAACTTAACCCCCAAAGTATATCTGATTCTAGAATTTATGTTATGCATATATATCATCAAACTGTAATATTCATGATATATATCATCTGTTTTTAAAAAAAAGTCCAAGTTTTTTTTCTCAAGAGTACAGTTGAATATCAGGAGGAAATAACAATTGAGTTTTAGTATAGTTGGATTTTACAACCACGAAGAAACACATACTAAGAAGAGCAAGTTTTCAAACAACTGCAGCTTTATTAGCAGTTGTGTATATAAAAATACGTTAGGTGTTACCTGCTGTCTCTTTCAGGTATTTCTTTGATGGCTATTCGGACTTGGTTGCTAAGGTCTCTTCCAGCATAAACTATTCCGTAAGTACCTTTCCCTAGGACTACCCTGTCACCATTCTCATCATAATCATATTCATACTGCAAGAAGAAGAGATAAACAGATAAGCACAGAAATTGTTACTATGAACACCTGACATTACACAGAGCCCTAAGGGCTGTTACCTACTAAGCTAGTACAGCACAGAGGGGTTACTGCAGTACAGCTGCAGGACAGCAGGTTGTCTCCCAGCCCAGTGCATTATACACCTTGTAAAGTTTCCATCCTCCTAACCAACTTCGAGATGTATTCATCCAAACAAGGAACACAACACCAAACCAAATTCCATGAAATAATGCTATCAAAAAGTATCATCTCTAAGAACTGCTGACAGAGCCTGCAGAATACATAACAGATGGAACACAACCCATAATTTCGAAACCAATGGTTTAATACACAGATAAAAGTGCTATTCTCATTGCAGCGAGTGGGTATTATTTTGAGACCCTAGACTCTCATTTGAGCTTAGCCACAGCAAGATTAATTTTTGACATACTCCCCCCTCAAGACGAGTTTTTCCAAAAGGCTAAAAAAAGTTCATCTTCTCAAAAAATGATTAAACATATGAAAAGGGGTGGTTTCCACTGCTGCTGAAACATGCTGGGTTATATTTCCAGCTGAGTAAGTCAATCCTGGTTCACTGACTACAGTGAAGCTACACTAATTTACACTACCTCATGGTCTCATCCCATACAGTGACCTTGTCACAGAGCTCTCCTGCTACAAAGGTCAGTGAACGATGCTTAATAAGAGTACATCCCAGACACTATATAAAACCAAATTTCTTATGGAAGCTGGGTTTAGCAGCCTACCTGTGATTCAAATCAGGCAACTGATAAAGGATATTGAAAACCATAGTTTTCCAAAGAGTTTAGAAAGGAATTGGACAGTTTCATAGCTTTACATATTATCAAGAGCACACAGACCTCCCCTATTATCTTCCAAAATCCAAGATGTCCCATATGGGAAAACTGCAGGTATTCTCTGTGGCTTCATACAAATTCTCTCAATAAAAACCCCAAAACAACAAAAGTTTTTTACAATGGCCATAACTACTGGTATTTCTGTCAAAGACCACTTTTCCTGCTTTTTCCAGTAAGACTCCCTGATACAGAATACAGCCTTGGCATCTATTTCCTTGAAGTGTCTTCCCAGTCCATACTGCAGCTCTGTCACTGCAATGCCCATGTGTCACTGACATTCCCCCCTCTTCACCTCAGCAGAGATGTCAAGTTTCATGCTGCTGTGTGGAATGTGCTAAAGAAAACCCATCTGTCGTTTATCCTAACAGCATATTCTGCTCAGTGGAACCAAACTCCAGCTAGCACAGCTTTATTACAGTTTCATTTACCATATTTCAGCACTTCACGGCTCATAACATAATCTTGTTATACGATAGGCATAACTGACCCCAAATGCCATATGTAAAACTTGTCAGGTTCTTTGGCAGGAGCATCTCCAGCTTTCACAGCTATCATATGACATAAAACTGTGCAGAAAAAAGACAGCAGTCACATTGCAGAATTTAAGATTGACAGCAACCCCATCTGCAACAGACTGGTCATAAGCCAATGCTGTAATTACTGTGGAGAAACCTATGTTCTCCAGTCTGGGACCCTCAATACATGAAATCGTTGGGATTTATAGTTCAATGCTAGTTAGTAGACAGTTTAATAGACTTACATATACTAGATGCCATTTCACATTTGCCTCCTCTTGTTGCAACAGCTACAGAGATTGAATAAATCACTGCTGGTTGCAAAAAGTCTGAGTATGTGATCCACTGGATGTGCAATCCAACCAGTAGGTATAAGTAAACAAGTGTTCACAGCTGACCTTCAGTACAAATGTGGAAGGGCAGAGTGGCCTCCAGGATATCCTATCTGGGGTACAGCAGGTACTCTTAAAGTGATAGGGACTTCTTCAGTATCAATATACAGAAGTGAATAGTCTAAGGTAGACAAGACTGACACATTCATTCTTCAAAATACTTGTTAGCTGTAGGACTAGACTGTACTTCATACACAAAACATACAACCCCTTGCAATAACATTCTCAGAAGGATTCTGACTAAAATTACATCTTCTTCCCCCAGACTGTGCTGGAGGTTATTTCTTCCTCTTCCCCACATAGAAACAGTTGGTTTATTACCAGTAGGAATTTCTGCTTTCTCTGCACTGGTTAAGTCCATCAAGACCATACAAAGCTGCATTTTCCATGTTGTCGCTTCTAAAATGTAAGATCTCAGGCTGCAGAAAACACTAAGTGTCTTAGCTCATTTATGCACTAAACTAATTAATTCTCCCCTTCTATATCTTTATTTCTGTTTTCATATCCTAACCTAAGACAGTAATTACAAGGTGACAATTGTGAATATGTCAAGATATGTAGAATGTTTAAATATTTAAAATTAGTTTCTGTAGTCATATCTCCATGTGTCATTCATCCACGTGGGATTGTTTCCTGCAGTGTGTTGTCAAGCTGTTTTTCAGTTCAGTTTCTAAAAGGCTCAAGCCACGCTGAACTCACTTTGTCTGAGAAACTATTACACAGCTGAACAGACAGTGTTGTTTGGAGATTGACCTGCTATTAGCTACATACATAAGTATGCAATGTAAAATCAGCAGCTATAGATAATACCCTGTCTGCACCAAGGCAGAGCCCTGATCCTATGTGAGACCACAGATGTGTATATTAATGGGCTTAATGGATGTACACATTTGTCCTTTTCACTTCAGGACAAATTCTGTGGCCACTATGTACAAACTCCAGTGCAGAATCTCATCTTCCCCACCATGTGCAATTACATTCAACAGTACAGGAGAGGGTTTTCTACTTTCTTAATCCTCTTCTGAAGCCTCAGATACTACAAAAGGTTCCCTACCATGATGAGCTGCTCAGAATCACAAGTGTAAGAGAGTTGCTGGAACGAGAGACAATCAGAAAGACACCCAGCTCAAACAAACCACAGCAGGGTTTTCATGCTCATTTATCAGATTGACTCAATTGCTTGACCACAAATAAAATTCACAAGCTACTTCTTATGGTGGCTTTTCAGATTTCAAAACAAGTAAGAAGAAGTACTTAGTGCTACATGTATGTATGTACTTAGTGCAACAAATCTGGACATCTGCTCTAAGGCACTGTGTCTTATGAAGACATGGATTCACCCACCCTAACCTGAGCCCACATAAAATGTGAATAACACTTCTCAGGTTGGCTGGGGTTTTTTCCCCCCTCCATACTGACGATAAAGAAAGCCTACAGCTACTGGGTTCCTAACGTGGATGTTACAGTGATAATAAAAAAGCACAATGTATTAAACTAATCCTAAATATCTGCAAATCTCTGGGACTGCAGCCTGTCAAATGAAATTACATGGAGTAGTAATGGTATCAGGTAACAGCTAGAAAAACAAGGGCCTTTGCAAATGGCCTTTTTCTAGAATTTATTTGGTATTTTATCTTTTTATGCATTTAAGCCAGCTGATACCAGTCAATTCTCATCTACAGATTGTTTGCAACAAAATACACACTCAGTAACATGCTTCATTAGGGAATTACACATTTTACAGTAGTAACAGGACCACTTCATAAAAAATGTGGGTCTTTTCAGATGAATGCAAATCTCATGTTCCTAGATCTTTTACTCTTCACATACCTCCAGTGTGTCTCCATCTATTTCTCCTTCTAGTTCCAAAGTACTGCCAACTGCATCAGATAAAATTTCTTTCACCAAACCACAGAATCTAAAAAAGCAATAAATAGTACAGGATCAAAGTAGAATATCCTTTTGGAAGATTAAACAGATTCTTCACAAGGTGGCCTTTGCTCTCACACTAATAAACTGACCAGCATGTTCATAGGTTTCTTTCATTACTGACTTTCTCCATATTTATCCCATTTTCAATTATGAAGAACATCAAACACACACTGAGAAGCCTCGCTATTTATCAAATTATTTTATTTGCTGTCGCAGAACCCAACAGTTGCTTGTTATTGTAACTGCACAGTAAAATCTTGGTAGATCCAACTTAAATACTGTTTTCCTGTACACTTTTGGTTCTAAGTGTGATTACTCAGTATTTCTGAAAATCAGATGTTGTGGTTTCTTGCGAGACATTCAGAAGGTCAAAAGGATAAAAGTAGTAACATGTTTCAAAGAACAGAGTTTTTTCTAATTCCTAGTTCTCTGGGGTGGAGATCCTTAAGTAAATAATTTTTTTTTCATGTAATTCCTGCCTGAGCCACTAGGTTTTTTCCAAATTCTATAAAAAATGGAACAATTATTAACAATTATTATATAACACTCTCATCTCTTTTATTGACTAACAGAAATACATCTCTGAAACAGACTCCTGTAAGTGCACTGAATAAAGTGCAAAAAATGTAACCATGTTTCACAAATTGCAATACCACATTAAGGCTGAGGAGGTAGCAGTAATTTTAGTGTTTCCTATCCCTTATGCAACACACTCTACATAAAGCCAATAATTTTCTTTAACCCGAGTTTGTTCCACATAATACATATACAGGGATTACTTCAAGAAAAGTGAATCTACCATTCAACTCCAAATATTTGTATTAACAACTCCTACATCATTCAGAAGGTTTACATGCAAATATAAGCCATAAGGAAGAATTTGGTCTGTAATGATTTAGGCCTGAAATTCAGTTAGCCTGGTCACTGGTTAGAGACAACAGATGATCAGAGAATACTTGACTACAGGTGCAATAGTAACACAGATCTGTGACACAACCTAAGTTAGAAATTTTTATCACATTTAGTTGCTCTTACTTAAATCAAACTGAACAGACACACAAGGTAACCTCAAACAATGTAGATGACACAGCCAATATGTAGAAAAACAAAGACAATAGTCATAAATTAGAACAAGGTAGGTAAGCCTCTTCTCAGACCTAATGACTTGTAGATAAACTAATGAGAATGAGACAAGTGTGTGATTAGAAGTGTAATAACCTTAAACATCAATGAGTTTAGCTCACTGCTTCATCAAGAAAAAATAAGTGAAGAAACAAATAATTATTTTGTCAAGCAAAAATGTCAGGTTACAAGCTTTACTAAATGAATTCTCTTTAGGACATAGATCAGGCATGCAGCTCCCACACAAACTGAACTCACCTACTACACTGGTTTTCTGTAGAAAAGTAGATCTGAAAGTCATCAGAGTTGTCATGGACATACAGAAAACAACATCGTTCATCAAACTTGGAAATGCTGCAAAAATCAATATAAGAAAGTATTAGTCTGGCTGTAACTATCAGACGAAATAGAGCAAGGAGGAGTTAATATTTTTGAACTACAAACACTAAAGAAACACCTTTTTCACAGTTAATTACCTCAGAGAGGCAGTATGCAATTATATGTATCTTCCTTATACCTAGAAGTTTTGAGTTTGTTTATATATTCTATAATCCTATCTCAAATTTGATAAATAAACCCCTGCTTACTTTGGTAAAATATTAGTTTATCTGAAGTGTATTGAGGTCAGTTTGTTGTTCGCTTCCACTTCCATTTTCCCACAGCTCTGTCAGATTCCTTGGTATTTGCTGACACCTCAATTGAAAGTGAATTGCTTTGACACTAATGTAGCTATCCCGAAAGCCTTTTTTTTCAGCTTGAAAAGTACTTAATGATTTTGTAATTCCATTGCTCCTACAATAAAACCGAACTGGGAAATACCTACAGTGTAGCAGATCCTTCTTTTATGGCCTTTATATTCATAAACAAGTGTCAGCATGACCAACATTTACTCCAAACTGCAGCAATAATTCTGGCAAAGGGTTTATTTATTGCATACCCTGTCTTGCCAGTGTCATATATATCCCATCTAAATGCACTGAAAAGTGAAGTACCATAAACCACAGTATCAATATGAAGCAAATCTATGAATTAATCTCTTATTCCAAACACTGGCACTTCAGTGTTATGCTGCATAACCCCAAACTGTTACTCTCGGTACAGGTATTTTTGGGCATTAAATTAATAACATTTCCTGGATTCTTGCCTGATCTGTTTAGTCAAACTCTGATTTTATTTATCCTCTGTTGAGCCAGTTAGTTAAAGTGACAGTAGACTACAGTAAGGTTGCTGCATGTTACATGACCAACTTGTTGAAGCATCATTAAGGACTACATTGAAAAAGTTCCAAAATATTAAAATTTTACCAGAAAAAACTCTTTTAGAGGTATGTGAAAATACACCATGCCATTCTGTAGTTTCATCCTGGTACAATGATTTCTAGTCTAACAAGACACACCTGACAGGAGAACCAAGTGACAAGGCAAGACAATTCTTCCAAGGGCAAATACAGGATAGGCAAGACAGCATCTAAGTAACAAAACTGCATTATAGTGTCATGTGTGTGGTATGTTAGATGAGCTAGTTAGTATAAATACAATTTAAGGGGTTTGATAGAATGTATGTTAACTGAGACCACTTTTTTTTCTAAAACTAATGCAATTTCAAAAGTAAAGCAGTTTTAAGTTGTCACATACAAAGCAAACATCTAATTCCATCAAGTTTAAAAAAGACTGCCTCTTTGAGCTTTGTAATCCCCAGAAGTGATCAAAAATCAAAGCAAATGAAATTAATTGCTGGCTTCCATTTGATTAGTTATCTTTCTCAAAGATTAATTTCTGTGCATTGTGTTGACTGAAGGTAATTAATACAGTACAGAAACTTCATGCTGAGTTATGCTCAGTCAGCTCCACAGACTTCAGTAATGACAACTTCCCATCCACTTGCATTGAAGTAGTAGAATAAAATATCACATAGAATTCACTTAAACCAAAACCTGCTTCTTTTAGAAAAAAAAATACTGGAGTTCTGGTAGAATCTATGCCCAAATCCACAACTGTGGGGTTTCATGGCAACCACCACTCAACATTCGTTAGAAAAACACTTCACTGAGCTTATTTGCTTAGACAAAGAATATAAGGTCAGGGAAGACAAATCTGGGACGTAAAACCTAGGCACTTTGGGTAAAGATCACAGCCTAGAAGTCCTTCACTGTCAGAACTACAGAACCCACTAGGTATCTGAATTCATGCTGGTACTCAAATCAGAAACTTTTTCAAGCACTTAGGCTTCTGCACTCACACAAGTGGCCCCAGACAAGAGCTATTCATGTCCCTAGAAAGACCAGATCTGCCAACGTAGTGACTCAGGAACTCAAGAGAATGCAAAAGCCCACCTGGTGTTTCCTGTACTTACACAGTTCCTCTGGTTCTCAGCTGCACCTGCATAGTTCAGACAGAGAGCAGCAGATAGGCTTCATTTTCTTTTCTCTCCTGCTGTTATGTCTCTCACCTTTCTAGCAGCAAAGGTGCCAATTTAAGATACATAAGCCAGCTTCTAAGTGTAGTCATGTATTTTAGAATTGTTAATAACAAATGTGAGTCTTTTCTATCCTCTCAGAACAATCCTGTTTTTCTATGCAATATCCTGATGTACCTGATCTTTTTTGGCACTAATATTTTGACCCATTGACTTGTGCCTAGTGTTTCCATTTATCTAGGCATCACAAAAATGGAACTACTTTAACTATTTAAAGGCTAGTTCTTCAGAAACTCCACTAGTAGTCTCCTTCCAGCTCAAGAATTCTTTTCTGTCCTTAGCACAAACTACATCCATGCCTCATTTAATATTTCTCTAACAATCCAAGTTTTAGCTAGAAGGGTTTTAGATAAAGCCATATCAGAAGCATTTCTGAATTCCAAATAGGAAACAGGTAACATGGGTTCTTTTCTTAAAGGAAAACAGACAAGCCCTTCTTTCACTTATGGAAGGAAGCAAGAAGAGCTAAGGGCTCTTCTTTCCTTCTGTCCTCCGGGTTTTTAAGTGCAGAAATGGCAGTAATTTCATTGAAAAGTTTAGAAAAATACATAAAAAACCAGTTACATGACTGAAAAGAGGGAAGTCTGCCTAAGAATACACATGTCCACACACTCCTCTTAGATGAGTATTCCTGAAAAAATGTACAGCTCTGCCCAGGCATGGAAAGGCAAACTCTTCTTGTTGACATTTCAAGGCAGGTTGGACAGAACAAGCTTTTACAAGAGGCAACACAAAGCACACATTTAAGGTAGAATCCAGATTTCACACTTAAGGGAAATAAAAAACATATACAAAAAGGACACTTAACTGTTTTCTGACCTACTAACCTTATTCCCCTAATGGAAGAAGCTGTAAAATTCCATTCATGAATCTGTTTCTGTAAAGAACAGAGAGCTATAATCAACTATAGTTCAACTGTGGGTTACTACTGAAAACAAGTCATAGCATGGTAAGCAAAAGAAAGTTCTTTTAACATCTCCCTTTTTCTTTATTTCTTCTCCCCCCATTTTGCAATAAGATTGATATATGGGTAAAGAAATTATACATGCATTGCTGTTTTATTCCCCTGGAAAAAAAATGAATATAAACAGCACAGGGTGGAAATAAAGGCTGAATTTCCTCATGTAATATTAAATTTGAAGAATAAATCATGAAGTTCAATTTATCAAAAATTATGTTTTGACTCAATATTTCACATAAAACATGGAGCAGACTATGCCCTACTTTTACTAGGCTCAATGGGAAAGGCATATTTTGTACATCTCCCTAAGATGTCTTAAGCCAACAGCTTTGGCTCAGGGAGCACACCAGAGGGCAAACCAGAGGAAGGACAGCCTGTTCTAGGACTGTAGCTCTCCACATACACATACATATAAAAATCTATAGGTAACAGTTGGACTTTATTTTGCACTGCCAGATATGTACCACAAATTTGTTCCATAAAGCAAAGTTGTATCAGACACATTGACTGGAAACAGTGAAGCAGAACAGTGTACTGGGGAAACTGTTCACAGATCCAGCTAATTATGTGCTCTTGCCTTGCTCCAACATGCTCCCTTTCCACACTTTGCCTCTCCATGTTTTCAGTCTATTCTTCACCTATGTTGCTCTAATAAGAAAGGAGGGCAAAATACACTGCAGATTTCAAGTCTTTCAACTGAAATCGAAATTATTTCTCATTTTTAGGAGCTTGCACTGTTAATAATTGTGCCTACTCCTTTCCTAATCCCCTGTGCCTTACTCAATAATCCAAGACTGAATATTTTATTTCTTGACACTTATTTGTCACAGGCTGACATTTTTTTAGTTTCTAATATTGTAACTGTGGAAGTTTAAGACGTCTAAAATATTCAACTCTTTGCTGGGCTTTACTTTTTATTTAACTTTGAGCTGCATCTTAATAAAAACCATACAATTGTAGTAAGAAATATTATGAGCAGATTAAATAACCCAAGCAATTCTAAGAGACGTGGTCAAGATAAGTTAAATCAGAACTAGAG
Source organism: Sakesphorus luctuosus (assembly GCA_013396695.1). Lineage (NCBI taxonomy): Eukaryota > Metazoa > Chordata > Aves > Passeriformes > Thamnophilidae > Sakesphorus > Sakesphorus luctuosus. Next base: position 1,533,978 of record VWZD01013584.1, read on the forward strand.
GTCAAAATCACTTGAGTTCTAATCATATTCCTTCCTTTTAATTTCTCTGTAAAATGTCAACTTTCACATCTGCACAAAAGATATACTGAGGCTTTTGTTTCATAGAAATGCTGAAAAGTTTAATCATTGCAAAATGCTCCAAAATCTACATGTAAAAATTAACTTTAAGCACAATGAATGACAGTACATTTAACACATCTGCTGGCAGTTTTACCATTTCTGGGGGAGAGACATGCCACAAAGACAGAGATCTCTCATCTGCTTCATTGTTGATTGAAACATATGCAGGCTGGTAGACTTTAGTTGGTTCTATCACCAAAACCTGAAGAGAGAGAGCATTTTTCCTTAATAAACCAGCAGATGATACACTACAGTAGCTTCAGATACTCTGATATAGGCAATGGGTAATCTTGAAGTCAGACCTAAAAAATTCTCAAGGGAGAAGGAAGGGCAAGAAAAGGCAGAAAAAGTCTGTGCTCTTATGTACAACAGAATAGTATTATCACAATTTATTACAGAAAACTGAAAAGTATTCCTTAGAATATTTTTAGGGTGTTGGGTTAAATATTTTTTATAGTACAAAGATTAGCAGGATACTGGATTTTGGTTCATGCAATGAAATAACAGGCAGTTAAGGCTGTAAGTATTGCATTTACAGTCTTCCAGTTCTTGTAATATCCTATCCAGAAACATAAAACATACAAAACTCGTTTGGACATAACATCTTACTGGAAATCTCAGTCCATTAGTTGTTTCTTTCGTTGCCTCAAAAATTATATCTAGCCAGAAAGTCAATCTTTCTTGTCTAGGAGAATGTTCTATGGTGAGCTTCTTGAAACGCTGAATTAACATCAGATTCTGAACTAATGATTTCAAGTACCTAGAACGCATTGAATTAGTGAGTTAACAGAGAGAAAACAAAATCTGACCAGATTCTAAAGCCACTTAACTGAGTTAGACATCCAAAAAATTAACTGCAAAATTAAATGTACTTTAAAAAGCTATTATAATGAAAATGATAGTGTTGATTTTGACAAATTTCTGGGAAGAATAGCAAATTAGACAAAACCTTAAGTTATAACCTCACATGGATGTTCATGAACAGCTTTTTGCAACAGCTATGTGAGTAGTTACATGGTGATTAGACAGAACATGGTAAGCTAGAAGATGGTGGGAGGGGGAAGCAGCAGCTAGCTAAACTCCGAAAACAGTGGTTTCAAAATCTTATCACTATTGTTTCACAGGAATCATTACTAATTTCCAAACTCTTTCTTATAAAAGATGTGCCTCAATGGGATATAAACCCCCTGAGGGTAACTGAAATTCTTACCTTTCCCCTTCCTTCCCATAATAAAAGAACAGAGTACAAAGTCAGAGTTACAAACAATCTATGATGGAAAAATCCAGTTATCTATGTGACTGCAATGCTTTTCAAATTTGTGTATTTCCCCAGAGCTGTGTACTTGAGCTACAGCCTTCTACCACATACCACACTGGAGGTTTCAGCTTAAAAAGTTTCTCTGCTGCTTGTACTGCTTTACCAACATCATTAGCCAGCATGCTCACACTGAAGAACTGTCCCACATCCCAGTAATTGTTCATTTTTTCTAGGCTTCCTTTTCTTCCCAATAAACTGTTTAAACGTACACCTGTAAAATTTCAATTAAAAACCATATTTTTCTATCAGTAAGACACTAAATAGTGTTTTTACTGATGTCTATCAATCAAAGAATAACTTAAGACTTGATTAAGCATTACTGATGAAAATAAAGTGGAGCAAGTTTTCCCCAGAAACCATTGGCCAACACAGAGAACAGATCTGCAAATAACAACCCCAATATAGTTCAGGCAGTCAGAACTCCTCCCACACACAGTGTTAAAAAACCTCATGTGCTATCTGCCTCCTGATTCTCAATGTAAGGTGCACAGATCTGTGTCCTCAAGATCTGCACCTACTGCAAGAGATCCATGGCTAGAGGTTTACACAAGTCCATCCCACAGTAAGGGTAGGAAAATGATTTAAAGCCACTTTTGTATTCTTAACCTCTATGGTTGAAATACACCTTTCAGACAGGATCTGATCCCAAATAAAATATTCAAATATCATCTTCCTCAGAAGAACTGTGTGTCTGTTTCTGTCATGTGGTTTCTTTGTAGACGTACAGTGCTGTGCTTTAGTCAGCACATACATGGAAGATGTGACTATAGGCAATGAGTAACTGTCCTGGTGGATTCTTCCAGGAGATACTTCCTATGGATCTCTTGATTTAGTGACAAAAGAAACTCTATGGAGCCTTCTCTGGCATCCCTGAGGAGACCTGGGCCATACTGTCTCTTCCTGTCTTTTGCCCCCTTGGCTATGCACTGGGATAACCTTGGTGGTGCACTAAAGGCAGTTCATGGATGGTGCTGAAGTTGGTCCTTCTCTGTTCTTCTCCAATCTTAGGGACCATTTAGATGGGCCATGTTGCTGTTCCAAGGCACCAAAAAGTAAAATGGTCCTTTAAGGTCCTTGTATTTTAGACTGCGACCCAGGACCCACCACTAAAAAGCCTGAACCACCTTTCTCTCTATGCAACCCATCGATATGATTTCTTCATAGGGAGAGAGGCAGAAAACTTGTCTGTGGACAAGTGTGGATATTTACCTATTTTTCTCAGTTCCATTGAGCTTTCAAACTGTTGTCCTGCAACAAGCAGCAAAACTGCAAGGTTAATTCCAGAATATAGAGTTGACTGGAGTTCAAATCCTTTGCGATACCTGCGGAGAAGAGTGAAGAACTCACACCTCACTGTTCAGAAGAACTGAAATACTGCAAAGTTTTGGTAGGTATTTTAAGCTATTAATTTAGTTAGCATAAGGCCTATATGGCTAGATGGCATCAATGGCATTCTGCAAAGCACACTTCAAAGAAAGTAGCTTTTCATCTTAGGGCAAGAAAGAAAAACATCTCCTTAGCTTTACGTCCTGTCAACTTGTGTAAGTAAAATGAATTGGTTACTAAAAACCCTTAAAGGCAACAGAACCCAATTTTATTATATTTATATGAGAACAGCAATGAAAACATTAGGCCTCAATGCAACTTTTAAAAAAAAGGGCTCCACAGCCTTTGTTTTAAAGCTTCACATTCATTAAAGGTGACTGAGATACAGCTGACCAAGGCTGAATGCACGGCATCAGCTGGTGCAGGATGAAGAAATCCACCTGAAGCTTTAGGTTCACTACTACCCATTTGTGTTGCATGGAGGGGAAAAGAGAAAGGGGAATATTCCACACTTGCAGTACAACCCCACACTGGTAACATTATTGTACTCAGCAACAGATTATATGAGGACAGAAACATACCTAAGTGAATGCTGTCGGTGAGAACCTGTGTGCATATGAGTGCCTTACTGTCTTAAGAAAATTCATATTACAGTTTGTCAATATTTTTCCTTATATACAGTAAGACAGTGCATTTCCTGGGGATCCAGCATGGAAACCACCCTTGCACAGAGGACCAACATAAATCCCACGATCTCACTCCTACTTCATTTTGGTGTTGAAGCAGACTAATTGTATATAGTCTCTATGAAGACACAGGTGAATCATCATCACCCCAATAAATTAAGTGCACCGTTTTATACCCATGATAGTTTATAAAGAGAAGCAAGGAAATACATATCCAAAGATCTAGTGCTCAGTAAACCAATTATTCAAATAGGACCCTGATAAGTAGGAAAACTGATCAAAATATTACAGCCCTGCTTTTCAAAACCAGAACTAAAAGTCTGAAAACATTTTTAAGTAGATCTTTTGTAGGATTTTTTTCTCTTACCATTCAATGGCATGATCTCGACTATTGGTATCTTTACAGTCAGAATCAAGAAACATATCCTTGTAGATTCTCCCACATAAGCAAAACATGTCTGGAGCAGGGTGATCACACGTCTGCAGGACTTGAAGCATAACTTGTAGTGCCTTCTCTCTGTCACCTGCATTATTTCTCCTGTAATCAAATACAGAGAATAATAAATGAGTTCAGGTCTCAAACAGTAACTGCAAGATTGGGGAATAACATTATCCCTCATCTATCCCACAACCCACCCTTCATTACTATATACAGACTAGAGTTTATATAGACTGATGTGTGACTGTTGGTTGATTGCTAAAAATGAAATGTATTCCCCTGGTTGACTGCTAAAAATGAAATGTATTCTCCTACCATGGGGCTTTACTTCTAGCTTATGTAAGAACTGATTTAAGCCCAGAACTCCTCCATGAGAAAAACCTGCCATCTAACTTGATTCCTTCCCACATAAGCAGACAGACCCTGCACATCCTGCAATGAGAAACAAGAGCCGGTTTAGTGTTCATTCCTGACAATATACTTAACAAAAAGGGCCATTTTAAGCATTCAACCAGACAGATCATTCACCTATATCAGAATATCAGGATATACCAACTAAGTGCAGGAGAAGCCTGACAATTCAATTTTAGCCAAAAGAATGCAGCTCAATATTGAGCCTTGGAACTACAACAAGAATAAAAGGGCAAAACTGAACTGTATTTCTTTCTTCATCATAAATTATTCAGAGGAGAAAAAGATTTGGCAAACAAACAGCTGTAATACAGTTTCTTTGGAAAAATATTTGATAATTTTATCAGTAAGAAAACAGTGATTAAATAACATTTCCATTCCTTATCATTATTAAATAATCAGAATTTTTGCCTCCATTCACTTTGCTGTTTTTCTAAGTTAGAATTCAACATTTACTGCAAAAAGTCACTTAGAACAAATAAAAATGTCTATTTGCAAGAGTAATGCAAACACAGCTTAAGAGTTTAACAGCCTCTTCAAGACTTTCTTTTAATCACTAGAGAGATTTAAAAAATTTGCCAACCCCTTTTCAGAACGGTTCACAATTTTCCAATCCCTACCTAGGTATCCAAGAACAGGCTTACAAGAACTACGACTACTTTGTCAGCAATACCAGTAGCAGATAATGGTTTCTGGTAAATTCATAACTTGCATGCTCCAAAAGGATTAATATTTACTGTAAAGTGGCTCAGTTTCTTGGGTAACCAGCTGATGCAGTAAGACCAGTAACAACATCTGTAGCAAAATTCAGGCTTCTGTGCATGTTATGTGATGGAGAACATCTAATAAGATTAAACAGATTTGTAGCTACTTGTGCAGGCTTTATCCGGCCTTTGATGTCACTGGCAGAGCATATTCACAGCGAGTACTTGAATATTTTTTAAAGTATTTTTCTTTCAGATTAACTGTTCTGAAATTAATACCAGTCTTCTCTAAAGAGCAAACAAAAAAAGTTAGTACCATTTTTGAGTTTTACAACAAATAAACAGAAGTTAAAATCTACTGCATAGGTCACCAGGCTCTAACCACACCTGCTCTGAACAAAGCAGGTTCTTTCACCAGGAGTACATGAGTTTCCCTGCTGTTAATATGAAGACAGAAGAAGTTCAGTAAACAGAGCTTCAAACAAAATTAAGCCCTGAAATGAAAGTCCAGCATCTCCCTGGTCATGTGTAACACAGTCACAGAAGTTGGCACGTGCTTAAGAGGTTTTGCTGAAAATACAAGAAATGCATAACTAATACCTAAATTAGAGCACTTCAGCATGGAAAATCTAAAAGTCACAGCTTCACAAACAAGACAAACTGTGATTCAACTCTGCTTTGTATGAAAACAGGTTTATTGTTAATGTTAATGCAAAGAGGTGCTCTGTGCTGATTGAGAAAAGTGTAACTTTAAAGAAAAAAATACAAAGCACAAAGCAAGACACCGCTTAGAACAGGAAACTGTGCAGATTAACATCTCTGGTCATCAGAGGATGAACCAGTACAAAACAAATACCATAGCAGGAGCATTTCAAACAACCAAGCCCTAAATAAACAGTGTACTAGAGGAGTCAAAATTAAAGACTTCTATCTCTCATATAAGATAAGGAAAAAATTATCATCAAAAATAATTAAATCAAACAAAATTGAGCATATGACAAGTATACACTTCTCTAACAGGATATTACTAAACAAAAATCTTAACAAAAAGTTAAGGTATCTTAATCAGTTTTAGGTATCTGCTTTTCACAGCAGCAGAATTCAAAAAAACCCAACCCAACACACCAATTATAACAATTTAAAAATTTAGGCTCAGTTATCACCTTCTAAATCCCAAAAAGAGAGGCTGAACCAAGAAAAAAAAGAAGAGCACACAATTTATGCTACGAGCAAATTCTCTAAGTCACTATGAAAACACACTGTTGGATTATATGCAGAACATGTTATGCTCAACCAAGGCAGATTTTAATTTCTTATTTCAGACTCCACACTTTGTCAGATCTGTATGGCTGACAGCTTATAATTTGTTTCAAGGTGACTTGAAATAGGTCTGTGGTATTATCAATAGAGTAGAAGAGATTACCTTAAACCCTTCAGGCTGTAGCACTGACTTCTATTTTTTTCACCTAATCTCAACTATATTAACTTTCCCTTGCTCCCCAGCCCCCATTTAAAGCCACAGTAGAGAAAATCACAAAAATGCATGTCAGAGGGGACATCTGGAGGTCCTCTCACAGAATCTCCTTATCAGAGCAGGTCTATCTCCCAGAACTAGACCATGGCAGCCTTGGCTTTGTCTGAAAAGCTGAATCAATTAAACCTCCAAGGATGTAGATGCCAGAGCCTCTCTGAACAGGCACTGCTGAAGTACTGCATATTATGACAAACAGGCACGAGAAGACAGGCAGAAAATGTCCTCTTTATGGAGTGAATTGGTGCACCAGGCACGACTGATTCTGCAAAGCAAATCCCCTGAATGAGAGGTTTTATGAGCCAGAGCAGAATCCCACCAGGCTACGACAGAAAGGACCCCACCAGTTCATTTTACTGCTCCTTGGGTACAGGCAGCTTGCACTGAAATACAGATGCCCCTCATGGTAAGACACAAACAATTCACTTTAGAAACAAAATATAATTCTCAAATAGGCATTTTTCAATGGAGCTCTTCAACATACAATCTGTTAGCCCCTCCACATCTGGGATAAGATGCACCCTACCTTAAAAAGTCTGCTGCATACACACCCAGTGAGGATATCAGCTACACTTCATAGTTTATCTGCGTTTGGAGGAGCAGTTTTTAAAATCACTAATCACAATCTGAAAATTCTTTCAAAATACAGTTTTACCTTTAAAAATGTAATTTAAGGGTCAAAGAGCTGGGGGGAAAAACAATTACTACCACAATTTATTTAGAAACTGTATTAAAACAAAGCACATGCCCTGGGAGAGCTGCTTCTAGTGCTATTTTTTTACTCACTGATTTGTTAGCATGTTTTTAGTTCTCTCCCTACAAACCTTGCCTTGTCAAAACTTGCACAGAAACCAAACAGAGAAAATCAGTCCAAATTATCTGAACATGATAACTGCAAAAGCTGCTGCCAGTGAAAAAAAAAGAGATCTGCAAGTTACTTCTAAAATCTAGGGCAATTATGAAAATGTCCCAGTGTTCAATAAAATTTTGCCAACATTCCCCCAGGGAAAATGTTAGGAATTAAAAGGAAATGAACAGAGCCAGAATTAAAACCATCAAGATGTCGTTCACAAATACCCAGCACACTGATCTTCAGTACTGTGTACAGTTTTAAGATGTTTTTTAAAGGAACCGAACTGTTAGAATTAGGGGAAAAAATCGAATGGAGGGAGTGATCAATGGTATGGAACAGTTTTCATATGAAGAATACTTCTATAAACTAAGGTTTTTCAGACAAAAATGACTATGTAGAGATTTTTTTCCCTAAGGAAAAAAAAAGTTGTCCCACTGGGCATCTTTGTAGCCTCTAAATTAGTCTGTGTTCTGCTGCCAGGTTAGTTTTGCCTGACAGCTTGTATCCTTCAGAAACTGCTCACTGATTCACTTGTCCATTTGCTAGTTTGCTCACTGAAGTGTTGCCACATGATTTATCTGTTTGCTCACTCTACCATGTTCCTCCCATCACAGCAGTCTTCTCGCTTCCCTGGTCTGCAGAAGCCTCTTTTATCTGCCTCCCTGACCTGCCCAACTATCCACTCCTCCTCTACCTCTCTGAATTCCTTTGTAGGGCTACAAACCTGATGAAAACAGCTCAGCACAGAATAAATATACATTTTTAAGTATTTGCATATAAATACATATACCAAACAAGCAGAACTGAAATATGATCAAGTTACTGTGCAACGTCAGTTTTGTACCACAATGTTCTAATTTGCTGCTCTCCATTCCGTCCCCTTATCATATTCTGTCCTAGCCTAAGGTTGGAGTCAAACATTCTTACTCGCAATGAGAGGTATTCAGCTCTAACACTTTCCTCTGAAGCCAAGGGACAAGCTGTAAAATGAGCAATATCGCTTCTTCTAAAAAACACAATACATTAAATAACTTTCTACCTCAGTTATTACAGTATGTTTTCCATGTCTTCCTGCTCCTGCCCCATCCCTGCTTCTCTGTGCTCTGCTCTCCCTCCTAAAACAAGCTACTGTTCCATAACTTGATGACTTCAGTCACCAGAACCGTATCTTGAACTCCAGAAGCACACTCTGCTGCCAAGATGTTTCCTTGTTTCCATGTGGAACAACTGCACCACCAAGCACCAAGTCCTAAAGGATGTGCTTATGCTCTTTCCTTGTGTTACATGCACAGTATCCTCTATAGATACTGAGAATTAAGGGATCTGTGACACTACCAAATTGAAATTCCTAATGGCACCAGAAACACTCCCTCTACAAGTTAGTCCTGTCCCCATCCGCTACTCCCACAGCTGATTTTGCTTCAGTTTGTTCAAGTTTTCTCTGACTTTTACTAATGAAGAGAGGTTACAAAACCAGCAACCAAACACCATTTGCAGAAAGCAGAATCTCTTTACAAATCTATCCTCTTTTTCCCTTTCCAAATTTTCTTGACAAGCACAAAAATTACCACTCCAGTCTCTGGAAGCTGCTGAGCCACAAGTGCATGGAAGCAGTGGGAATATTAAGAGAGATTTGCCATGATGCATTTTCCTGTCTCCTTGCTGTTCCCCTGTTACGTGCTATTGACCATTCTCACTAGATAAGAATCTCGGCTAGAAGGAACCATGAGCTGAGCCAGTACAGCCATCCTTACGCTGTCTCCCTCTCCCAGCTCTCAAACATCATCCAGAAACCACAGTCTCTCATCTGGAATAACCCATGGAACACACAGTAAAAAAAAAAAGAGTCTCTCTTTTTCTTCTCTTTCTTTTTGATTTCATGGCTTCTTTCTTCTCTCTCAAGTCCATTCTCTTCTCTGAATCTTTCTCTCCATTCAGTCATTATTAAAACAAAAACTCTTCCTGCTTCACAGGCTGGTTTTACCAGCTATAAAGAATTAGCATGGCTACAGAGACAGAACTACACCCAATGAACCAAGCCTCTGTCTAACAAAGTCAGTGGAAACAGCATGCATTTCACTAGAACAAGAATTAGCTCACTCTGTAGGTAAAGGTGGTATAAACTCTTTTCTTCAGCTTTTTGTTCACATGTTCCTCTGTATGGTTTGTTTCCATCATTTATCTGGAGAAGACTATATACCATAGAAAACTCTTATATCAATGAAAAGTACTCAGTGAAGGGAATCCACCTTAGTTTCCTTTATATTTTATGTTGACTTATTGCTTTGATTATTTTTAAGTCCTCTATAAGCAAACAGATTTCTTGGAGAGAAATGCACAGGGGAACAAATCAAGCCATAACAAGCAATGCTGAAAATGTTTCCCATACAAATACTCAAAATGCTTAACCATTCTATTTCTATATGAATCATGTCTATCTTCTGATTTTAGCCTTGAAGCAGCTATCAATAATTAAAAAAAAAAGCCCCTGATCTCACAGTCATATTGCAGAAGTGTCAGCGAGACAACTCAGTATAAATATCACCTTTCATAAAGTGACTGGGTTTCACATACGTTACTGTGTTCAATTATCATCATGTACAATACCTTTCTTTCCATTAATGAGACATAATTAATAATAAACTATTTTAATTAGTTTTTACACTTGAATTCTGATTTAAAACCACAAAGTAATTTTTGAGTGAAGACACATTTCACTGAAGGTGCAATTTGATTGTAGAACCTTCAATGTCAGAAATACTGAATGAGGAAAACAAGACTCTAAATTGGGCTTTGAGGCAAGAACTAAATTTGCAAGCCTCCAGATAAATATGACAACAAAAAACAACCAGTTTTTTTGCTTTTTTTTCCCTCCTCATACACACTTCAGGTGCTTCATGCAAGCCAGTCATATAAAATGAGGAGCCCTACAATGTGTTTTTTACTAAATCTGAGTAATCACAGAACAGAACATTTTAAATACCCAGTGTTTATCAATGGGAATAATTTCCTATGGCTGCTATTATTCACAATTACTAGTGATTTTCTACTTGCACCCTGTTATGTCCTTCACTTGCTAATTGCCTTTTTTATTATTGCATTGGAATATGCCACTTGTTAAAACCCAGCATGCTGAGTTAAATAACAGTGATTGCAGCTGTCTTCATCTTTAACATGAGGGAAGATAGAAGTGCCTTGAAAAGACACTGAAGTCTTCACAGCTCTGGCCTCACACCAGGGTGGGGTTTGGGTTTAACATCTACTGTTTTGAACACAATTGGCATACCCTTTGGTTTCTTTGCAAGGTTCCAGAACTTGGTAGCTGCAGTCGTGGCAAATGAAACCAATTAGAAAATAGTCCTTACACAACGTTTTCCTCACAGGCAAGGTGTACCCATGGACTGCAGCAAACAGCCACCTGAAACACCCAGCCCAGCACTCAACTGATTACACAGCATCTTACTTCATACCAAAGCTGTGACTACAAATATAGAAAACATTCATGAGGCGTATTTGGGCTTAACTTTTAGGTATAGATGTGTTCCATTCTATGCCTAAATTAAGATATAATCAGACTTAAATCTCAGCTAGGAGGTAACAAGGAACAATGTCTTAAACCAGCCCAAGTCTGTATAGGAGAGAGCACTCTCTGCTCTGTTTGTGAGTCACATCCAAATTATTTAGCTTAAGATACTGAAAAGAAGAATGGCCTTTTGTTCCCTAGGACTTCTAAACAAGCATCCAGGAGGGTGATGTGTTCAGATAGCCCAAACTTGGAAGCAAGCACAAGCCTGTCATTGCAAACATCCATTATTAGCCTCTGATATTAGACATGAGAGATGACAAATGATATTCTCAATGGTCTGCTCTGAAATGGAAACCAGAGAGGAAGAGGGGCTGGGCTTAAAAACTGGCCAGGTGAATCAGGGAACAAGAAATCATCATGAAATGTCTGCCTTCCCTACATATGATAACAGTAAGTGCTTCAGTACATTTCTGCACAGTATTCAGCAGGCAGGGCCAGGCTTGCTTTCCTCAAGATCCAAGCCTAGGCTGGTTTTGAGCCAGATGACTTGCAGCTAGGCTGGAATGGGACTGAGCCTAAAGTAAAACAACCCTGACCCTTAGTGTAGCATGACTCATTAACCTGGACCCATACACAGCTGTGGCTCAGACTGGGCTTGTGTCCACCTGGTGTACCAGCAGAGCCATGAGGTACCCAGAAGCCTCAATCCTGTGCCACTCACCTGCTTCCTCTGTGCAGCACTGGAACAACTCTGACCTGACAATGCCAAGTGAGATTAATTGCCCATAGAATTCAGTTAGAGCATCCAAGAGGATATAAACTAATTACTTTCTCTGTTGATTATGATCACTGTTCTGGTATACTTCTTAATGAAATTAAGCACACATTAACATTCTGCAGGGTCAGATACAGCTGCTAATTCTGTTTTGCATATAATGTGTTTTGCTCCTGGTAGGCTCAATCAGTTGTACCGAGCCACATTAATGCTGTTCTGTATGCTGAAATTAATAGAATATTAAATGTAAACATAGTTCTTTATTTTTAAATCAATCATCCTTACCGATTCAATGCAAAAGCATAATGAAATTTGATGTTGTGTTGATCAGCCAGATCACAGGTAGGAAGCATTTCCAGCGTTTCTACCAGCTTCACCATAGCATCATAGTCCTGGTATGAAATTAAAAAAAAAAAAGAATCGAAGTAGAAGACACTGAAAGCAGAGGAAAGCATCACTAGGCTAAAATATATCATAATTGCTAGCCAGTTTCTCAGGTGACTGTACCTAAAAGAGTGAAACAGCTACAAATTCTGCATAAGGATGAACAGGGATTGCCTGTCCATGACAGTGCTTGCCTCTTCCTCACCACAATGCCACTGCCCAAATTACTGAATGCCTCAAGCCAGTTTGATTGATTACACTGCCAGCACCAGGAAGAAGAGGTGATGAGTCTGGCTCTTTCAGGCCTAATTAAGGACTTTTGATGAATGACTTTTCATCAGGTCACTGCAGACTTGAGCACAGTTTGCTCTGCAGTACATCACCCACTTGTGCAATCATTTTGGCTTCCCAGGGGTAACCCACACACACACTGCTGAAGAGGCCAGTTCACTGACACCTCAGATGGCCTCACGTTACTTCATCTGTTTGTTCAAAACATGATTTGAGATGAGTACATTTCTGAAGGCAGACCTTTCAAAAGAGTGCAAATGATCACCAGAGACATCAAAATGAAGTTGGATAAAGTGCTGTAGGAAAATATTCATCTCAGAACAGAAAGTTGGGTAATGCCAGATGATGTGGTCACTCACTGCTCTTACAACCCATTTATACTTATGAAATAACCAACTTAGCTCATCATGGAAAAAAAATTCTGTAGAGTGGTTGAAACTGTATTTAAAAGGCATGTCAAACGTACAGATTAAGTTTGGAAAGACAGCACACAGGCTGTGGTTTAGCAAAAGCAGAACTTCTTTAAAAAATAAAAACACAGGTGCAGTTCTATTTTAAAAGCAAATTAATGGGTTTTTAATTATAATTCTCAATTTGGGAATCTCTGGCCAATACAATGGTCACAACAAATGTATTTTCTTAATTTCTAAATGCATCTGACTTTGGTGGGGAGGGAGAAAAGGGAAGGAACGGCAAAGCAAGAATCTTGCTTTTGTAGGGAATTTTTTTTTTCCTTTATTTTTTTAAGGAGGTTAGAGATTACTAAAAACAATGGAAGAGACGTTTGAAGTCACCTAATCTGTGTCTTTTGTTCATAGGCAGAATAAATAAGAGTCTCTAGTCCCTTAAGCTGCTCAACAGACAAGTCCAACTGGTAAATGATGTAAGCATAGTGCCAACTGAGTGTCAGCTTTGAATCTCTGTTTAACAAACACTGAAGTACAGAAGATCAACCAAAAGCCAAAATCCCATGGTAAAATAATCTTCCTTAGTCTTTAGGTCCATACCTGAATATCTCTGTAAGAAAGCAGCAGGTTTATGACAATGTCAGAAGTCAGCACTTCAGTATTATCCATACGAAGCTTAATTCTGGCCAGCTCCTTTGCCAGTTCATCTCCTTGGTACTTCTCTCTAGCTTTTCTGATGTCATTTAGCAGTGTTTCTTTATAATAGGTACTACAGAAATAAAAGATAAACATATGGGAAGAAGACTGTTAGGTATTTCTTAACAAACATGGCTATATTTCTAAAAAAAAGTATAACTTCTAATAAAAAGTACCATTTCCTCAAAGTAAGGTGTACATCAAATGTTTTCATATTTTTCATTTAACTACTTAAAAATATTCCACCTTGCTCCACCTCAGATTGTGGGGCTCTCTATCAATATGTTCATAACCAGGACTGTGTAGTGATCTCATTAACACAGGAAAACTGGGGCATTTCTTTGCCCCATTACTAACCATGACAGACATGGTACATTGTTATCATACAGAAGGCAGCAATTGGGATAATAAAGTGGCACAGAGAGGAAAGACCAGAGGGATATAAAGAGGAGGTACGTTATTTTATTGTGAAAGGAGGAAAAAGGGTTTCAAACAAAGAAACTAAAACAAAAGCAAACCACCAAAAGCTGATTTAGTTGATTTAGTTGCAATGTCTTTGATGAACATAACACATAATGTGGGCAGGATCTACATAAGAGCATCTTATTTACACTAATATCAATGTGCAATGCAACATCAGAGCTTCTGTAAAATAAATAATCGTACATGTATTACCAGTGCAACAGGTAGAAAAGGCCTGGACAAGCTACATAGCGGTAAGTTCTTCACAGAGTGACTGGCCTTTGGAATGGGCTGCCCAGGGAGGTGGTGGAGTCACTACCCTGGAGGTGTTTAAGAAAAGACTGGATGTGGCACTGAGTGCCACGGTCTGGTTGACAAGGTGGTGCTTGGTCATAGGTTGGACTCCATCTCAGATGTCTTTTCCAACCTAATTGACTCTGTGATCCTGTGAGGTTTACCAGGAGCAGGCTATGGAGTCTACAGTCCAGAAGTTAGCAGATGGCAGGTAGTCCAGCACATGCAATCCCTTTGTTTACAATTAAGTTTTGCAAAGCATTCAACTCTGCTTAGCATAAGCTCTACACAAAGCAAAGCAAATTAGGCTCTCTGCCTAATACACATTTTATGTCACATATAACATAAAAGATATGTTTATAATCAGAGCAACGAGGTCACAATAAGCACTACTGGAAGGCCCTCAATAGTTGCTTTACTGTCAGTGTAGGTTTCCAATCTCAAGTTTCTAGCCAACGTTGCCTTCTACCAGGCTAATGATAATTAGCCCTTCTTGTGCTAACCAAACTGAAGGGTGATACTGGCTAATGTTTTTCAAAAGTAACCAAATGACTTAGGAATGAGAGCCTCATTTTCAAGAATGATGGAACACTTAACCTCTTCTAGTTTATTCACATTTTTGGCAGGAATGAGGTATCATCTAACTACATCTGCCTCTTCACAGGCATCTACCACAACAGTGCCTAATTCTGCAGGTGTGCAAAAGCCTCTTTCAGGCACTTCAGTCTGAAAAGGGGAGAGAGAAAAGAGGTTTTCCTGTAGGACTTCACAACACAATTATTAAACCAAAATAACCCACAGCCCTGGTGGTAACTGTCAGAGACAAAGCAGCTTTGGACAGCTGGAGCCAGGACAGGTGATCTCTCTTTCTTTTCTTCTCTTTTCTGTTCTTTCTCTCTTCCCTTTCACCCCAACCCTTTATACAAAACTCACTGCTATGTGCTTATACTAGGGAGGTCAGGCACTAACATACCAATTTTCATGCCAAGTGTGTAGTTTACTAATAGAACTTCATAAGCTTTTGCAGATCCTCTGACTTTGGTCATTCCTTTCAACCACAAGCATCTAGGAATCTTGGGTGCTTCCCTCCTTTTCAGGGTGAGATATCACAGCAGGATCACCCACGGGATCCCAAGGGTGGGACAACATGAGAAAAGGAGGTTTTTAGGCAACCCTTTCACTTGGGTGAGATGGCAGTAGGGAAAGAGAAAGAAAGCTGAGGGCTCTCAGTGCTACCTCATGCTTCAGACACCAGGAAAATTAAAATCTTCAAAGCTCAGTCTCCCCCAGTGTTTTTCCAGAAATATATACAAAACACGACTAGCTGCAGAGTACAAGGTGAGCCATTCAGAAAGACAGACCTCCTTCTTCAGCTCCAATTCTCAAAACTGCAACAGTCACCTGCAGAAGCAACTAAACAATATCCTGCTTATTAGGTGATACCAAAAGGTCACTATTTAAAAATAAAACCAAACCATGAAAGTTACATTTGCTTGCCCATTACTGCCACATATATATTTGGTGACAGAAAAGGACAGTGTTTGGCTTTGAGCTCCATGAAGAAGCTATGATCTTATCTCCTATTACAACCTTATGCACTGTAATTTAAACTTAAGCAGTTTATCTTACCCACGGACTGCCTGTGCTTATTGGAAAGTAACCATAAATCAAATTCTACCATAACATCTTTAGTTAACTGCAACAGCTGCAGGACAGGAATACAGAAAGCAGTAAAGTTAGCGGCTTCTTTTACACTGTATTAAGTGCAGTGAAAAAAAACAAAAATCAATGCTAGTAGAAATTCTGCATCTTTTTTTTCCCAAAACATTAAAAAGAGACTGCCAAAGGTTCTGGAAGTGTTGTAACATTACCATGATGTAACATGAACATCCTTGAGAAGGCTGAGAAACTTGTCCACCAGTGGGACACAAAGTGGCCCCAGGATGTTGTCCCAGCTGGGCTGCATGTACTCAGAAGCTCTTCGTTGGGCATCACTTTCACAGCAAAAGTAGTCAGCACAAGGTGTGACAATGTATGGGATAAAGTAATAGTTGCCACTGGAAGCCTGAAATAAAACCAGGCAGACTTTAGAAAACAAATGGAAGTAGAAGTAAACTTGTGTATACACAGAATCTTTTGCTGTCATTAAAAACAAACTAGAGTATTGCTATGCACTATGAGTTTTAGTGAACTGTTTAACACCAGATTTGCAAGCACTAAATTCAAGAAAATTTCTGTAGAAGAGTTACAAGGGTGATGAATAAGGGTCCAGGTTTGCTGAGACAATACAACGAAACTGTTCTTTTTTTTTTTAATGTATGGCCCCTAATGGGGTCTGACAGTTACCAGTTAACCTTCTGTTCCCAGATCTTTGGGGCCAGAGATGTACTTGCATCCTCTAAGCTCACTGTGCTTGGAAAGATACGATGCAGAGCTCCCCATAAAGAGAGAAATAAAGAAACAGAGGCACTGGAAGAACTTTATCAAGCTATTTAATCCAGAAGAGCCTACAAAACATCTGCAACATGCTACATCAAACACCAAACCAACCAAAACCTGAAAGTTGGAAATGTTTTAAAATACATGTAGGATTTGTAACACAAAATTCTAGAAGTAAATCCAAAAAACCCTTAACATGCTACATAAAACATGTGAACATGATCAAGGTGTTGAAATGGGAGAGGACACAGGAAATGCCCTTCAGAGCCCCAAACGAGCAAGTTCAAAGTCTTCACCTCCTGAGCAATATCTCAAAAACCAGACCACTGTGAATTTTCCCACAGCTAGCAGAAGCACCTGTATCCTATTTGAGTTATGACAACTCTCTGCTGTTTAGAGGAAAGATGATCTTTCCATTTCAGAGTAACTGGACAGGAGCACTGCAGCACAAATCAGCATGAAACATCAACCACATCAGCTACCACTGAATGCCCTTCAACCACCACCTTGGAGATATCAAGGCATTGAACATGTACACGAAATTCACACCTTTCATTTTTTCATTTCATCTAAGCCTGCAGAAGAGCCCTGCCATTTAAAGTTACCTTGAAAAACAGGAGAATGCTGAGGTGATGAAAAGAATGACATGAATATGGAACATTTTAATTTGTATTAATAAACTAGACAAGATAAATAAATTGATCAAAGGAACTTAAAAATGAAGGCCACGCAGTTACTAAAAATACAGGCAAAAAACCCTATCAATACATCCTGTTTCTGACCTGAGTTTGTGAAGTTGTAGATTTTTAAATTATTTCTAACAGATAAAGATCAAGTTGCATTCCTCCTTTACAAACCCTACAGGACATTACCTCTGCTGTAACAATGTAATTATCTATTGGATTGTTATCTTTACTTCCTTCTAAAAAATTCAGAAAAACTGCAAACCAAACCACCAGTATGTTAAAACAATTTAGGCTCAGGTTTATTCAAATAAACACTAAGTTTAGTGCCATGCAAAAGCTGCTTGTGTATAAACTCTGCTGTGTGGCCTTTCTAGATGAGTCTTTCTTATCTTCCTTATGTAAAGAACCCCAGTCTATCTCCTTTTCTTAGGCTAACAAGAGTTAGAGATGGCTGAAAATATCACCCTTGCTTCTTCTGATCTGCTACTCAGGATGCTGGTCTCTGGCAACAAATTTAATAATTTTTGAAAAACAGTCTTGTCACACACCAACTATTGCTTTTTAAGATAATGAGTAAGTGGCTTAGATATATATGAAGTAACATATATAGCAACTCTAGCTGCAAATACATATATAACCTATAAATTATTTAATTGTAACAATTATAACTTTATAGCTTATAAATTGGTTAATTTCAAGATTAGTAGCTAAGCCATTTTAATTGTCTGATTTTGAGAAATGTTTAAGTTACAAATTACAACCAAGCATACTGATATACAAAAAAGCTCTCAAAGGTCATCCTTCAGCAAATAATGTATGTCCAGCACACTTGAATGAAACTTCTGTATTCAATCACAATATTCTAAAATCTACCACAAAGAGAGACAAAAGTTTAAGAACATTAAAAAAAACCAACCCAGGAAACAATAGGAAGTAAGCTGAGAGAGTGACCTGTTCCTCAGGGAAAATGGTTAAAGCAATTAAGCCATGCCTTTGCTGAAGGGCTAAAGAGTGAGGCACACACAGGCCATTTTTAGGTTCCAGGCAACACAGGCCAAATAGAGTGATTTTTGTCTTAAATTACTCTTCCAAACACTTTGCTAATGCTGTTAGAAGTAGTACACTCTTGACCTTAATAGCACAAACAGTTGTTTTAATTGCACTACTACAGTTATTCCAGTGCAACTGTCACTTTGTGACAGAGATGCCACACCAGAATTAAAGGTGTTTTTTTCCAAATACAATTACGTTGAGTAAAATCTCTGCATTTTCAGAGCCTAGCTAATAGAAGCAATTATTTTACTTAAGCCATGCTATTAATTTTGCCACTCACTCAAGTATCAGGAAAGAGTGCCAAACCCTACCTTACAAAATAGTTAGAAGGAAAACACAGGGTAACAGAAAATGAACTGCACTCACTCAAATAAGCCACAAACTTCTGAGTGTTCAGGGAGTTTAATCAATGTTGCCCCAAGTACTATGGTTTTCAACATTGTTTTCTGGGACATCACATTTCTATCCATCTTGCAATACAGGTGACTAATACAAACTTCTAAAAAATATTTCCTCTTCTAAGTTGAATACATGTGCTATTTTTATGTAAAGACTGTGAAGAGAGATTCTCTCAAGACACACATTCTAAATGCTTGGGATTTGGCTTGCAAGGACTAAGGAAGCAAAATACCCTGCTAAGCACTATCCCTAAATTACCCTTATACATTTCTACAAGTAACACAGTAAAAGTATGGCATATCTATTGAACAGAAAGCAGATTTAAAGTGATACATACTTTGCCTATCAGATTACCACTGTGGTACTCAGGAGGGACTTGAACCCGAAGAAAAGCTTTGAGGTTGGCAACCTACTCCAAATTGAAAGAGAACAACACAGAGGAAAACACCACCACAAAACACCGTAGGAATCAAAAAGACAGACATGACACATGAATAAAGAAATAATTAAAGAAAGAAACAATAGAAAATGAATACAGATATTTACAGCAATACTGTATTTACAAGGCCAAGAAAACAAACCAATACTTTGCCCCCCAGAAGATTTCTCCTATCTATATACACGATATATCTAAACACCTCTTTGTGTCATCATTAAGAGGCTTTCAAGTATTACTTTGATGAATCTGTCAGATTCATTACCTGATTAGCTAACTATATTCTAACTACTAGATGGCTTGACATAGTAATATTGCCATAAAAACTGACTTTCATAAATAAATTTTAAAAGCCTTTGTTTTTTTTATCAAAAGTAACAGTGGGATATTATGTGATTAGAAGCATTAAAAGTAACGTGTACTGGGTTACCCATTGCCTTTGTACTATTTTACGCCCAAAAGGTAAAATTATCATCATTAAGATGTTCCTAGTCTTTCATTCTGTGACCTTCTACAATCTCTTTTAACACTTCTGCTACCTCAGGCCATTTTAGAAATATATCATTAGAAGATCATATCTTATAAACTTTTACATATTGTAAAAATAATCAGAAAATAAAAAATTGAAAGCTACTCTGCAATAATATGTCTTTGGATTATTAAATTCATATAACATAATAATACTTCAGTCTTGCCTCTTGTTTCAATCCACTGGGGCAACTTAACTGGAGAATATGAATACAAGTGACAAAATTTTTCTATTTAGTTTTCTTAAATGTTCATTGCCTTGAAAGAGTATATACAGTTTAATGTATACAGCTACCGAAACTCGGAAGAGACGTTCTGCCAATTACAATAGAAAGTGGGTTTTCAACACAAAAATTCCTTGTGGCAAGTATAAATTGCAATCCAGTTCCCTTTAGATCAAGGAGGATTTTTGCTAATGACTCCTCCACAACCCAGACATTATTCTCTGCTTATTGTAAGAGCTGCTACAGGATTTAATGAAAAATAGCCATCAAATCTCTGAAAATACATCAGGCCCACAGGCCTAAGTATACTATAATAAACCTTTTGGTTTAATAGCCAACCTACTTTCCTTTAAATACCTTCCCTGAACACAATTAAGAGGTTTATTCAAATTTCTTCAGGCATACTATTAACTAAAGAAAAATTAAGTCTTTCTTCTTATGTTCTGTGCTTGATATAATAATTTTTCCAGAGTGGAAAGTTCTAGTTTGTGTTTTCAATGCCTCATTCAAATAAACTGAATGGATCAAAATA
Source organism: Sakesphorus luctuosus (assembly GCA_013396695.1). NCBI lineage: Eukaryota > Metazoa > Chordata > Aves > Passeriformes > Thamnophilidae > Sakesphorus > Sakesphorus luctuosus. The sequence goes on from VWZD01013584.1 coordinate 1,554,498, forward strand.
TGCATCTCAAACTATGTGCAACCAATGCCAGGGATATTGCCAGAAGGACTGCATGTTTTGCTTCCCAACTCCAGCAGTTTTTTAAAAGACCTTTGTGTACCTCTCTTGAACTTTTTATATTCATCGTTCCTAAAAATCCTGTAGAAGGAGATGAAATTTCCTTTCTAAAAAAAAAAAAAGTAAAATATCAAGTATGGCAACAAAATGTTTCATCAAAATAGAACAGCTTTCCTGTGGATTTTGTCCATTACATTCATTTTGAGAAAAATTATTTTTTAACCATATTTTTGCATTTGAAAATCCTTGAAATTTAATTTCTCCAGTAAACCAATGTTTATCTCACATCTGAATTCAAAGCACAAGCTCATTTTCCATAGAAAATTTTTTTTCCTTTACCCTATAACCCATTTTTCCACAATGGCACAGGAAAATACCTGTTCTGCAAGACTGCATATTTGCCATTTATTTTATTGATAATGCTTTGGACAGAAAATAGGAAGCTGTGTAATCCTTAGCAAAATTAACAGAAAACATTCCTCAAAGCTCAGATGAGCTCTACAGAAGGAAATCTAACTGCTGGGACACAGAATCTTGACCTTGAATTTCATGCCAGGGAATTCTTTCTTGGGAACTGAACTCCCATGGTCAATAATTCCTTCCTTTTGCATCCAAGCATGCAATAAATTATCCATACAAAATTTTAATTGCTTGCTCGGGGGAGTCAAGTACAACTGAGTCCTATTCCCCATCTTATCTTGTCCTTGAAATCTTCATTCCTGGATGGTCAAGGCAGGGAGGGATAGAGGGAGGCAGGCAACAGGCAGGTATAGGTAGGAAGGCAGGCAAGCAGGCAAGCAGGCAGGCAGGCAACAGGCAGGTATAGGTAGGAAGGCAGGCAGGCAACAGGCAGGTATAGGTAGGATGGCAGGGAGGCAGGCAGGCAGGCAAAAAGGCAGGCAGGAAGGTGTGAAGGTCAAATAAAACTACACTATTCCAGTTATGGGGATGAGAACTGGAATGGTTTATTGAACACTTGATCACAATTTAAGGTTTCAGGGAAACACATGCTAATAGGGAGGAAGGGTTATGGTAATCCAAAGAGAGCTTATTTTAATTTGGGAGTTACACAATTCTAGCTAAGGAAAGATAGCAAGGGATTACAACATGTCTGATAACTGAGTTCTATCTTATCTCAAGGCAGGAGACAGCTTATATACACAAGCAGAGCAAACACAGACTTCTGTCTTTGGTGATGGAATTTTCTTCATCTCTATATTTCTAAAATCCAACAATGGAAGGCAGGCAGGAAGGCAGGCAGGAAGGCAGGCAGGAACTCCTCCTGTCACACTTTTTTTTCAGACAGTAAGCTCAGACTCATACCACTGCTGCTGCATAATTTTCACTGTCAGGTCAGCTGTACTCAGGCAAAATCTCAAATGAATTGTTGACATTTTTTTCTTTCCATTGTTTTCAGCCTTACATACAGTTTCCTTGCTCTTGCCTCCTCAATGACGAATTAATGTTTTCTTTACGTGGAAAGTATCCATTCTCTTCAAGGCTTACTTGTAATACACCAAAGTGAATCAGCCCAGATGACACACCAGACATTCACCCTCTCTGCATCTTTAGCATGGATCCACATCTGTTCTACGCCAGGATTTTTTTGCACCTTTGTAAATGACTTGAGATTTGCAGGACAAATAGAAAAGGTAAGGGCAGACAAACCTCAGAGAAAGCTCCAGGCTACAGAAGCCAGAACAGAAACTGTCCCTCTTGCTGCTGGCACAAAGATGTGCTGTGCCTCATAAGAGTATCAGTTGTTCCCCTTTCCTTCCAAACCATGCAGATGCACGGACACAGCTTGTAAAACACAGAGAGGACTTCTCCAGCAATCACATTCCCGTGGCTACCACTGGGTTGAAGCAAGGCTTAGCAGGCTGAGTATCTGTGCTCTTTCCAGCATGCCTCCAGCCTCTGATGAAGAGTGCATTAATTATGGCAGAGGCACACCCACACTTTTCAATCAGGAAAAAAAATTACAGGAAAAAACAAAGCCCTAGTACAGGGGTATTAAATATTGCCTCTAATAGTCAGCAATTAAACTGAAATGGTTATCTAACTAAATACTTGACTGGGCATGATAAATTCAGGTCAAGTCTGTACCTACTTCACGAGCACAGCAACCCCCATTAGCAATTAACTTCAAACAAGATGTTGCCCATACAGTTGTAAAATATTTAACCAAGCAATGAAGCAGTGGCACCATAATGGGTCAGTGGTAAACTGCAAACCTCTCAAGACAAATCAGTGGATCTGAATGGAGGGGAAAGCAATTTTTTATTTGAAGTCAACTTCAGCTTAGAAAGATATAGTTTAAACCTATTAACTATTTAGCTAACAAGTTTTTTCTAATTTTTGATTTAAAAAATTGGTAAAAGAATTTATCTAATAAAAGAGAATATAAGCAACTTCAAATAACACAAAAGGGTCAAGAATCCATCCGTGGTATTAGAAGTCATTCATTTTTTTCCTCATTGTATTTTACTCATTGCTGTTTTCTAAATATAAGCACTTGAAGAAAGTAGGTTAGTCAATCCCTTCTTTTTAAAGAAGGGATCAGGATTCTACTTTAGGGATGTCTCCCTGTCCCTTTTCCTAGCCACATGGTGTTTACAGGTCCAATGCCAGGCCCTGCTGTAGAAACCATGTCACCAGAACCAATGGCATGAAGCTGAGAAAGGGGAGTTCAGGCTGGATATCAGGAAAAAACTTTTCACCCAGAGGGTGGTTGGGCACTGAACAGGCTCCCCAGGGAAGTGGTTACAGCACCAACACTGACAGAGTTCAAGAAGTATTTGGACAACACTCTTGGGCACATGGTGTGACTCTTGGGAATGTCCTGCGGAGGACCAAGAGTTGGACTCGATGATCCTTATGGGTTCCTTCCAACTCAGCATATTCTGTGAGTCTTTTCTTCTCTTCACTGTGAAGGTAAACACCTCCCTTTGTGGAGAAATAATCTGCCAAAATAAAAGACTGCAGGCTGAAAATCTGACTGCCCTAGGCTGAACTTGCCATCGTCCCCCGTGCCTTGATTCCCTTTCTGGAATTACCCCCCAAATGGCTCAGGCACAATTCTCCCTCTTGCCCTGGATTGGTTGCCTACAGCTGATGGACAATAGCATTCACAAGCAAATCTGTCTCATTCTGATCCCCCCTCACAGAGCTACAGGCCAGTAAATGCAGTTCCCACCACACAGGTCAAACTAGTTCAAAGATCACCAGACAGCCAGGAAGGATGACCTGCATTTACATGTGCTAAACTGATCTATCTTTAGCCTACACGCAGTGCTGTGGCCAAGTATAAACAGCAGCTCAAAATAAACTGCTGTGACTAGTTCTCTTTTAAATGATTATCAAACTCTAAGATCATTTTATTATTTTAGTCCTGCTCAATGTTGTTCAGAAGAAAATAAAAGTATATGGTGAATGGGGGGAAACAGAAAGGATAAATGGAAGTTAAAGAGTTTTGCAAATTCAACAGTCCTCAAAAATAAACACTGTAGATGATTTAAAGAAAATAACCACAGCCATGATGTCACATATGGTAAAATACACAACTGTGTAAGATATTGTGCCATATTTCAAAAAGCCTGAATTAACACCTACATTTTATCTTATTTCAGACTTACTAGTTTTTATTAGGTGCTAACAATATTTTTACTTTGGGAAATAAGCTTTTGCATTTCTAAATAAATCTGTGAATTTGTAAGGAAGAGGATGGCTATGCAGTAGTCAAAGTGGTTTGAGATACCAGAGTAAGCCCCACTAAGGCATCACACACACACACACACACACACATTTGCACAAATGGATGAAAAGTGGGACAGCGATAAAGAGACTTTGAATTTCTGAGTTTATCTTTTGATCTGTCAACCTACTCCTGGCACCTTTCTAGAACTTAAAAAGAAACTGGTAAAGAAAAGTAATTTTTAAATCTAGCTTTACTTTGGAAAGGAAGTCAACAAAATTTCCAATAGTTTGAATTGTACAGAGGTAAAACAACTTCCTTCAATCATGCAGACCACATATACATTTGGCAGCTTTGTTGAGTTGCTTCAAATGTAGTATCTTCATTTTGTGTTTTGAAATGAAAGTGGATTTAATACTTACTGTGTTTTTCTGAGACACCATATCCTGTGGAGGAAAAAAAAAAGAGATAGTAGAAATTTTACTCTTTTTTTCACTGGGAATTATTATTTCCAATAAAAATCACTGCTATACATATATACACACACAAATGTGTTCTTCACAGCATAATCCAGGTTTCCTGCCACAGCAAATTTCCAGTAAAGGGACAGAATAACATCAAGAAAAGTCTTAATAGTTCAAGCTAGGAAAAAATTATCAATTCAGCAAAGAAACCTATTTAAAGATATGCTCCAAAGATAAAGAAAGTTGTACTTGCCAGTAACTGGAGTTTCTCAGACTGGGCACACCCAGATACACTCTGGGCATTTGTGAAACAAAAGCATTCAAAACTGGAGGGTTTTTCTCTCTGAAAGCACATCCTTCAGATACCTAAGCCCCTTTCCTACCCAGATGGGCACAGACCAACATATTCCTCCTATATTCTAATTCTTCTCACCCCAAAACCTAAATAGAAATATTGAAATTGTGAAGGAAATGATGAGCATATGGGCATGTAAACCAGACCTCACGATTTCCAGTTGCTGGTAAGTACCCTTCTCTTCCTTTCAGTGCTGGATTACATGTTCAGTGAGCACTGCTTGGTCAAACTAAAGAGATCATTAGGTAAGTAAGGCTACAAATATTAGACAGAGACTTGTTTCTAAGCAAGGTTACCAACACAACTTAATTGAACATGCTCTGAAAACCTAAGATGATTCTGCATAGCAACTTCACATCTGAAAGCCTGAAATTCCCTTGGACAACCACTGCGCAGAGATGATCATCTCCATGCATCCTTTTCCTCAAAAAACACACAAAATATCAGGGGCCCTCTAAGAGATTCAGTCCTGCAAATAACACTCTCTTGACACCCAGACTACATACTCTTTTATGTCTCTCAGAACTAGGTTGGTTTGGAAAGAACATTGGTGAAACTGGAGAGAACTCCTGGGACAATTTCAGGATGGGCTCTAAGAGATAAGCTACGTAAGTCAGGCTGCCTGAACTTCACAGATCTCCAGCAGAAGTAACAGCAGACATGAGTACTGCCTTTGTAACACTTAGGCTAGCCACTCCTAAGAGGTGTGCACAGCAATCTGGATCCATGTAAAGTAATACACTCCTGGAGGGAAGCAAAAAAAATCCTGACCGATAAACTTGAGAGTAAAGAAACATCGGCAGATGGTCAAAAATACAGAATTACTCACTAACTTAAACTCCTTAAATCCAATAAAATACTTCAGAACAAAAGTGCTGGAAGGCTTAGACCTCTGAAATATCACATATCTGAAAATTAATGTCTAGCTAGCTAAGCAAATATCTCCAACAGGGCTTTACCTACGATAGTGAAAGACCTTCCTCAGCAGGGAGAAATTCTCTCTTCTGAAGATATCCAGCACCCATACTGTGACATGTGTCAGTTGTTCTTTGCCTCAAGAACAATCCCTGCCCACCTTCTGAAGTATTCCAAAGAAAGGTGTATTAGGATATTTGAATGCTATCCAGTGCTGAACTGGGGCTCAGCTGCAGAAGAGATACCAGGGACAATGGGGCAGGACTGAACCCTGACCCAGTGCCCTCTTAAACCACTCCAGCACTTGATACAGAGGATCTCTGCTACTTGGTTCCAGCAGCTTAAATCAAGCCTTATGATCCCACAGTAAAATATGCTGGGGGCCTATGTGGGCCAAAGGGGTCGCACAAACAAGTGGAAGATGAGGAAGATGTCAGTGCCACTGAGAGAGTTCCCTGAGGAACAGAGATGAAGGCACACAACAGCTTTTCTAGCCTTAAGCAGCACAGTCATGTTCCAGTGTTCCCAGGACACCAGAATTGGGCTTTATATCCTTAGAAAAAAAGCCTTACAACTGACAGTGCAAAGACTTCCAAGTTTTGACAGGAATCAATTTGAAAATCCAGCTATGGCTGGCTGTAATCCTGGGGATCATTCAGCATTCCAGTTATGAAGCAGGTGCTCTAGCATGTGCTTGGCACAAAGTGCAGAAATTAAAGCTTCCCTTACCGGCCCTTACTGGACTATCCTGTGCTTCCCAAACTTTGCACATCCCTGGGAGAACCAGGCTGACCAAAACATCTGAGTGACAGCATAAAAGAAAGATAAAAATGTGTTGATGAAAAATGATGTATTTGATTGCAGTCAGATTATGACCAATACAGGATGAAAAGCTGAGTGCCCACCCACCCGGATTGGCGGGGAGGAAAGGAGGACATGCCAGGATAACTCAGCACATCCCCACATGGATAACCTCCTGGAGTAAGGAGTGTGAGAGGTTCCGACTCTTAAGCTCTTGTGACTCCAGGTCACATGGAATGTGAAGAAACCAAGTATGGGATACTAAACACATGAGAGTAAAATCAATGACACAGAGCAGAAAAGATGAATGAGAAGCTGTAACAGAACAGAGATTTTCTGGGGGAAAAAAAGGAGGAGATTTATACAAAATTAAGACGAAAATATTCTTATAGGATGGAGAGAGGCTGGAGAATTCCAAAAATGATTTTTGGACATTGATGGTGTGAAAAAAGCAAAGTAGAAAGGGCTAATAACTCAAATTAAGGAAAAAAACAACAAAGCATGAACAATGACAATGCAGCCCTCAGCAAATGTAGCAAGAAGATGGATGATAATAAAAGTGGCAACAGATGATACAGAGGATAAAAGTCTAAATGTGATTTAAAATAATGAGAACCTGCATTGAGAATGGCAGAAACATCCACGCTATATGACTTGCTTTTTTATCTTCAGAAAGCAATAAAAAGCAGATTCCTGTAGTTTCAGCTGCTCAGCACCAAGGGAATACAAACCTCACCTCGGGAATACAAACCTCATCTGACAGAAGCGCTTCAACAGCAGGAGTAGGTTGCAACACAGCCTTTATTCTACAGACCATACATGTACTCTAACTAAAAGAGGGGGGAAAGGAAAAATTCAGACCTGTACTCTCACTTCCAAGCCCAACCATTAAAATCAGCATCACACTATGGATCTTTTCTTACAAAAAGGCTTTTATATTGTTCTATTTTTGCTAGCAACTGATTTTTCTCAGCATGATTTTGTTAAGTAGCCATCAGGAAATCACATTCCATGGAAGGTTCAGAAAAACAAAAACATTGTTAGATTCAGGTTATTTAAAGATATTTCTGAAATGAAGCAGATTTTGAAGAGAAAACCTTACTTTGAGAGACTGAGCAGTGTCAGCATCAGTGTCATGGTAAAGTATAACATTATTAGCCATGTCAAAACTTTCACGCACGCCAAGGTGGTAGAACAGTGATGGCTGCTTGGAAATATCACTCATGTCCACAACTGCAACATCTGAAATGAGAGAAGTGGAAAAGAAAACGCTAAAAAATAATCATCTTAAAACCAATTTCATTCTTATGAAATACTTAAAAGAAATCCTGAAATTACACATACATTTGGAAAGACAAAATCAAAACATTCAAGTAAGGATCATCCTCTCATGGTAACACAAGACAAGTAAATTTTACCATTCATATAAAAGACACGAACCTACTCATTAAATTATCACAGTGTTACAGTAACTGGGAGGCACAGTTTATGAATTCTGCTTGAGGTTTTGAAATTACTCAGACTGTCAGGAACTACTCATTCCTTAGACTGTCAGGAATGGCTCGAGAGCTCTAACAGTCTGAACACCCAATAGGACGGAAAGCTTCAAATGTTCAGGAGGAACCACCAGGAATATTAATAATGTAGCAGAACATTAGGGAAAACTGTCAGACTAAGTTTATCTTGAGAGGTTGAGGTCTGGACAATGGGAAATCTCCTAAACAGTAGGAAAAAAATGACTGTGAAAGTTGACTCTTAAAAGCTACAGGCAAGATGTTAGAGATGGGGGGTACAGGAGGGAAGGAATTCATCCACAAATATCCAGAGCAAGACTTCTACTGCTCTTGGTTAGTGTTCTAGTCAGAAAAGGAAGTTAAAAAGTTTGCCTCAGTGGAAGGTGAGCTATACAGAGAGTAAAAGAGAAATACCCCATATTATGCAGAACAGCTGAGCTACAGGTAAAAGATTCTGAATTCACCATTTTGTTCTCATATAAACCTAAAGGCCAATAGAGAGAGAAGGGGCAACTGGAGGATACCTAGTGCTGAGCTTTTATTTCCTTGATCCTTATATGCTACCTGAGAAAACTTTGCTTTAAAGCTTTGCAAAGGTCTGTCTGTATCTGTATGTCTGTCTACTTTCACCACTATGGGACAGACAGATGAATTTAAATCCAAATATTCACAAGACTAGAGCCTTGACATTGAAACCACAGGGTAGTCCGAGGTTCAGAGCAGACTGCAGAGACTCTGCAGTTGGGCATCTGTGATGGGGTACAGACAGTGCCTGTACCTATGGGGAAAGACAGAGAAGGGTGAGTTGCAAGTAAACAAGAAATCTAAAAGCAGGTCTGATGGCTCAGACCCAAATGCAGCAGCAGCCAACCTTGGCACCTCCAAGGTTACACATCACAAGAATCAATACTCCGTACTTAGTATGCAAGTTCTTGGAAAAATCTGCAATGAATACACACTCCTGGACAATTCCATCTCTAACATACCACATTGGGGTCAGCCAGTCCCTCTGGTTACTGTGAGACTCCTGTAGAGCACAACGAACATTTTGAGTCTAAAATCTGCTTTAAGACCAAAATATCACCATTCAAGAGCAAAAAACCCCAACCAACCAAAAAAAAAAACCCCAAAAGACCCCAAGCCCAACAAAACACACAAAAACTCCCAAACACACCTCTACCCCTACCAAAGAAACAACATCCCAACACAAAGTCCTGGCATGAAAAAATCCTCTCATTCTTACAGACCCTCAAATCCTGCACCATCTACTGATGATCTTTCTAGTTCCTGTTCAGCCACCTCTCTACAGCATGGAAAAATTCTTTATGTCTGCACACTGTACGGTCACACAAACTGGGAGAACCTGAAGGAGTAAAACCCCAGCTCCATAAACACAACCAAATCCAGACCACCCCAATATTACAAAATCATTTGGAAAACATAAATGATTTGGAAAACAAAAGTTTTAAGAGAAACTAACAAGCAGAGAATCAAATACCACCTAGGGAAAAAAATTAAGAGCTTGGATGGTTTGCAGTGCTTGTATGAACTGCTTTTGTGGAACCAGAGCGCTGTGAAATCAAAATCACCATCCTGGTAAGAGAATTCAGACAACAGGTTCATCCAGTGTACAGACATTGCATTCTACAATAAAACGTGTGCAATGGTTTGTAACAGAGTTCACTGAGACAAGGCTGTACACAGTTCACTGCCACATCTGGTCTACAATGACATTTGTCTTCTGTGGATTGCTGCTCTGTAACAAAGCAAGTGGTGTCAAAGCCACATCAAACAGACATAAGAACAGAAGTGAGCACCTGCATTAAAAAGGATGATTATTTATCACTTGGATATATTAATTCATACTGATAAAAGATGTATGAGAACAGATTTTTCTTGCTTATTCACACCTCACAAACACAGGTGTGAATGCAATAAAATACAAGAAAAATAAAACAAACTGAAGACTAGCAGAGATGAGGATGGTATCACAGAAATATGCATGCAAGTGAAAAAAAGCCCCAGGAAGATAACTGAGTGTATTCATTCTGATCATGGGAATCAAGGGATGACACAGAAGTAAATGACAGCAGACAGAAGCAGAGCATCAGAAGTGCTTGTGGCTGTGGGCTGGAGCAGAGATGAGAAGCTGCACTCCAAGCCCTCCTCCAGCAGTAACAGCGACAGGCTTGGAGTGGAGAGGAGAGATGTCTCAAAAACTAGCTTTACTAATGTGCTAATGAAGTGCAGCTTGAGTTCAGTGGGCCCCAAAATAATGCCAATTTGGATGGACAAGAGCTGATGAACATTAAACACTTATTAAAGAAGCAGAACCCTGAGATGTATCTGAACCCTTAGAGTGCCAGAGTACAGTGCTCAAGGTCACTGTTTGCTGGGTCTCAGCACACTCCCCAGTCCCACTGCTCTCAGGGGCACATCTCTCTCCTTGGTGTAAGGCAATTTTGTGAATAGTTCAATGAACAAAGCCAGTAAGTGACACCACAAATATTTCTGTTTCAGTTGTCTTTTATTTTTCTCAAGATTTATGCTAAAATTTTCATTTAGAGATCTTCAAACACGGACATGGGGCCCTGTACTTCAACCACATACAATTGAAACCTGTCTTGGTTTTGTTCTGGTGTTGCTGTAAGTCTGTAAGAAAGACTCCGAGCCAAGTTTTGTAGGAGATAAGATAAGGGGTAGTTACCTTAATGAGCAACCCCGCTCATCCAGGAATACATCACCGTGTGCTAAAGCAAGCTTTGATTCTATAGCTTTTATAATATAATCTATTCAATCACTACAGTCCACATGTCCAGTTCCACCTCTGTCCCCTCCCAGACCCTGTTGAATTGGGTCTGGGGTCGCCAGGACCCTCCGTCTTCCTCTTCCTCCTCTTCTTCAGCACATAAAGGTCTTTTGGACGCTCTCCACGGCTCCGGGTCACTCTGCTCTGTGTTTATGTTCTCTCTGATAGCTTCTAATCTGGTACCTTGAGAATGAGACTAAATAATTAGCAGATCTTAGCGGCCTGTTCTTGGAGCAGGGGGTAGAGATAGAAAGGACTTTATACTGTAAGCTGCTAAATATTAACCCACTACAATCTACAGTGCTACATCTATTGTGTTTCTAAAATCTACAAAATATGAAAAACAAAAAAAATCAGAAACCTCTTTGGCATCACTGGCCTCCCAGCCCTGACACCTCCTCCTTCTCCCCCACTCCTCAAAGCAGGGAAAAGGAAAAAAGGGGAAAAAAACTTGAAAGAGACTGAGTTAAGTCAGGAGATAGACAGACGGATGGATGGATGCATGGATGGATGCATGGATGCATAGATAGATGTATATTCTCTAAATGTCCACAATTATGTGTATACAATCTGCACCCACAATAGGAAAAGGGAAAGGGAAGGGGGAAACAGAGGCGACAAAGAGACAAAACAAAATCAATGGGCACCAAAACATCCCCACCCGCCCTCCAAGTAAACCAGTACAACACAATTCCACCAACCACTCTGAGAAGAAAGCCAGCCCCCTCTCTCACATCCCTTCACTCACGCCTTTTCTCCAATCTGCGTGGCCCTCCTAAGGGACCAAGAGCAGCAAAAAACTCACCGCCCCCAACCCTCACTGGAAACAGAGGAAAAAAAAAAACTTCCTATCTCCCTGTCTCATATCCTCCCTTGCCCCACGGGAGGGGAAAGAACGAGTGAGAAATACCTGGGAGACAAGCCAGCTAACCTCACTGGTTTGCTATAGGGCCACAATTGGTCAGAAATACAAAAACCAACCAGGCAGGAATTATTTCTCCTGCAATACAGATTGTGTATATTATAATCACATTAACCAGCATTTTGAAAACCATTTTTTCTATTTCAGAATAAGTTTAAATCTTGTAGATTAAAACCAAGTACTGCACTTTTGTATAAATACAAAAATTGAAATTAACTGTTATAGTTTAGAAATTGCTTACAAAGCACTAAGAAGGAAGGTTGTTCTTACAAGCTGTAATCAGCTTTTGCAGAAGAATTCAGCAGTGGTTGGAGTTTGACTACAAGTTTCAGCCCACTCCCTACTTCAGAAAAGGAAACAAGCTGCCAACTGGGTGTCTGAGACTTTTTGATGCAGTGAAGGCACTTCCTTTGGAAAGAGTGTTTAGTTCACAGGCCAAAGGAAGCGACTCAATCGGAAATTTAAGAATTAAATTAGGTACGCATCGTCATATTAATCTGGGAAAAGAGACTTCTTTCTGTTCACACATAGTAAGCACTGAAGAAAAAAAAAAGCTTCATTTCCAGATTTTATTAATCACATCAATCACAAACCGGAGAAAGAAGGCAACTTTAATACTGGCCAAATTATTTTTAAATCACTATTTTAAATTTTTTATTATCTTATGAAGACAACAGAGAGAATTGGATTCGAACTCTAGTATATTATCCATACACACACACTCTGACTATAAAAATGAAGTAAAAATCTAAACTTAGATATATCTCACTTTTGACATGTCCAATGGACTTGTCAAGTGCTTTAGGAATTCTGAAAACCTGGGCATCAAATGTCAAAAATTCTGAAATGTGCTTTTCCAGGGTTTGTCTGTTTGCTCAGGAAAACAAAAGAACTGTTGCAAAGTGGCAATTTCAGACTTTTGCTGTTTCACCAAAAATTCTTCATTTGTGTCCTCAGACTGAGTTTGTCATTTTTTTTACTGAGTTGTGGCTTTAATCCATCTTACCTTTCTCTGCCACAGGTTTTATGTTACAAAATGATCTCTTGGTGAGAGAGGCCACCACACACTGATAGGTATTGACTCTGCTCCTCCCTCATCCAGCAAAGGGGACGGCAACCAAAAAAGCGCTTAACAACTTGGGGCCTGATAAAAGCCAACACTCGTAGAACCACAAACATAAGGGGGAAAGTCAGACCCTCCCTTTACATTTCCTCTGCCCTGTGTGTCAAATCTTGCTCTGGGAAGCAGTTTCACATCCTTCCCTGTCACAGCATTAACTGAGCAGAAGCAGCATTCTAGGCTAAGAAAGTCGGTTGTTAAATAACTTTCCTGAAAGGATCAGGCAAATCCAGAGCCCTGCTATTACTAGGAAGCTGAAAAACTTTAATTTTTCAGATGAGCCTTTTCACCATCCAGAGGGATTAACAGCAGCAATCTGAATTCAAAGTGACACATTCAAAGTGACAGTGTCCCACCTCCAGAGAGAAATCTGGGAACAGCTGCGCTAAGCAAAGTGGTCCAACTGGCCTTTGTGTGGAGAGGAGACACATCCATGTAGAGGAGGAGGAGAACAGCTGACACCCAAACCTTTCTAGCTGTAGAATTTGGGTGCATGTTAGAAAGTCCTTTCATGTGGCCCAATGAGGCAGCTCCTCTTTCCTACGCACCAAAAAAGTCTGGAGCACTCAAACTCAATCCTCTGAAATCACAGAATCCCAGACTATTCTGAGTTGGAGGGACCCACAAGGATCATCGAGTCCAACTCTTAAGTCAATGGCCAACATAGGAGATTCAGCTCATGACCGTGGCATTATTACAACCAAGTTTTAACCAACTGAGCTAATCTCAGGGTCAAATAAAGCAGATTTTAAACTACCAGAATGGTTAAAACTTGCCAAGCAAAGCTGTAGCCTGGATTACAGTCCGAAAGAGGAGGTAAGAAAGCTGGTACACTTGTTTTTCACATATAGATCACAAAAATGCCTCAAACTGCTTCCATTCAAACCACTGGAACAACCCCCAGTGGCCTGAAATGGCAGAGCAAGGAGCACTTTCTGGACAGCCATCCTGCAGGTGAGGAAACACCAAGTCCAAAGAAGCAGCCAACAGAATAGTCCAGTTTAGAAGAAAGAGAGGCACAACCGGCTGGAGTGAAACCAGTAATGAACACAACCAGCACAGCAAGATGAACACAGAGCCTGATGGCATTTCAAGCTAGATAAGGAATACAAAAAGCATATTTATTTTAAATATTTACTTGAGTCACAACCAGAAAGAAACTTTTTGTTTGTGAGATCGGTTCCCACTTGTAACCTTTTGTCCTTTTGATTTCAAATATTAGCTTTGGCAACGTGTGGAATCATAGAATCACAGAATCAATTGGGTTGGAAAAGACCTCTGAGATCATCAAGTCCAACCCTTGGGCCAACTCCAGTCCATTTACCAGATCATGGCACTCAGTGCCATGTCCAATCTCAGTTTAAAAACCTCCAGGGATGGGGAATCCACCACCTCTCTGGGCAGGCCATTCCAGTGCCTGAGCTCTCTCTCTGGAAAGAATTTTTTTCTGATCTCCAACCTAAATTTCCCCTGGCAGAGCTTGAGCCCGTGCCCCCTTGTCCTATTGCTGAGTGCCTGGGAAGTTTCAGTCTTGGGCTCTCTCAGTAAGGTATGACATTGTAACCTTCACTGGCAAACCCCACACAGCAAAATCAACCCTCAAAATACAGTGAAAATCAGACAACCATCCAAACCAACTGGACAGGCAAGACTGAGGGGCCAATGCTTCTCTCCAGCTTTCATAAGTTTGTACCAAACCCCATTTCATACAAAAAGCTCCCCAACATTACAGCCACTAATCACGTTAGTGCTGTGGTGTTACTTTACAGCTGTACTCAGATACGGCATCTTTCATCTGCCCTCTGGCACATGGAAACACACTAAGAATAGAACTAGAACATATTTTTCATGCTTCAGTGGCATTTATTGCAACTTAGGAGAAACCAATAACTAAAACTTCTCATTNAGCGCTTAACAACTTGGGGCCTGATAAAAGCCAACACTCGTAGAACCACAAACATAAGGGGGAAAGTCAGACCCTCCCTTTACATTTCCTCTGCCCTGTGTGTCAAATCTTGCTCTGGGAAGCAGTTTCACATCCTTCCCTGTCACAGCATTAACTGAGCAGAAGCAGCATTCTAGGCTAAGAAAGTCGGTTGTTAAATAACTTTCCTGAAAGGATCAGGCAAATCCAGAGCCCTGCTATTACTAGGAAGCTGAAAAACTTTAATTTTTCAGATGAGCCTTTTCACCATCCAGAGGGATTAACAGCAGCAATCTGAATTCAAAGTGACACATTCAAAGTGACAGTGTCCCACCTCCAGAGAGAAATCTGGGAACAGCTGCGCTAAGCAAAGTGGTCCAACTGGCCTTTGTGTGGAGAGGAGACACATCCATGTAGAGGAGGAGGA
Organism: Sakesphorus luctuosus; assembly: GCA_013396695.1. Lineage (NCBI taxonomy): Eukaryota > Metazoa > Chordata > Aves > Passeriformes > Thamnophilidae > Sakesphorus > Sakesphorus luctuosus. The sequence continues at coordinate 1,569,500 of VWZD01013584.1, forward strand.
GAACAGCTGACACCCAAACCTTTCTAGCTGTAGAATTTGGGTGCATGTTAGAAAGTCCTTTCATGTGGCCCAATGAGGCAGCTCCTCTTTCCTACGCACCAAAAAAGTCTGGAGCACTCAAACTCAATCCTCTGAAATCACAGAATCCCAGACTATTCTGAGTTGGAGGGACCCACAAGGATCATCGAGTCCAACTCTTAAGTCAATGGCCAACATAGGAGATTCAGCTCATGACCGTGGCATTATTACAACCAAGTTTTAACCAACTGAGCTAATCTCAGGGTCAAATAAAGCAGATTTTAAACTACCAGAATGGTTAAAACTTGCCAAGCAAAGCTGTAGCCTGGATTACAGTCCGAAAGAGGAGGTAAGAAAGCTGGTACACTTGTTTTTCACATATAGATCACAAAAATGCCTCAAACTGCTTCCATTCAAACCACTGGAACAACCCCCAGTGGCCTGAAATGGCAGAGCAAGGAGCACTTTCTGGACAGCCATCCTGCAGGTGAGGAAACACCAAGTCCAAAGAAGCAGCCAACAGAATAGTCCAGTTTAGAAGAAAGAGAGGCACAACCGGCTGGAGTGAAACCAGTAATGAACACAACCAGCACAGCAAGATGAACACAGAGCCTGATGGCATTTCAAGCTAGATAAGGAATACAAAAAGCATATTTATTTTAAATATTTACTTGAGTCACAACCAGAAAGAAACTTTTTGTTTGTGAGATCGGTTCCCACTTGTAACCTTTTGTCCTTTTGATTTCAAATATTAGCTTTGGCAACGTGTGGAATCATAGAATCACAGAATCAATTGGGTTGGAAAAGACCTCTGAGATCATCAAGTCCAACCCTTGGGCCAACTCCAGTCCATTTACCAGATCATGGCACTCAGTGCCATGTCCAATCTCAGTTTAAAAACCTCCAGGGATGGGGAATCCACCACCTCTCTGGGCAGGCCATTCCAGTGCCTGAGCTCTCTCTCTGGAAAGAATTTTTTTCTGATCTCCAACCTAAATTTCCCCTGGCAGAGCTTGAGCCCGTGCCCCCTTGTCCTATTGCTGAGTGCCTGGGAAGTTTCAGTCTTGGGCTCTCTCAGTAAGGTATGACATTGTAACCTTCACTGGCAAACCCCACACAGCAAAATCAACCCTCAAAATACAGTGAAAATCAGACAACCATCCAAACCAACTGGACAGGCAAGACTGAGGGGCCAATGCTTCTCTCCAGCTTTCATAAGTTTGTACCAAACCCCATTTCATACAAAAAGCTCCCCAACATTACAGCCACTAATCACGTTAGTGCTGTGGTGTTACTTTACAGCTGTACTCAGATACGGCATCTTTCATCTGCCCTCTGGCACATGGAAACACACTAAGAATAGAACTAGAACATATTTTTCATGCTTCAGTGGCATTTATTGCAACTTAGGAGAAACCAATAACTAAAACTTCTCATTTTTCTAAACCACGACAAAGAATTTGTGTCATATTTATAATTGATACATATTCCTTAATATCAAAATATCTGTTCAAAAACTGAATCACCCAACTGTGCTTTAGTTAAAAGGAACAGAACAAATTACAGCAGGTGAGCAGCACTGCCAGTTCTAGGGGTTGATCTGTAACCCAAGTTCTCATTTATTTTTATGTTTTGGGGTTTCCTTACTCATTACATACACCATCTGAAGCTTTTCAATTCTTTCCCCTGCAATGGCACATTAGGAACTACTTTTTTAAATGGAAGCAAGGATTCTTCCAAAAACCATCTACACCAAAAGCAAAAGCTTTACAATCTAGGTATTTCTTGAAGACAATTAAACTCACAGCAAAACTAAGTTTCAAAAAAGGCAAAGTGCTACATTTAAATAAGAAGGAAATTTTACTGATCCGGAAAAGCAAAAGTTGTGTCAAGAGCATGTCTGTGCTTATTGTTTCTTTAACTTATCTTTAAAGCGAGTCTCTCAGACTCCGCCAAATCTGAACACAACCAGCACTCACAAGAACTGGTGTGGGAAGAAAAGCAATGCAGTCAATGTAATACATAGGGCATCCAAACTTAGAATGTCTTTTTAGTGCTTTTGCACACATGTGAAGGAGAAAAATACTGTATGATTGGAATAGTAAAACAGCTAAAAGTAACCTGTCATTTCGAAGAGAGTATTAAAACTTTTTTCATTTTTTTGCAGCTGGCAGTTCAGGGAGAGAAGAAAACAAAGAACAAATCCTCAAAGAACTCTTCCTGCAAAACTGAATTGCAGAAGTTAGGAAATACACAATTCACTGTAAACAGTGTATGCCTAAGCTTAGAAGTTGCTTAATGTTTTCCCTGAGAAAGCTCTGCTTTCAGTTCCTTTTTAACTTTGGCAGTTATTGCTTCAGATTGTTTTTGTTTTTTTCTTTGCATGAGATTTAACTTAAACCAACTCTGTCATTTTGAGACTGTATTGGAGAACTTACTTTTCTGGCCAATGCCAAATTAAGAAGCCTTAGTGTTTCTGGGCGGTCCTGTGGTGTAAAGGAGAGCACTCTGGACTCTGAATCCCAAGGACCCGAGTTTGAGTCTCAGTACGGACTGTCCCTGGCAGTTCAAGCCTCCCTGCCATCCCATCCCGTCACATCTCAGATGCTCAGCAGGGTCAGCCCCAGTTAGTACCAGGTGCTGTGACAGTCCCGAGGACTTCACTGTCACTGTCCAAGCTCGCTCGGCCGTGGCAGATGGACCTCAGGACTTTAATGGTGGGGCCAGTTCTGTGCACGCTGTGCCTCACCTAAAAAATCCACTGTGCAGGCTGGAAGGGCACACCCACGTGGGGAGAGCCCTTCCCAAATCTTTGTTCGCTAAGTCTGGCCATACAGTGCTTCTAAGCAGCAAACCAGAAATTTGTCAGGTGGGTCAGGCTGTTTGGAAGTACTTTTTTAGTCTCGTGAAATGCTGCCCATTCCAAAGCAGAACTATCAGCAGTGAGATGTCAGAGTCACCACGGAGATGTTTGGTCCCAGAGGAGCCAATCCTCACTGCCTTCCCTGTCAGTGCAGAGAGAGGGAAAGCACTTCAGAGCACCACTCTCTGACCCGTCACATCCTACTTCAGGATGAGATGAACTGTAACCCAGAAGCGCCTGTTTCTCCCCATGAGCTGTGTAGGGAGTCCAAGCAACTGCAGACACCCACAGGGAAGGTGTTTTGTGCTATGACACCCTTTCTATGGAGCCTCACAGCTCTGCTTTGAACCATGTCATAAATTGTTAAGGCATTTCAGTCAAGAGGGATATAATCTTAGCAAGTATTTCCCTGGAGATGTTCCCACTAACCAAATGGTGGCCAGTGGAGAAGGACTACAGAGGTTTCTCAACTGTACTTTACTCAGTCTCTCTACCTGTGAGAATGAAAAGGAAGGACTGTCACAATTCAAACCCTCACCTAAGATCCCCAAAGAAGTCTCTGAAACACTGATCTCTTGCTCAAGTTTTCCATAAATTGCAAGTTCATTTGTGAATTCCAACTTACAATGTTGCTTATTTTGGCACTCAGTAACTGCATTAGCTGCAGGGATAACTTAAGTAAGAGGTAGTTTTGCATCTATTATTGCAGCCCAGAGTCTTTTCTGCCAACTTACATAATCTAATTGTTTAGTTATATTGAAGCATTGGCTATAATCTTCTGGCCTATGGATGAAGTTTATATGCAAGTTAAATTCTCAGTGAAATTACCTTCAAGACAAATACAAGCATTACATTTCCCTGTAAGGGAATGACATTCATACCAAAGCTAGTAATACACTTTCCCCTTTTCTTTTTAGGTTTTTTTGTTGTTGTTTTTGTTTGTTTGTTTGTTTAGTTTTTTTCCATTCATATCATAGATTGTGAGGTCCCAGAAAAACATAACCTCAAGTCTGAGGGAGCTAACTCACCATAGTGTGAGAGATCGCAGTAAAAACAAGAATGTCCACTCACACTGTCACTGCAAACTCATCCAGCATCCACCCCTTGGCACAGCCTCCCTTTGCTAAGGATTATAAAAATTTACCCACTCTGGCACCATAGTCACAGTTCTTCAGTTACCAAGCATGGACACATCAGATGGGTCATGCCAGTATCTACATACTGCCAATAAATCAATTATGAAAGCTGTGACATGCACAAGAGATCAGTATTTATACTATTTCTTTGTAAATGGACACCCTTGAAGCTCCCAGGGTAGGAACTGAGAGAGATCCCATCACTTGGACCTTGGCCATTCCAGTGGTTCTGGGGCTCAGCCTATGAATACTCACACCTGCCTGCAACTCCCACCTCCTTCCCATGACCGACAGTCTCTGATGCTTTCTCTCATGATTCTGTTCTTATCCCTCAACCTATATTTAACGTGGCAATTTCTGCCTAACTCAGAGATAGCACAACAGCAGACAGAAGCTCTGTCACTGCAGCTTACCAGTCCTGTGAGAATTACCAGCTACCAGCTCCACACTACCCTTCTGGAAAAGTACTTTAAGAAACTGTTAAACTCTGCAACAATTGAAACAAATAAAGGCAAAAAACTTCATTTCATGAAAACTCACTTTTTACATATCATATAACAAAACACTTTTGCATCTGTAACTAAAAAAAACGCAACTCTGTAAGTAGGAAAAAAGGACTCCAGGCTGACATGGTACACACACAAACACCTCTTACAGTCACCCCCAGTGTATTATAATCATATTTCATGAGTGCGAAAACGAAGTACTCAGAGTTACAATGATTGTTATTTAAATCTTGTAAGCATGTACCCAACAGAATTAAAACAGAAAAAAATGACAAAGCAATTTGCTATTGCATGTTGACATTCATCATTTGGCTATATATAGTGTGAAAAGCAGTAACTCTTGATCACTGCAAGTTTCAGGATACACAATCCTTCCTAGAGTGAAATACTCTATCACAGTGATATATAGACAGACAGACAGATAGACAGACAGTGATACTGACTACCTAACAATTGTTAAAATACGCTGAAGAATCTTAACATTTCAATAAACTTTTTTAAAACCAGCTGTGCTGAGTTTGGCTGAGATAGAGTTCCTTTTTTTTTTTTAATTGCAATTTTAACCCTTTTGTTCTGGTCCAAAGGGAAAAAGGGTGGAGATTCTTATGGAAACACCTTTAAATTGTTGCAACCATGACTTGAGTTGTATGTTATAGGAATTGCTATAATACAAACCACTGGAGGAAAAGCCTTACATGAGTTAGGCAAATGAAGATTCCAGAAGTCACTCCCTTCTCACTGTTTCCCAAACTCATTATTACTGAAAGGCTCCCAATATCTATGTATTCAGGACACTACAAGAAAACTTACTCATCACAGACAATCAAAGAAAAACACCCCTTCAGTAATTTTCCTTGTTTATATCCTCTAGGTATATTTAACACCCTGAGATCAGCTCATTTGGTTAAAACTTGGCTGTAATAATGCCAGGTCATGGGTTCAATCCCCTGTATGGGCCATTGACTTAAGAGCTGGACTCGATGATCCTTGTGGGTCCCTCCAACTCAGAATAGTCTGTGCAATGTCCGTGAAATATTTTCTAGAGATGCTGCTAGACAGCCATAATGAGTAGATGTCTCACATACACAGCGTTCACTATGCCAAGTCATTAAAGATAACACTATTTCCTACAAGCCAAAGAGCCTACTGATTCTACAGGACCTGACATTTTTCTGCCCCATTTAGTATCAGAGAAGAAAAGGAACAGCAGTGTAAGTTAAGAGCAGGCACCTCACACCTGCCTGCTGCACTCGCAGTGTGCCAAGCCTCCTATGGGACTATTCCATGGAATGCAGCAGAGCGGGGCCAGCCAGCTGAGGGTGCACAGGAAAATCACCCAAGCCTGAACCTGATTTGAGCCTTCTCTGAAACTAGGGGGGCAAATGAGAAAGATGGACTTTACTTAACTTTTCCTGCACCTCTGCACTTCCTACACTGGGTCATAAAAGGCAACAAAAGGGAATGAAGTACAGAAAAAAGGTTGCATAATGTGATAACCCAACCGAAGTGAAATCAGGAAGAGTATGAAATTCAACAAGAAAGGTCGTCTCTTCCTCCCCAATGGCATGCAAATCAATTTTTGGGCCAAGGAGATTTAGATAAGGTTCAAATTTTTAGATATTTGTCCAAAATAAACCACTTGAGAGTCACCCATCATTTAATGCTGAATACCTTGGCTAGGGAACAGAAAAAACCTGCCAAATCTGCCCATCTCCCACAGGTCACACACTGGTCAACAACATATCTAAAATATTGGGGAAAATAGAATAATGCTTCTTCTCAAAGAAATGTAAAACATAAGAACAGTAATCAAAATAAAAGGAACTGAAACGGAAAGAAAAATATTTCAGTACACTAAAGCTCACAAGCCTGAGTAAACCTAAGACCTTTATTCCTTTCTTTAAGAATTAAAAACACAGCATACCAAAACAAATGAGACTTTCCTACTCTGAATCTGTTACTTTTTCCCAAGTAGCTTTTTTTAGAAACAAACATCAAGAGACATCTCCATCATTAGCACTCAGAACATGTTATGTACCAAACTGAGGCATCCCAACTCATAACTAGATTATGGATTTCCTCTTTATGTTGACACACACCCAGACTGTCATTGAGGACCCAAACAAAAGCACAATAAGTCATGCACAGAGAAAATGTTAATTAACAAAAGGCAGTATTATTAAAGTGCAAATGTCTATTAGCAAAGTTTACATAAATCCAGAGCATCCTCTGTGAGCCAAGAAACTTGCACTCACATATAGATACAGAGTTCCTGATGAATTATTCCGGATGCTGGACAGACATGGATTCAATCCGCTATTTTTAACTGCACTGTAAACAGTACAAGCTTTAAGTGCCAGCCTAAAACACAATAAGTACCACTGAGGACTGTAATTTGAGAAATGGGCAGCCTTAAGTAAAACATGATAAAAATCTATTTCAAGGCACTATGTAGAGATCAATAAAATCTAGAATTTTAGTAGAAGCTGGTCTTTCCAAAGGAAGTCATAACTATTATCTAGTTAAACTATGCTATTACTTTCATGTGCATGTAGACAGAGAGCATTGAGCATGAACACAGCTTGTCTGTTACCACAGCGGATCGATCAGATTTCCTCAGGATCTCTGCAGAGTCAAAGGAGTATTTGCACTTCCAAATGGTGATTCATCAAACATGATCTCTGATTTTACAACAAGCCTCTAAGCACAGTCTCCAGCATTTAGTAGGAGGCTTCACCACAAAATCATAAAATGGTTGGAGTTGGAAAGGACCTTAAAGATCAACTGGTTTTAAACCCTCTGCCCTGGGCAGGGACACTTTCCACTAAACCAAGTTGCTCAAAGTTCCATCCAACCTGGCTTTGAATACTTCCAGGAATGGGGCATCAACAACTTCTCTGGATAACCTGTTTCTCTATCGCACTACACTCACAGTAAAGAGAAGGCTCAGAGGTGACCTCATCACTGTCTAGAACTACCTGAAGGGAAGTTCTAGCCAGGTGGGGGTTGGTCTCTTCTCCCAGGCACTCAGCAATAGGACAAGGGGGCATGGGCTCAAGCTCTGCCAGGGGAAATTTAAGTTGGAGATCAGAAAAAAATTCTTTCCAGAGAGAGTAATCAGGCATTGGAATGGCCTGCCCAGAGAGGTGGCGGATTCACCATGCCTGGAGGTTTTTAAACTGAGATTGGACATGGCACTGAGTGCCGTGATCTGGTAAATGGACTGGGGTTGGACCAAGGGTTGGACTTGATGATCTCGGAGGTCTTTTCCAACCCAATTGATTCTAAGATTCTATGATTCTGAATTACCACAAAACAAAAATCCATTTCAACCATTTTCAGACTTCCATTCAGGCTAGGATACTTCCTCCACCCGACAGCAACTGGTAACTTGCCAGTTATCTAACGCAACACAAAAACAGTAGTAGGAACAGACACAATGTCTGGCTTTGGAGATGGCAATCATGTCCTCTTCCCCAACGGAGTTTAAAAAGACCAAAGCATGTCAAGCATCCATTTACAAAGAAAATATCTGAAATAAGTATCTCAGCTGCACAAAAGGCAGAGCTGATGCTGATAAAAGCCGACAGTTACTGTGTGAAACAGGACTGAGCACACACAAGCTCTGCTAAGTAAGGCAGACTAGTGCCAAACACTAATGCCATTGTAAACATTAGCTTTTCTCCTGCAAATTTTTATTATTGCCTAAGATTAGTGCAACAGAGATGACTGGTCTAGCACTGTCAGAAAGCAACACACAGACAGACTGCTGCCTTGCACTGTTTTCATTTACCAGTTCCCAACTCCAGTTTAATCTTGTCACTTTCAGAGCAATGGCAAAACTAAAAATAAATGGTTCCCCTCAACACACACACAAATTAGCACAATTTAAAAAAACAAACTTCTTTCAACTCCTGTGTGTGAAAGACAGCAACAAGAGAGTTATTGCAGCCAGTCTCACCTCAGTGAAATTATTATGGGCAGATATTTTTCTGCAACAGAAAAAAACATACAGCCTTTCTGTGACTGCTAAGGCCAAGACACTTAAATCCAGTACAATTTCTTGTGGCTGAGCTAGCTACTAAATAGTTGGAAATTTAAAGGGGGTCAGGAGAGAGGACAGCAATCAAGTGGCAAATAACTGACTATCTCAAGTTTAAAAAGGAACTCCCCTGCTGTTTTCCCCACAACCAGTTTCATAGAATCTACCACTGTTTTTGACAGGCCTGGAGGCATCTGAGTACCACAATTCATGGAAAGCACTGCTGGCACCAGTAGTAAACAAGAACTTTAGAGAAAGTTCATTATCATGCTGATTTACATGGGAGTTTGTTTGTTTTCCAGAACTAATACATTTTTTGCATAGACTTCAAAAGCTTTAGGTATCATGTCAACAACCACATTTCAAATTGTTGAGAGGTCCATGACCATCAGTAGTTGAGCCACAATTCTCTACACAAAGCCATGTTTTCTCCAACAGGAGAAAAAAACACAAAAGGCAGAGAACCCAGACATTTCCTTGCACAACTAGATACAAAATGAAACAAAATGATTATACTGAACTAGGGTTTAAAAAACACTTCAAAATTATTCTCTTTGTGTTGTACTTTAAAGAGATATTGAAGACATTTTAAAAGTAACTTAAGCATAAAAGCAGTACATACTACAGTAGACACAACTGTATGTGTACAAGTTCAGCTGTGTTAAACTGGAGTACTTCCCTTACTACTGGATTCAGTCATATCATCAGCAGAAAGCTAAGGACATAGTCTGAACAGTGTCATTACTGTTTTGGATTTGTGTCTGTCATCAGAGCCTGCTCCAGTCAAAGGAAGATTATGCTAATCAAGGCAGGGATCACATACTTTCAACGTAATAAAAGCTGGTGTACATTTTCTAAAGTTGTGAATTCCATTTGGCTTTGAGCTCCAAGGCGTAACTGTTGTTGAACTACTGACTTAGACAGAAGTTTAAATGCTCTGAATTGTTACCAAATAATATGTGAAAAGTTACAGTCCTACCACCTTGAACACCACAGCAGTCATTTACCTTCTTGGGCTGAATGCTATGAAGGATAAAAAAAGCAAGCATGGTTTATCATGACACAGCAATCCAATCTATTTAAGTGTCAGAATTCCAGTTCCAGCTTTGGGTTCCTCCTTGCTGACTCCAGTGATGCACCTTTTGCTCCTGGCATGTCTCTATAGCCAGACCAACCTCCCAGGAAAAGGTGAGGGTACTTGCAGCACTCCTGAAATAAAGACAGGTTGGGTGAAATCCAACTGTGAGACACGTTTGACCCCTCGGCTGCCAGCTGAATCACACTGACATCAGCAGACCAACTACGCTGTTTACAGCAAGCCTGTGCCAGGGAGCAGGATAAAGCTACAGCTGCACTCCCTCTCTTGGCTCAGCCTCAGCCACTTGCATCGCTGTTCAAAGGTAGCCTGAGGCTCAGGCAATTCACATCCCTGCTGAAGTGCAAGGCAAACAGAGCCTACCATGGTCACAGATTTCACCTGCCAGCACCAAACACTGAGGTCCTCCTAAGAAAGACCCTACACCTACCTCAGCTGCCAAATTTCAGCCATGCAACATCACTGCAGCTTGAGATGAGGCAGCAGCTTGGCCAAGCAACCACCACTGCAGCTACTCCTCCACATACCTCAAAGTAGCAGCACACCCTGAGCACCACATGAACACAGGTTTGCAGCCAGCACCCAGACTTCTCTGAAAAGTATGGAAAGCAAGAGAGTCTCACTGAAGCTCATGACTCAACCAGAGTGACCCTGACCTGATTATACTAGAATCTGCTGGAACAGATGAGAGCAGTTATTTAGGAACTGCACTGGCAATGTATGTATGGCCAGACTTCACGAACGCAGATTTGGGCAGGGCTCTCCCCACGTGGCTGTGCCCTTCCAGCCTGCACAGTGGATTTTTTAGGTGAGGCACAGCGTGCACAGAACTGGCCCCACCATTAAAGTCCTGAGGTCCATCTGCCATGGCCGAGCAAGCTTGGACAGTGACAGTGAAGTTCTCGGGACTGTCACAGCACCCGGTACTAACCGGGGCTGACCCTGCTGAGCATCTGAGATGTGACGGGATGGGATGGCAGGGAGGCATTTAACTGGCAGGGGACGGTCCCCACTGAGACTGGAACTCAGGACCTTGGGATTCAGAGTCCGGAGTGCTCTCCATTACACCATGGGACTGCCCTGCACTGGCAATATTCATGTACTGAATTAGCAATAAAGTTAGCAATAGTCATCCACATGATCACTGTATCCTACTTCTGCCTCCTGGCCAAGGGGTTTCTCTCAACTACTCTGCCCCAAGTCCATCTTGAGAAAGCCAAAAACTCTTGAGTTCTCAACCAAGTTTGCACCAAGTCCTGATACATGAGTAGAGCTTTATCTCAAGCTTCTACACTGACAAACAATGAACATTAGTTACTTTTTAACTAGAGAGCACATGCAAGAGTAATTTGACAATTAAAAAAAATCAATGCACGATTACACTGATAAAAGCAGAGCATAACTGCAAAATGTAATATGAACTGCCACACATCTACCATAACTAGTCTATTTTATGGGAGAATGGACAGTAAGGCAATGTAATTAACACACACAAGTAAACAGTTCCTTTTCTTTTCTTTAACCTAATTTTGTGACTTCAAGTCTAAGAGAAACAATTCTTAAAAGTATGAAGATTATGCTACAAACAGCACAGCAAGACTGAACATGTTCAGAACATTTACTGATATGAAGAATTTCAGAAAATGCTGCAAAGTTTAACTTTCCAAAACACATTTAAACAATATTTAAAAAAAAATCCCAAACCCACTTTAATTGCAGTGTTTTCAAGGGCCATAAATATGACAATAATTGGTCCTCAAAACAAGGGCAGTTCAAGATTGATGCAGTTGTTCCTCTCTTCAGAATAACCCTAAATGTTCGAACTGTTGAAATAATTTTTAATAGGTGTAAAAACTTCTGTCTAGTGAGAATCAATAAGACTTTTAATCATACAGAGAAGAATATTAATTGCAGAGTAAGTGAAAACAGAAGCACATGATTTCTATTGTTTTCAGAGAGAAGATTCCTTCTTAGACAATTCAACCCCTAGAAAACACCTGACATGTTCCCAGCTACAAAACCCAGTGACACAGACGTCACAGTCAGATTCTGGAAAGTTTTCTCAGATTTAGTATTTTAGCTCAGGAGAAGAGAAAGATGAGCAGAGAAAACAGACGGGTTATTGAGGGTTTTTTCATGCAAGCAAGTTAAATGCACAGGAAAGAACACGTTAAAAACAATGACTGCATTCTTTTTCCTTTACCCTAAAGTCATGACACTGAAATTAGTCACTTCATATAACCAATTCATGCACACATTCATAATCTCACCTTGGAACAACGGAAGTTCAAATTTGCATGGCTAGCACCAGATTTTCAGAGATGTGAACAACTGCATTCACGGCTTCATTAAAAGGTAGGACTCATACTGGGTTTAGATTAGTATGTCTTTTGATATGATCCATCACAAGTAAAAGGAGATGTTCTTTCCAAAAAGAGAAGTAACACAACAGAATCTCTCTCCGTTAGAGAATCAAGATACATATTTCTTCTTCCCAAATACAGACTGGACAGAGAATGGATTGAGAATAGCCCTGAGGAAGGAGAAGGACTTTGGGGTGGTGATTGATGAGAAGTACAGTATGACCCACGCAACGTCTGCTTGCAGCCCAGAAAGCTGGCCATATCCTAAGCCACATCAAAAGCAGGGTGGTCAGCAGGTCGAGAGAGGGCATTGTCCACCCCTACTCCACTCTCACGAGACTCCATCTGGAGTTCTGTGTTCAGCTCTGGGGCTCCCAACATAAGAAAGATCAAGTGGAGGACCATGAAGATGATGAGAAGGCTGGAGGTCAAGTAGGAATGGCTTTAAACTGAAAGAGAGAGGAGGTTTAGATAGATAGAAGGAAGAAATTCTTTTCAAGTGGAGGACCATGAAGATGATGAGAAGGCTGGAGGTCAAGTAGGAATGGCTTTAAACTGAAAGAGAGAGGAGGTTTAGATAGATAGAAGGAAGAAATTCTTTACTGCAAGAGGGTTGAGGCACTGAAACAGCTTGCCCAGAGAAGCTGTGGATGCCCCATCCCTGGAAGCATTCAAAGCCAGGCTGGGTGGGACTTTGGGCAACCTGGTCTACTGGAAGGTAGCCCTGCCCATGGCAAGGGGGTTGAAACAAAGTTCAACAAGGGCAAGTGCTGGATTCTGCATCTAGGCTGGGGCAACCCTGCATGTACATACAGACTCAGGAATGAGATGCTGGAACGCAGTGCCACAGAAAGGGAGCTGGGGGTCCTGGTCAATGGCAAGCTGAATATGAGTCAGTAGTGCCCTGGCAGCCAGGAGGGCCAACCGTGTCCTGGGGGCATCAGGCACAGCATTGCCAGCCAAGGGAGGGCACTGTCCTGCTCTGCTCTGCACAGGGGCAGCCCCACCTTGAATACTGTGTGCAGTTTTGGGCACCACAATGTAAGAAAGATATTAAGCTACTGGAGAGTATCCAAAGGAGGGCCATGGGGATGGTGAAGGGCCTTGAGGGGAAGATGTATGAGGAGTGGCTGAGGTCACTTGGTCGGTTCAGCCTGGAGAAGAGGAGACTGAGGGGAGACCTCACTGCAGTTACAACTTCCTTGTGAGGAGAAAGGAGGGAGAGGCACTGATCTCTTCTCTGTGGTGACCAGTGACAGGACCCAAGGGACGGGCCTGAAGTTGTGTCAGGGAAACTTTGGGTTCGAAATCAGAAAAAGATTCTTCATCTGGAGAGTGGCTGGGTGCTGGAACAGGCTCCCCAGGGAAGGGGTCACAACCAAGTCTGAGTTCATGAAGTGTCTGGACAATACTCAGGCATGTGGTGTAACTCTTGGGGATGTCCTGGGCAGGTCCAGGAGCTAGACTTGATGATCCTTGTGGGTCCTCTTCCAACCTGGCTATTCTGTGATTCTGTGAGATGATCTTTAAGGTCCCTTCCAATCCAAGCCATTCCACGTTTCTAAGGCAGTAACATATAGATTTGATGGATTGCACCAGGCTCTCTACTGTCATATAAAACTGGCCTCACACACTTGGATATAAAAGGATTACAATACTGATATATTACAAGGTCTTGTTATCAGAACATTTGGTTTGATGGCACAGTGCAGAGCTTTGCTGCAGACACCTGTAAGTCGCTCTAGATGTGCAGTACCACACAGAGATAAAGGTCAGGTCCCGATCGCTCTGCTGTTGTACTAAAGCAGCACAGTATCCAACCCAGTCAGCTGTAAACTCTCAGCCACCACCTTCTTGTTCTGAAAGTGGCTGGTTTGCTTTTCTTCATATTTCTGTATTTTGTGGTACACACATCTCTTGAGATTGAAGGCAAATACACTCCTAGCCACTGAGCCAGTTGCAGGGGAAAAGAGAAGAAAGAAAAAATTTTAAGTATTCCTCAGAAAAACAACAAAAACCTGCCTGCTGAGGTAAGCAACAGAGAGCTAACCCTTAACCCCTTCCCCACTGCTCACTGTCACACCCGGGGCAAAGATAAATTGCAGCAGGAAGGTCTGTTGAAGTTTGCTTAAGAAGTTATTGCCCTCAGCTGTCGTTCTCATCTTCCTGTCAGAGGTTACAATCCCTGTGGCACAGTCAGGGACAGCAGCACCTGCCTCCAGCTGAGCTACACTGGTTACCATGCTGTATATTACCATGCTGTATATTACCCTGAACTAGTGACAAGTGTTTACTGCACCCTAACACACTAAGCCTTTGGGCTGAAGGAGATGAGTGTCCCTGCCAGTTCTGAAGTGGGGACACTGCCCTTCTGAGGGCAGAGCTTTGGGGCAGGCAGCTGGGTACAGGCAACAATGACTGGCCCAGAATGTGAAAATCAGGATCCAGCACATACATTCCCTCCTTCCCATTTCACAATATAACATGAAGAAAAAGAGTTTCAGGGACAAGAAATTAGAGTTGAGTAGTTCAACTACAGTAGAGAAGTAAGGAGGACCCATGTTTCAGTCTCTGCCTGGGGTCCCTCCCAAATCTAACATTGGTTCTGAGTGAGGGTGGAGTTGCAGAGACAGATACCAATTAATTTTAAGGCTGCCTTATTATGCAGGATATTGGTTAGAAAAGTTCATATATAGCAAAACAACAAAAAAACACTTCAAAATATTCCACTATACTCACAAAGTACTGACATAGTTTCCTGGACTGTCAGAGGAACACTCATTTTTCTCAGGCGAACATTTAGCTTTATTCCTCAGTACACCACACTCTCTAGCTTGTCTTCCTTTCAGCTGATTTTCATCCTGATGACTTTAGTGACTGCAGTCATCTTTAAATACTCTGGTCAAATGGTCAAAGAAACATTCCAAGCATCAAAACACAGTGCTGTACATCCCTCATGAGGGACAAAGATGATCAGCTACAGAAACAGGATTTCACAATCCAAAAGGGGAACATCCAAAACTTGTACAACCACTTCGTATGCTCCTTCACTTAACACTGTGGCACTTCAGGCAGTAAGCCTAGATGAAGTTTCAGGCAGACAAGGAAAATCCACATCTCTTTCCATCTAGTATCACCTTTGCAGAGGTACGGGTCAGACATTTGACTTGGACAGCATGTTTGCTGTCTCAGTACACCCAGAACAGGAAGATCCCTTGAAGTATGAATCACTCTACCTGCAACATCACTAGCCAAGTTACACTCACCTTTTCACTGTTTCTTAAGCTCTTTATGAATGCACTATATGGCCTGAATTTGATTTTCTGCATGGGACAATTCGGAATAATTTTTAAATCCTCAGTTAGCCCTAGGCTCCCTGTTCCTAGGGAAAATACCTTTTTTTGTGCAAAAAAGCTCCATACTAATGCCCAGTATCTGTGTTCAGTCTAAAAACACTGCCACATTTTCATCCCAGAGGTACAGCCAATGTATACAAGCATTCTTGCTGCCTCTCTATTCGGCAGGTACCATCACCTATTTCTGCATAACATAAATTACTTTGCTGACAGCTTGTTTCTATCTAGCACACATTAAACAAAGAAATCTCATCTTTCTGCTATCATGCTCTTATTTCCCAGTTTGTTGTACGTTTGCTCTTGCAAGTGCTGCAGTTCCCCTTCAGCAAAGCACCTGAGAATGCTGGGTGATTTCTTAAGATCAGGGTCATCCTGCATTAGCTGCAGTACCAACTAATGGCATAAGTCACAATTCCATTCACCGTAAGATTTAAAATTATGGGAAGTCAGTAACAAGTGCACTCAAGGATAAAAGAGACATATTCCCTTCTTATGGAATACAGGTGGCTTTGCAGCACTCTTCCCAGTGTTTTACTGAAAAATCTTCTAATAGAAAATCTGCCCACAGACAGGAAAAGAGTTTCTGTTGATCTTTGTCACTGCACTCTGTCCTTAACCTTTGCTGATTTTGCCATCTCCAGTTCCAAGACTTGATTATATTATAGAATCATACTAAATAAAGTAGATAATCTTTCTTTGGAGGGCGTTGTATTATGACTAAGTAAATGGCTACAATTTCAGGCAGAGTCAAGGATAAAGGCTAATGGATTGCATTTTTAACCCAAACCTGTCCTTACAACTCACAATGAGATGGTCCTCGCTGCTCAGTCTTCAAGCATTAGAAGGTTAAGGTTCCACCAGTAAACTAAGAGATGGCTACAGCAAGCATCTTTTAGAGACCCCCCACTCTCATTACAGAGCAAAAGGAAATGCTTCTCAAGGTTGTGCCCCTAAAATACAGAAAGTAAATATACATTATAATAGATATCTTCAGTATAGGAAACACCTGCTCCATATCTTGCAGAGGCAATAATAAAACTTCTTTATTTTTTTTTTAAAGTAAACACACAGCAATTTCCTAACACAAAGTTCATCATAAGCCCCAGGACTGCTCATATTAAAATTCATTCTTAAAGCTGTTCTTTAAGAACTGAATAGATGCCAAACACCCCAAAATAAATAAATATTCCATTAAAATGATCATTTATACTTAACAGCATTTTCTCTACATTAAGAATGCTTGCATTTTCAAGGTGACATTGCACTTAATGGCAGGTAATTGGGACCCCTGACAATTCAGTAATGCTAAGATACTACTAACATATTCAGCGTGGTTTTCAAAAAAGTATAAACAGTCAAATAAATCTCTCTGCTTTTCACAGCTTGAAGGACTGGTTGATAAAGGTGACTCATGCTAATACACTTTAGTTTCTCTTAATACTTATCATTAAAGGGTGCTTTGACCAAAAAGTTCAACAAATAAAGGCACACATTACACCAATTAAAATGCTGTACCCCTGGCTGATCTCCAAATCAGTTGCTACTAGAAAGAAATCCAGACAAAGACTACTTTGAATGGTCTTCCTTGGAACAACTCCTGACTCAGGACTATTCAATTAGCTTTTAATGGACACTAAAAATTATATAAAGTAGTTGCTGATCAAAGCTGGATATGTGTTGCAGGAGTATCCAGTAACAAAGCACTTCACTATTACAAAGTTAAATTAATGACTGATAACATGATCTTGGTCCTACAAGATGACTTGAAAGCAACAGTCTGCAAAGTTAGGCCACTTCCCAAAAACAGGCACTCCAGAATGCAGCAAGAAAACATTTTAAATAACTGCCTCAAGCTCTCAATATGATGCAGAGCAGGTGTGTGCACAATACATTAATAGGACTATTAGCAGAAACATTGAACTAGCATTGCATTGGTGAGTACACTGTGGTGTATGCTTACCTTCAGGAAGGCTACAAGAATACTGGACATGTACAATGAAATTGCTAGTTCATGATGTGCAGTAAGACACACAAAGAAGGTATTATACACTTGACAACCTTGCTACCAGATAGAACACCTTGACTGGGAAGTTAAAAAATAGCGACAACAAAGCGTATGAGGTCACTCAATATTTGGGTGATTTACTGGGATGAAACGGACTCATAATCACATGAGAGTTTAAAATAAGACCACAGTTTTAAGAAGTACTCTTCAACACATCTCATGAGCAAAACAAAGTTGTTCTTGTGAAAGATGGGTATCGACATGGACTTTAGAGTACTTTCCCTCTTTTAAGTCTGTGATTTCCCCCATTTCCTAGTGCCTGCTCATATAGGGAGGAGAAAAAGTAAGTCTACATGTCAGCAACATGTGCACATACCTTGATTAATTTTAATGCTACCTACTGACTCAGAGGCTTCCTCTGATTGCTCAAAAAGCTCACAGTTCTGTGCCACAGTGCCCAACCAGCCAGGTGGCTTTTGGATCACAGAAGTGACAGCAGCTTTCTTTTGAACCATCAGACCTCAGCCACCAGCTGGAGCCCGAACCAGACGGACAACACCCACAAGTCTTCTTCAGGGCCCTTGTTCAGAGCTATGCTGGATCACTCTGCTCCTGGACACACACAGACAATTTCACTGTCTGGTCTGGAGTGAGGGTGGTGACCACAAAGCCTCCGGCCAAGCCAGCCCAGAGTCTGGCCTGTCTTCGTGGGATGCCTTGCTCCAATCTCTCAGCCAGGCTGGGAGCTGGAAGGGGGTCCTTGGCAAACCACACCGGCAAGAGCTCTGCTCCTCCTTATGGCTCGGAGGGTGCTGCAGGATCCACAGTCCTGCTTGGGCTACACACTGTGCAGGCTCCAAGAGCTGCTCTAAGCGCCTGAATTTTTTCCTCGCACCTCCTCCTCCTCCTCCTCCTCCATGTGCTGGACACATTACACGAGGATCCCTTCGCACACATTTGCCTGTCTCCACACCCCCTCCTAAGAGCCCCTCTCACAGTCTCACATTCGCCCCATTCCCCATCCTCTCTGGCTCCCCTGCACCACCCGCACCGAGCCCTCCCCGCTGGGCGGGCCGTGTCCCTGCCCACCTCCGGGCCGGCCGCTCCGATCCCGCCGCAGCCCAGCCCGCTCACCCGCGTCGTAGAAGGCGTCCAGCACCGCCGTCTCGCCGAAGTCCAGCTCGCCGAAGTTGACGGTGCTGAGCTGGGCGCCCTCGGCCTCGCAGGCTCTCAGGAGGCAGAGCCGCGCCCCGGCCTCTGGGCTGCGCGCCCCGGCGCCCGCCTTGGGCGGCTCGTTCAGCACATACACGGCGCGGAGACAGCGCGGCCGCGGGGCCGCCTCGGCCTCCGCCTCGCCCGGCTCCGGCGGCGGCTCTGCGCAGGGCGCCGGCTCCGCGGGGCTCTCCATGGCGGCGTCGAGGGCCGGGGGCGGCGGGGGCTGCCGGCAGGTGCTCAGGCGGGGCCGGGTCCCATCGCCAGCAGCTGGGCACACTCCAGGCGCGGCGGCTCCTTCCGTGCCTCCTCCTGCCGGCCCCGGGCACGGGGCGAGCAGGGACGGGGCGGCCGCGGGCTGCCCTCCCCGGCCGGGACGGGACAGCCCAGCCCAGCCCAGCCCAGCCCAGCTCAGCCCAGCCCAGCCCGGCCCTAGCTGCCGGGACAAGCGCCCCGCTCCCCTCCCGGCCACAGCGGCTCTGGAGGCGGCAGCGCCGTCGGGGCGATCGCCACTCGCTTATGACTTGGCTTCCCTCCCCGCCCCTCGCCCGCGCACCGCCCGCGGCTCCGCTGCCTCCGCTGCCCGCAGCGCTGCCCCGCTCTCGGCGCCAGCCCGAACCACCGCAGATCGCTCTTTGTTTCACTGATTGTCCTGCCCCTGTTGCCTACACGACTTCGGCCACAGTGTCAAAAGTTTCGGTAATAGTTCGTCCTTAAACCCCTTCTCTTTTCTTTATTATCTCCCACAATCATGACAAAAATCGGCGCCTAGTAACTCTGTCGCAACTCCTGGCTTATTTATAAGAACAAAAAGAGTTTAATTTCCTAATACATTTTTCTTATGAGCTGCAGCGATGCTGACAGCCTGGGGTGTGGCAGTGCTGGGCCAGGCACGGATGCGCGTGGTGGCAGAAAGGGAAGGATGCGCCTGGATAGCTTCGTGTCTCTGCCGTCAAAAAGACACCGATACACCCGATGGACACCACGGACTAATGGCGATCAAACGAACAGTGGAGAAGTGCAGTCCTCCAGCAAATCTGTACTTGAAGTAGTAAACCTGTCTGGAAAGCTTTGTCATCTCATTTTTCACTCACAGTGACAGAACAGGTTTTAAACAAACAGCATCTTCACCTTCTCCTACAGTGTGGCTCCCTGTGGCCATCTGAGATAGTAATTTTACCATGTGCTGTAATCACAGAAACACAGAATTTCAAGTTAGAGAAGACCTCTTAAATCACGGAGTCCAACTGGTAACCCAGGACTGCCGTGTTCACCACTAAACCATCCCCCCAAGTGCCACATCCACACCTGAACACCTCCAGGGATGGTGATTCAAGCACTCTCCTGGGCAGCCTATTCCAGTGCCTGGCCATCCTTTCAGAGAAGTAGCACAACAGAAGCAACAACCAAAGGCTTACAGCACAGTATTTGCCTTTCTAGGTGTCTGGCTGTTTGGGACTAAAATAAATTTACTTACAGACTATGAGAAATTAATTGAGTAGGCTTAAAATTAGTTGTAACTTGCTTACAGCTTAGCACAAATGGGCCCTGCTCAAAGCTTGGCCTAGGTGAGCTTTAAATGAGCTCCCTTTCTCAGCATGACTGGCTCAGCTGGGGAGCAGAGACAGACCCGGTACCTGCAGAGAAGGGCTGAGACCCTGGATGCCCCCAGGGCTGCCCCAAGCAGCAGTCGTGGCAGTCCATTGACTGGAGATAAGAGCAGTCAATGGGCTGCCCACGGGACATGGAGAAGGAATCAGTGAGGTGTTGGCAGACCCCAGAGCATAAATCGCTGTTGGACCAAGAAGCACACATGGAACACGTGGAGATCCTGTGCACAGACCATGGGGGTTAAAAGGCCTGAGGATTTCTCTGTTCAGGGTCCCTCTCAGAAGCACCCAGCTGTGATACCCTGACTCTGACTCAGAACCCAAGCTCTGTGACACCAGGATTTGGAAACTGTAATAAGGATTGTAGTAGCCAGTCTTCCTGAGAACATTCCAGCATGAGTATAGGATAGCGCTGTGCAGTCTTCATGTTTGCTTAGTGGCTCATCAGGATTTTAGAGAGAATGTGGATAAATAATTTCACAGGCAAACCTCTTTCTCATTTTGGAGAGCCTGGGAAAAATAAACCTTTGGATTTTGTCCACAGGCTGCAGGTGTGTATGTGCTTTTTGACAAAAACATTAGTTACATGAGAATTTTGGAGGAATTATATGGCCACCAGAGATCCTCCTTGTTTCTGACAGCTCTCCTCTTTAGGCAGCAGTAAGCCTTTTTGTATGTCAACTCTAACTCTATTAGCCTTGATCCAGTAATACACCAATCAGCTGATGTAACAGTAGAAAAAGCGAAATCTGCATTTAAAAGGTACCCAGAGTGCATGCTGAGCCTTCAACCAACAAAAAGCAATAGCATTTAAGTTTATGATTCTCCCCAATGAAAATCCTACTTTGTAGTTTGTGAATTATAAGAAAGTTCAGTTGAACAGCTGGTATTAAAAACTGAAATGAAAAGTACAGTGCTGGTGAAACTAAGGGATTATTTGCACAGGAAAGTGTATCTTTCTCAAGAACATTCTTGGGCTTGTAGCAACAAACATGTAAAAAACCTCATTGCAATGTAATGTGTTGAGAATAATAGATCTGTGGTGTGGTGCTTTCTGTAATTGTGAAAATTGTTTAAGTGGTTCAGAAATGTAGGTTGGGATTGCTTAGCACAATGCCATTGAGACATAATAAGCCTTTTGTGCCTTCTAGAAATTATAAAAAATTAGTTTATTGTACATCTAAGACGTTGTCAGGTTTCATTTTGCAGTTTTTATAATTTGGTACTGTTCTAAATTGCTTGCTGAGAGATCTGTATCTTCATGATGAAACAGAGTGATAGTCTCTTACTAGATATTTTACATGCTCATAATTAAGAAAATTACATATTCCCCTTTTCTTAATTCTATTCACTCTTCTTCCAAACAGTATTCTCACTATATTGGCATTTTTCCTAACAAGTTATCATGTATTTTTAGTAGTTTAACTTGGTGCAACTTGTTCAGAGTTTGTATACTTTCTTTGAAGCTGGAAACAAGGAGCACTTTTAAATGAAGAAGCTTCATTTTATAGACTGTGACTGTGTCTTCAGAAACTGTGGTTCAGTCTGGTATGCCTGACATTTCCACCAAGCAACAGTATCTTCAGATATTGCAAGTCACCTGAGTGAGAATAAACAGGAGATTCATGCTTTGGGATATTTGAACTGTTTCCATACAACCCAAAAAATGTTAAATGTTGAAAAAAAAAAAAAGCAAAGTCATGCAACACTCTCCTCTTTTCGGAAAAGCACTCCCGTAACGAGGTTATAAGAAGAGTCACTCTGCCCCAGAGTTGCCCATTCAAAGGTCCAGGCCACAAGTGAATATTCAGCTTTCATACACCTTTCCATGACCTTCTGCCTTTGCACAGAGCCCAGCCTAACATACCCCAGCACAATCCGAGAAGTCAACATTTGCTCTAATACAGTAATGTAAAGATGATGCCACAATTTTCTCAGTCAGCACTTTGCACCTGTCAAATCCACTTAGTGCAGAATATTAATTACCACTTCTCCAAAGAAAATAGATGTCCTTGAAACCACCTTTTTTTTTCATTTTGCAAATCCCTGGGCAGCAGCAGTTGTTTCTCTAGACACAACTGGGCTAATGATAAGTGAGCCCTTCCATTTTTCCCAAGGGCCACAAAATTTTGGTTCAAGCTGTACATTTATATAAAGTTTGACTCCTTTTCTCCTGATGCACATAAAGATACAGCTACAGGATAGCTTAGCTTCCCTTTTTTGAAAGAAAACACAGACTAGGACTGGTGCCATAGGTGTCACACTGCAATTTCATTGCTCTCTAACATTTTCAGCTATAAAGAGGCTGCGCCCTTTTATGCAGTGTCAGGGAAAGCCAAGATCTCTTGGGTCAGATAAGTGCCAAGTAAAGCAGAAGACATCGAGGTCCATGGGGAACCTGCAGATTTCCGCTGTTCTTCCAAAGTGCAAATCCACCTGCCCATGCTCTGTCAGTATTTCCTGAGACTGACCCCCAGCACAGTGTCCTGGGCATCCATCACACCAGGTGCGGAGGTGCCCACAAGTCTGTCCCTGGGCACTTGGCAGTGACCAGCCTCAGACATGTGCCCCAGGCAGAGCCCACAGCTGAGGCCAGGGGCAGCGTCCTATCAGGCTTCCCCAAGCAGCACCATCAGGGCAACAGCTGCCTTGCACGAACATGCATCTAAAAAGCCTGAACTCTGTCTCCTAGATGTGGGAATTTTTTTTTCTGTATTGTGAACATCAGGCATTAAGGAAAATGTTTTGATGTCCAGGTCCTTTCCTGGCAAGCTACTGTACCAATCTTCCATGAGATAATGCCATTTGTAGTGTTTAGACTAGTCCAAGCAAACATTTTGTTAATGGACTTTTTGGTATTACTGCTGCCAATGTGCTACCTCATTTATTTTCATTCACAGTGAGCAGGTCTCCAGGTAACCATGCAGATACTGCTGTCATGTAATGAACAGAGAGAATGAGTTCTTTTTTTTTAAACTATGGAACCAGACAAAATATGTTTTCATCTTCAAGGTCATTATGTAGACACTTTACTAGAGTTTAAATAAAATGCCGTGAATTGTCCCTAAGAATTGTTCTCCCTAATAAACTGCTTGGTTTCATTCAAAAGTCAGATTAAAAATATTAACTCTGTACAATGGAATCTAAGCAGGAGGGATAATTCTTGAAGAAAAGCTTCATGGATATGAATTAAAAATGCTTTTAAATGCTTTAAAAGTTGACTTGCAGCAGAGCACGCCTCTTTTGCAAGGCGGAAACTTGGGTGCCTCATAGTCACATGAAGTCAGAACATCTTGGCCACCAGATCATTGATGGAACTGGCTTCAGAGATCTGAGGGATTCCTCTTGCTTGTCTTTCAGTGGACAGCGTGAGACCTCCCCAGCTCATTTGGCCTGACAAAGAATGAAGGCAGAGAAAGCGACTGCTGGGTCAAAGGATATGATCCTACCCCAGCTTTGTGCTCAGCCCCACGGTGCTGCACAGGGAAGCCCGTCACACACAGCTCCTTGCAAATGAAGGACACGGTGACATCTTGTGTGACGTGCATGGATAGTCAGAGAGGGATCGTCCTCCTCCTTTGCTCTTTGCCTGCCTTGGAGAATGATAATTTTATAAATAAGCTCTGCGTGCTCACAAGCACACAAAGCAAAATGTAATCAGCTTCCAAATTGGCTTTGATTCCATATCCCTAATCTTTACTTTTCAGCACATCCAGCACTCTAATCAAAAGTCCTTGCCTTTGGATTCTGAGTAATTATGTGGCAAGTTTTTGGGAGCATGAATGATTAAGGAGTGCAAGCTAGCAGTGAAAAAATTATTCAGGTCTCAATAGCTTCCACAAAAACAGAATTTCACTTACAGATGAGTGTTTGCATTTCAAATAATAAAAGAAGCCAAACCAACAAGACACCAGTAAATACCATAACAAAGAAAATGATTAAAAAATCCCTTGACCTTTCTTGAATCTCTATCAATGCAGACAGCTCCTGCTTTCTATGTCACACTAGATCTACAAAGTATAGTCTTTAATCAATTAGTCAGACAGAAAATTACTTAGCTCCAGTTTTCAACGTATTTAAAATAATTTGCAGTTTATATTTCAGGTTGGAGAAGACAAAGCCAGACCCCCATCGAGCAAGACCTCCCTTAGACTTGGAAAATTCTGAATGTCCACTAAGATGACTGATATTAGAGAAAACCCCAAGAAAACCTGAGGAAACAGAAAATTTTCAAATTAGGAGGATGGAGTCCTCCTCCAACTGTCTGTATAATTCTGAACTTTAATGCTCAATGCTATGTCTTAATACTTAACAATATTAGCCCTCTGTTTCTTCACTGATACAGCATCTTGACATGATTAATATTTTCTCTTTTGCAGTCCTGAACCTAACAGGTTGCTTGTGATACATCTCTCTCCAATGCAGCAGGTCCTAGGGTGAAAAATAAACATTTTCTTGGGGAATAATTTCAAGAGATCTGATTTAAAACATTTGCATGGACAGAAGATTAAATATTCTTACTGGGCCTGATTGATTTTCCTGTTTTCAGCTTGATGAAAGAATCTTTGACTTTATGTGTCATGGCTCAATGTCTTCATTGCTGTTGTTCTTACATACTGTTTTAAGATGAGATTGTCACTTTTAGCCTTTCTCAAACTGTTTCTCACAGAGGGAATATTCCGGATAAGGGCCACCTGAGTTTTCACTTTTATTGCAGTTAGGCGGGCTTTTTCTGTCTACTGATAAATGAAAGCTCAGCAAAACTGTGGCCGAAGACAACACGGTTGTGCACACATATTGTACAAGCAATGGAGAGGACTAGAATATGTGGTTCATTTTTATTCACATTTAGGTGCTTGTCATATGGCTGTAGACACAGATACATGAAGATATACGGATCTCAGAAGCAAAAGCAAAGCTGCCAATGTGGCTTGAAAGCATTTGAAATATCTGTGATCACAATGGTTTTGCTGTTACCAGTTGGGCTGTGAGCAAAGGGATCCTGAAGAGGCAAGAACTGCTTTGAAGTGACCGACAAATAATAAAAAAATCACCTGTTATATTGACACTCACTTTTGTAGTAGGCACTGATGAAAACTTCCTTTATTTAAGCAATATGGAAATTTGTTACAACTTCAATAAGAACTTTTCAGTTGCAGCCACATTTCTTCTTGTTGAGGCAGTCAAGAAATTGCAACATTATTAAATATGAGCTTGATGTATGAAGAAATAAGTCTGCCAGTGTTGAAAATAGGGTCTTTTTTGTTCAAAAGCAAAATCAATAAGTAATTCACATTCATAAACTAGCAGTGTGAAAAGTCATGGGAGGAGCACAGCTAAGGCACCTTGTGAGACAGAGCACAACAGCAGCCTTTCTCAAAACCTCTGGCGACTACTTTCTCAGCTTGCATGATGCCTGTGCTTGGTAAGTGTGAGGTTATTAGCACTGGGTCTGGTTTTAATATTTGGGCTTGGCTAGGTGAAGTTCTCAGTACTTTCAATGAGGATACCTGAATGTACCTAACACCATGCACCAGTCTACAGCTGGTCCTGAAGGTCTTCTCCTGGTTACACAGTGAGAGAGGTGTGATGCCAGACACTTTTTCTTCTCTGCTTGTCAACTTGCACTACATTTATTCTTTGCTAGAGCAGCGTCACATGCTTGAGGCTATTAAAGCTGCTCCCACATAACACATCACTCCTGTACAGTTAGAAAATGTTATGGCCAGATACATTGTCACTCAAATGCAGTCCCTTTTCAGACATCTATCTGTAAGTATGATAGGAATCATTCCAGAAGAGTTTACAATGCCATAAGCGAGACCTTCAGCCCATGGTTGTGTCAAATCACATTGCTATCAAAGTTCCACAGAGTTTGGTCCTGCACTTCACAGTGAAAAGCCAGTTAAATAATAACCCACTTCCTGTTGTAATCCTAGACACCTAGAAAGCACCAAGCATTCCTGACCTTCTCATAGGAACCAATACATACTTTGCTAATGGCCTTGTAATAGAAACATCTACGTCTTCTTTTGATTTGGGAAATTCCAAATGACAGTTATCTGAAGAAAAGAGTTGAGCTGATGATAACAGTAAGGTTTCCAGAAGCAGTAGTAAAAGGTAATCCTTTTTGTTACCTGACAGCCTTGTTTTCTCTGCAAGTTTAAATCCAGTTACAAAGCTGTGAATTATTTCAGTATTGTTCTGGACTGTTCTCAGCTATTCAACAACAAAGAAATGGAATATAAGGTTAGTACTTTGTCACACACATGGCATGTAGGACAAACATCAGGTTCTCTTTCTCACATCCCTAAATGAAAAGACCAACAAGCTGCAGATTTCCATATGGCACGTGGGCATTGCTGCAGCATGAAGCCAACTGGAGGAGCATCTTGTTTGCTTTCTGCTTGACAAAGGCACAGCAACATCTCAGTGCAGCCCATGAAGTGACGTCAGCCAGAGCCTGCAAAAGGCAATTAGCTTACCTGAGCAGCACCAGCACCTTCACATGGGCAGAGGTGGTGGGCTGCACCCCTGAGTGGGCAGCCCCCATCCTCTGTGTCACAGGGGTACTAGAGCAGGGATGTCATATTCAGGACAAGAGGACCTTTAGAGCCTTGGATTGCTGCCTCTTTTTTATATAGACTCAGGCAGGGATAGGCTGAGGAAGCATGAGGCCTGAGTCAGGGGACCTGGGAGTGAAAATACCAGTGGGAGAAGTCAGGCTTACCCGACACTTGCACCCATCTGGAGGGAGTGCACTGGTGACATGTAGGAGCTCTGAATCAGACTTGTTGACATTATTATATCTCAATTAGTCCAAGTCCAATATTGAAGCTTGTAGTTGTTGCAGTAACACGAGATCCTTCTTGTGTAAGGAGCTCCCCAAGCACAGGTTACAGGGCTGTATTTGTGAGGTGAGCAGGTTCTTCAGGTTAGAGCCTCAGAAATTTTCTATTCCCCTCATATCAGTGACACATGCCAGGCACAACTGTGTAATCCCAGCACAAACATCCTGCACCTCCCCTGAGAGACATGCCATTAATGAGGTAGCTTTCTCCAGACAGCACTACTTTTGCTGGAGTCTCAAAATTTACATCTTGTTTTGCCCTGCTTTGTGCTTTTATTTCATAAATAGCTGCATCTGTGCTTCCAGCTGGGCTCAGTAAATTTGGCTCTTTGAATCCAGATTAGCCAAATTATCTAACAGCAGCAATTTCCATGCAGGTGCACCTGCTTTTCTACTTACGCTGCCTTAGCTGTTGTTCTCTTTTTGGTGCTTTGTGCTAGGAGAAAGAGGATGGTGCACAGATTGTGTGGCTATGCTTTCTCCTCTGCTTGTGCCCTTCACAATGCAAACCATCCCCCGAAGGGGGTAAGCCCAGGTAATGGGTCATCCTGTAGCAGGGACAGCTGCCCAGCTTCATTTTCACTAGCTCTAAGATAAGCCCAAGAAGTGCTCTCACAAAATCCCAAACTCTTGATTGCTGTTATCCGAGAGGTGAAGAGCAGCCTAATGAGCCCCTCTGCAGGAGTGTCTTTGCCCTTCAGTGGTGGGGATGAAATAAATAGGGGAGAGTTTGTCCTACTGAGGAAAATGATCTCCCACAGCAAGTGAAAATGCTGGCTCTGGACTCAGTGAAATGCATGGATTTTACCAGAGATAGTTTTGAGAACAGATACTTCTTTAATGTTCTGATACTCAAAACTGCTTTTGAAGTCTCATTTAATTTGCTTTGGCATTCTAATTTTCAAGTTTTCTCCTCCAGGAGATACAGCCTATTACAAGTTTTAAGATCATACTAAATGATAAATGCCAATTTTGTTTTTCTTTGACTGTCCTCACCTACCTACTCCAGTTGCTTTTCCTAGACGAAAAAAAAGGAAGATAAAAGAGTGTGAAAATACTTATCCAAGATTCATCTCGGGACAATTATTCTCATAGATCTAGAGATTTGTCTAGAATTACAGTTAATTGTCTTGCTAAAATACAGTAATCATTCCAGTTTGTAGGGTAGCAATTCAACAAAATTAATTTGCATCTTAAATGTTTCATCCTTCAGTGCTAATACATTTAAAAATATGATTTAATTCCTAATACTTTAAATAAACATTCAGAGGAGCATTAAGCCATTTTGTTAGTTCAGCTGTTTGCACTCCAGACCCCAACACTGTCCAATGGTGGAACTGCACTGTAAGGGGCGACTCAGCTGCATCTCTGGTTCAGGAGCAGCCTGACTGTGGCAGCACAGAGAAAGCATCTGATCCTGAGGCTGCCAGTGCTTTGCACTCACTACCTGCAAAAGTTTGTGTCTGCTTGGGATTGGAAATTGTCTTTTAATTTAAAAGAGATAACACCAATGTGTTGAGTAGGTCCAATAAGCTTCCTTACCCGAGTCAGAAGCAGAGGGGAGGATGGCCCAGGCCATGACCTGGCTGGCACCAGCGTGGTGGGCACCGAGGCTGCTCATCCCCCAGCAGCACACCCAGCACTGCAGCTCCCCGTTGGCATTGAAACAGTGGTCTTTGCTTCCTCAGCTGCTCTATTCCAGGCTGGGAAGCGCTGGCACCCCCTCACCTTCATGTCTGATGACCTTAAGAAGTTGGTTCTTTTCCAAAGGCAGGGAATGACTGGAGTGGAGGGGTCACTGCAGAACAGGAGGAGGAAAGCAGCTGCAGGAAGCTGGGAGTGAATGGGCTGGGTTGCACACAACCAGCTGCTAATTTCCAAGCCAGCTCAAGAGTCAGCTGAGGCCAAAGGTGCCAAGTGCAATCTAATTTCTGGCTGAAGGGTATTAATAACCAGGGATACAAGTACCCCATGTTTAGTGGGAAGAGTTCAGCTCCTCCTCTTCTGGCTCTTTTTAACGTAAGGATTGCCATGAACTGAAGTCAGTGCTTGGAGGATCCTCTCCATGCAAAAGCCTAAGGGAATTGCAATTTCCCACCAGTGCTGCCAACCCCACGTGGTTGAAAAGCCTCCTCATTGCAGACGTTGTAAAGTGCTTGGTTCCTACTTTTAAGCCGAAATCCTGCCTGCCTTTCAAGCAACAGCCCTCCTGCATGTAAAGTATCTTCTCTCTCACCAGCAGAGAGAACTTTCCTCATCAGTGCACCTGTGCCCTGTTTCCAGCCCCAGGGTCCTTACTCAGAGAAGCAGCAGACACTGGAGACCCCTCACACCCTTCCTGGCCCTGCAGAGCCTGCTGCCAGGGTGGTGACAAGGTGGCAGCGCTGCAGGACAGCCTGGGCAGAGGGGAGAGCGTGGCCTGTTCACACGGGGGGCAGCTCCACAAGAACATGAGTGAAACGATCCTGTAACTTCTGCAGAGCCTGAATTTCTGAGCATTGTTTCACATCCCTCTCTCCCTTTGCTTCCCAAGAGCAAATATCAGTCCTGGCTGTCACAGGACACGGCACTCATGGACATTTTATATAAAGGGAGCTCACAAAGTTTACAGCACATGGTGGTGTTCGGTCCTTCGATCTGTCACCATACAAAATTCATCTGAACCTTTTGCTCATTCACAAGTGAATTAATAAGAAAGTCACAGAAGACAAAATTTAAGTAACGGAACTTAAAAACCACTTTGAATATTTACCATCTTATTTCCATGTAAATAAGCTAAGTGCTATGATCACACATTAAGAAATACTTGCTCCTTTTAGAATTGAAAGAAGAACAAAAAGAGAACATAAAACTGTTTTCTTAATAACCTAAATATTTTCCGTATCAAGAATTTGGCTATTATCATCCAAAGAGATGAGCCTGATATTTCACACCTGACTTCTACGCATGAACAGAAGTCTTCCACAAGACCAGTATGTGCATGTTAATGAAAAGTCATTTTACACAACTCTTCAAACAACAATATTTAATAATTTTCACAACAAAATCACTTTGTAGCTCACCAGTGTTTTGTTTTTCTTTAAATATAAATCCAAACACTTTCAAAAGCAGGTGTTTATATCCACACATTTAATGCATATTTGTTATTCTTTAAAAGGGGAAAATCCATGTGTTATGTGAAATACTTTCTATTATTAAAATGAAATGGAGCAAGAAGAGCATGCATTTCTACAAACTCTCCTCTCCCAGAATAATCAACTTGCAAGCCAAAGCATGTTCACAAAAACTTATTTAACCATCTTTTATAAAGCACGGTATGTTGGATTTGTAACTTGGATTTATAAAATGGCAAGTTATTATCTCAACAGGAGAAAAAAAATTATAATCTGATATACGGAAACTCTGTTCCAAATTCAGACTTTCATTTGCAAAAAACGGAACATTTCTGAGATGTCTCATATTTCTGAGGTACAGCTCAGGAATCAATACTTTATTTGCCACAGATACAACAGGCGATCTCTTTGTAAGGATGCAATTAGGAATCCAGAGCTGTTAATTTCTGGATAAATGTTGCAAATGTATAACTATAAACCCAAACAAAATTCTCATTCCTTATCCCCTCATTTCCTCCTGTTCTCCTCATTCTGCTACTAACTTCTAACAAAAACCATGGAAATCATGTAGAAATCTTTATTGCTAGAAAGCTGTGGTGGGACTCTCATTCTTTGTACAAAAATATTCCAATGTAGTTATTTAGAAATGTTACATAAGAGCATTTCAGTGATAAAATATTTTATTAGTGCTTCTGTTTGAGTACATTGAGCAATGTAGTGTGACTTTAAAAAAAATTCTCAAGTTTCACTATCTGATCTTTCAGTCTCAGACACCACTGTTACAATAGAAGCAGGTGCTCTGGAAGAGAAAATCATCCCAGCACTGAGGTTCTGTATTGCCAGTAGAGACTCATAAAGCAAGAGTTGGGTATGGTAGAGTGTGTATTTTATATTTCTATGCATATAAAAGAGATTATGGGAACTCTGCCAACCATATGTGCATGTGAACAGCCAACTGCGTGCGATGCCTCACCCAGGTCCTGGCAGGCAGGGAAGGAAGTGTTGATACGGGATGTGCTGCTGCAGCCAGCTCTAGCATTTGGTGAGATGACAAATAGATCCTTTGTGTGGGGTTTTTTGTCACTCTGAAAGCATCACCAACATCACTCACCCACTCACTTCATGCTATGCAAAAATATCCATTATTTAAACACTATGTACAAACTCAAGAGAGATTGCTGACAAGGTATGAGATACCCCATGGCTAGTTAAGCACACATGAAACTGCAACCAGAAAAAGGGGAGACCTTATTTTGGAAGGACAAAAGTAAACACAGAAATTGGAAGAAATGAAGTAATCATCTGGTTCAACAAAATATTGAGAAGAAAGTCCTGCTGCAAAAATAGACTACGAAGTGTATCAGTCTATAGGTGTACAATATAATGGAGCAAACAATACCACAGAAACAGCAAATGAAACAGTGTCACACGACAGAGAACCTTGTGCATGAAATAATACAACTTTTTATTCACGTTTTATAGATTACTTTTATTTATTTTTGCTTTAATAATGCATATTCTGTTCACTCTGTGCAAAACTGGGGACAGAGGCGGGTGTTTAAATCATCTAATGAAAATCAAGCGGAGATGAACATTCAGGCTGAGGGAGAGGCCTATCCAAACCAGGAAAGGTAAAAAGCCACAGCTGCTCAAGACAAAGCTGCTCTCAGCTGTGCCCTTTTGTCCTGCTGTCTTGCACAAGCCCAGCTCTGCTGCCTGAGCAGCTGGACATGCAGAGGGAGCTCCGCGGACACTGGGGACAGGAGGCGTTGTGGTAGCTACATTAGGGAGACCTGGCCTCGACCGGCTCCAGTCAGTGTGTGGCAAAGAAAGGCACAAATCATTGCAAAGACCAGACTTCTGTTGGTTTGTTTCCTTCTTGTAAATACATTACTGTACACAACGCAAGTTTAAGTTGTAGGGTGTTCGGCGACATAAAATTGCATATTTAACAGAACTTAAAACCGTAACAAAAAGTAGGCTGTTCTATCTCGAAGCAAAAATAATCCCTCCAGCCCCAACATTAACATTCATTCCTGGCTATATGCAGTACAAACATTTTAAAATCTGTGACAAAAGACAATTAAAAACCAAAAGTCGAAATCATAAAGCTTGTAAACAGATAATCTGAGATACACTTTATTTATGGAAAAATATCATCAAAATAGTACCACTATGGACTAAACTGCCTGAGTTTTCATTTCACCTAGGATCTTGAAGTAGAGAGCCTTTAGCACAAGAAGATCAATTTCAGTCACAACTAGTGCTGCACAGCACAGCTTTGGGTGGAAATTTTGTCCTCGTTGGTATTTTGTTGTGCTATCAAAAACTGTTGTGCTAATCCTTCAAATAAAGGGATATTGAGGCAATTCTTAAATCATTTGGCACGAAGTTATTTTGGCTGGGGCATAAATTTGAGTCTCAGTCATGAAGAATAATGCAACATTCCACCTATCAAGTATTCACTTTGATTGAAGAGCTTTCTTTATGTCATTAACTTCCATCTGAAAACAAACAGAGAAAAGTATTTGTGATTGAGTTAGATGCTTCAGCAAACTGAGTCACAGTCAGTGTGTTTGAAAAGCAGATGTTCCATCATGTCCACTGGTGTCAAGTACAAGTTTTATACTACTCTTATTTTCACACATTTCACAAATTGAGGTGTCCTCAGCTGCCTAAGATGACCATTCATGGCTTCCTACCCTCAGAGCCCGACAAGTACAGTCATACAGTAAGCAGCAAGACCTTTCAAATCTCTTTAAATTACAACTTTTACAAGCCACTCAGCTCACTGCCTGGAATTACTTGTAGAATGAGCACTGTGTCCATGCCACACTTAGAGCTGGGACACATAAACTGCACTGCTGACAAGGAGCACTGGTAGCTGAGGAAGAAAACTGATCATCTCTCTCCTACAGGGATGGTTCTCGCTGTAGGGATGGTGGTTGCCTTCTAGTTGCCTTCTGCGCACCCATCAAACCTGTGCCCAGCCACGGGGTAAAAGGATGTGGCTGAAACCATCATCATCCCTGGTTGTATGCTTAGCCCCTTAGGCAGACCCTGAAAACCCTTGGGAAGGGGTATACTGGATTTATTCAAACACACCCACAGAGTTCAATATCAAGGCAGTCTTCTTTAGTGTATGGACTGAGAGCTGTGCCACTTTATGACTATCAGAGCTCTAAAACGAATGCAATTTTTGTTTGTTAACTCTTATGTAACACTAATAATGCCATCTTAGCATTTACCAATATGAGCAACACATGAACTGGAGTAAAAGCATTCAGCTGTAAGATCATAATTTTAAACCCATCAATGCAGGTCTCTGTATAAAGTTGTAAAGTTATCCTTGGATGTAGAATCAAGACTTCTGAATAGTCTAGCTTGTTAGACTAAATCAATAACAGCTACTAAAAATGTTCCTTGATTTTTATCTGAATAAATTTCAGTTTTAGCTGACCATGAATTGTGTTTTATTAGAAGACATGTTCTGTTCTTATGTGGTTGGATGCATGAAGTTCTTTAGGCAGCCCTGCAACATAGACATTGATGACCCTCAGTTCTGCCACTCTTTGCCGTGTTCCCAAGCACTTTACAGAGTGGGAACAGTCCAGTGAAACTACAGTTTGGTTTTGTATCCCTAATACAAAGCACAGCTGACCTATACCATAAAAATATAAAATATGATCAATACCAAACCACTTATCAAGTACATGTACTGGAATAGCATAGTATAGCATAGAAAGCATAGAGGAACTTCGGTTGGAAGGGACCTACAATGACCGTTTAGTCCAACTGCCTGACCAAGTTAAAGCGTGTTGTTAATGGCATTGTCCAAATCATTCCCCAAAACCCCAAAAAGCAGCTTCAACATCATTCCACATTGAAGCAGCACAGTTAATTATTCTAGCAAAGGCCAAGCTCCATGATTCCCACAAGCAGGGCAGTTGCTACCTGGCAAATGACTAAGCCAACACAACAACATCTAGTGCTAAGGCACTGTACAAATTATGGGAGCAGTAACTGGGCTCTTAATCAGAGCACCTACTTTTATATTCTTCAGTATGTTTTAGTAAAGACAACCTGAGTACAGTCTGTAAAGCAGACACAAAATCCTGCTATAAGAAATAGTATTCCAAGCATATCAACACTGGGACAAGCCTACTACAAAATACAAAGCTTTGCAGAAAGTAAGTAATGTCAAAAGGCATGATTTCATTTGTGACAAAATCAATTAAACCCCAGATTAAAAAATATCATAGTTTGAATCTTGTATTGTGTTCCACTTTTTAAAAAATTTGTTTACTCGTGCTGATAAATATTTAGGTAATTATCAGGCTTTTCAGTAAAACCCCAGTTCAGCAGTGTATGTGACAATGCTATGATGGGAACAGGTATATCCCTTTCAGAAATGTTAGCAGGTTTTGATTCCCTGCAGTCTAAGGATCTTAGCTGAGTTTTATCTCCCACAGGTGAGGCTAAATCAAACCTGCCAATACATTCCTAACATTATAAATAATATAAGTACCTGCAATCGTAGACGGATCTTCTTTTCTTCATCCAACTCAGAAAGCAACTGTTTAATCTCTTTTCTGTAAAAAGAATGCAAAAGAAGCTTGGAATAAAATAATTAATCGTAAAATGCAAAAGATCATCTCTTAGAGACTTATTTTTCTGTTTCACTGGTTATTTTTTTTTTCTCTGAACAAGTAACTAAAGTCATCATACTCTTGTATACTATAGGCAATACTACAGAGAAGTAAGACCCCATAAGACAGTACCCCCCACATGCCACATGGCTAATGAATAATAAAGTTCCAGCCTGCATCCACAGGCTTTGCTCTGGATTGGCTGTATCAACACCGTGTCAGCACCCAGTTGCCTTTTTTTTTTCCCATACAAAATGTAGATAAATTGTGTGTGTGTTACAGGAACTGGTAACACAAATCCTGCCCATCCTATCATACTTAAGCCACTTAAAAGCTGTTTATGCCAGCAATACAATGTAACCTTCAACTTCATTTATAAGATTTAACCATCCCAAATACGGATTTTCTGTCATTCCTCTCTGTTGGGAAGGGGAGCAGCCACAAGGAGCAGACACGTACTCATGTTCCCCCTGAGTGATCTCACCTTAAGACAGAAACCATTAGGTGGAAGCTGCCCTTGCAGGAAGGGCCGGGGAGAGCGGAGGAGCCTGGGCTACACACACCTCACAATGGAAGTGAAGGTTTAGCTTCCAAAACATTAAGTATTCTCAGGAACAGCAAAACTTACATTCCAGCCCCAGTTTTTTCCTAAGAAATGGGCAACTTAAAGGAAATAAAGATGCCCAAAACTAAAATAGTAAGGTTTAGGGGCATAAACGCAAATGTCTTCAAATGTCCTGATCACAATTCGGTTACTACTTTTGTAACGTGAGTTTCGTGGGAAAATGTGCTAACAGTCATGCAACAAATTGATTTAATAATTTTAGGAACTTGTACTAATTTGTACTACAACTAGAACAAACCCACCTCTTTTATTATGATCAATGCACATGAGCTCCCAAATAGTTATTGGCAAAAAAACCAACATAAGAACCTTATTCACTGTTTACAGCTTGTAACTTAACTTTTTTAACACCTTGTAAACATCTACTTATGTCATAAGGAAAAAAAAGCTGTTACAGGTGGATAGTGCTGGTCTTTTTTCATGAGGTTCTCAACCCTGAATATGTTCTGTCAAATGAAAATCACTCACAAACACATAGGAAAACTGTGCGGAGTAACACACATGAAGGCAAACTCAAGAAGAAACTGCCGCCACTATGCACAAGTGTACACATCCCACCTACAGCCGTGATTTGCAGTACTCACTTTTGCTGGTCTTTCATGGTTTCAATGATGGTTCTTAGCTCCCTAACTTGTGTTCTCAGCTCTTCCAGGGCAGTCTGACCTTGGCTCAAGTGCTCAGTCTTTGGCTTTCCTTCAGTACCAAACATTGATGGGGAATTGGACCTGTGGCCTGTTGTTCCCATAGCAATTGAGTGAAATCCAGGTGATGGTGAAGGGGATAGTGATGGTGGTATGTTACTGCCACTAGCCAGACCTCCTGGTTTTGGAGGCAAGGAAGTTTTGTTATCAGACACCTGCAGCAAAAAGAGTAACATTCAATGTCTGTAGAAAGCTTTATAAAAACCAAACCTCTAACCAATGCTAAGTATTTAGCTGTTCTTCAGTAATGCTGCAAGTCCCACAGTCAAACACAGCCAGTTTTGGCCAAAGCATGATAAATATAACAATTATCTTTGTACATATACATCAGAGGGGGGCTGGTTGGGATGCAGAAGTTCAGACAGCTTCAGTAAGACTTTCCATGGTTGCTAAAACCAGGCAGCAACAGTATTTTCAAGATCTCAGACTTGGCAGTGAAATAAACCTGGGACAGATGCTCAGTGTTTCTCTCAGAAGTTTGAGAGAACACGTCTACATCCCTGGATGTCTACTACATGACCAAGAATCCAGCTGTATTTTTTTGCAAATTAAATTTGCAATCACCAACTAACCATTGAAGGAATGGTCAATGTTTTTTCAAAAATTAAAAATGTATTACATGTTCCCCTTCGCATTATGAAAATAGCAAAATAGTATTTGAAGTTTGATTGTTGGTGCAATATATAAGGAAAAGCAAAATTCCATGGCTGCAAAATGATAATATATTAACAATACATTGTGATGGTTTTGAGCCATGGCTTCCTCAGTATCTAAGTGTAACTAAGGAAGTGGACATTACAAAGTATTCCACACGTTTTCCATGTAGCAGAGGAGGAGGGCAGATAGGAGGGAGCTTTATCTTCTGAGTTCCGGCAGGGCTGGGGGGAGCTGGAGGAGCCTGGACGGTCGAGTCTGTTTCTGTTGGTGTCATGGGTTTGGCTGATGGGCCTAAGTTTGGGCCTGGGAATTCAGATTTGGGCCTGAAATTGTCAGCTGCCTTCAGCTGGGCTGGGCTAGCTAGCAGCTGACTTCTTCTAGCCAATGATGTTGTATTTCATACCATCTTACATCATCTCAATAGGAGTAAAATCCAGTGTGTGGGAGGGGCTTAGCTCAGTTTCACTTCGGCCAAGGTACAGAGCAGACACCGTGCTGTCCCAGGAGGGATGGACAGGCCCAAGCCCACAGCATCGGCTCACCATCATGTTATCTTAGGGAAGTAAAATGTTTGTTCTTAGTTCTTCTCTTTGCTTAAGTTTGTCTTTGGGGAATCGACTTTTTTTTTAGAATGATTTGTAGTCAGAATGGTAAAATCTGTGCTTATTGGGGAGTGGGAAGTTATATATAACTTGTGTGTGCTATATTGTAGTTTTCTCTTAATTTTCTCTTTTCTGTATAAATACATGTAGTTAGTTTCAGAAGAAACCTGGCTTTAGAGGTTTTTTTTTTCCCTCTCCCTCTTCTTTCTCCCTTTGGCTGGTTGCGGGGAGGAGGACTCTTTTTCTCTGTACTTGGGCAGTTGGCGTTTTGCCAGCTCAACCCAAGACAGTTGGTTTTCTAGCCCGGGACTGGTGAGATTGTTTCATGCCTGTTCTCCTTTCCTGAAGTCTTTAATTGTATTTGTCTGTTCCATTTGTTTTGGTTTGGGTTCATCTCCCCTTAGTTCTTGTTAACCATTCTCCCCTACCTTCTCCCTTTGTCCCCCTGGGGTGGGGCCCCACGTAGAGTGTATAAATTGCATACATTGTTGTAGATATTAGAAAATATAATTTCTTTTTGTTAATTCAGTTCAGTTTCTTTTGAGTTATTTTCTTTTCAGTTTTTTTTTTCCCTTTGCCGGGAAGACGCTGGCGGGGAGGGAGGAGGCAGTCCAGGGTTGGTAAAAAACTAGGCCGACCTTAAACATACATAAAAGTAGTGTCCTTTGTTAACTGAAGCTTCCATGACTCCCCTATCAACAGCTTTTTATTTCACCAGGAACTTAACAGAAAAACACAGCATTAACCTCACAGCCCCGGAACCACATGGTAAGCTAAAAAGGATCCCATGCTTCTTGAACTGCAATCCAGTGCTCTACAATTGGACAAGTTATAGAAAATCTGAAGTCGGCATACACAGAACAGTGTACAAGTACAGTTATCATAATGGTAAGGAAGGGGAGTCCTAATTATTTATCACACTGTTACTTGGCTATGCCAGTGTGTGCATTGTGTGACAGCTACGAGGCGTATCTGCAAATCTGATTTGGACAAGGGTAAGAGAAAGCACTAGGCAACCTTCCAACTCTATCTTTGGAAAAGAGATATTGAAACTGAACAGTAAATAGGGTAAAATATTGAGAATAAATGGCATGGAAATGGAAGGAGACACCGCAAGTGAGGACTTGGGGACTGGCAGAGTGGCATTAGGTGAACAAAGTAACTGAGAGAAAAGTTAGTGGTCAGATGAAAATTAGGAGAAAGTGCAATGGGGAGGGAAGAGCAGGATCCATCGAGTTCTGCAAACAAGTCTTCCTTATAGAATGACGACTGAGCATAGAACCTGCAATGGGAAAGCACTGAACACAAAAGATGTTCTGCAGAAAATACAAGGCTGAACATAGAAATAAGAATTGTTATAATCCCAAGAAAGCTGAATCACTTTAGTGCCTTCACAACTTAATGACCTGAATAATATTCTTTTAACATTTTATAAATTAGCTCGTTTGTTTAGTTTGTTTATCTGGGTTGGAAGGAAGCTTAAAGATCACGTAGTTCCAATTCCCCTGCCGTAGGTAGGAACATCTTTCATTAGACCAAGTTGCTCAGTGCTCCATCCAGCCTGGTCTTAAAGACATCCCGGAATGGGGCATCCACAATTTCTCTGTTGTGGCACCTGTTCCAGTGCCTTGTCACCCTCACAGTATGCTCCTGCAAATAGTCCCTCTCCATCTTTCTTGCAGGCTCTCTTCAGGTACTGGAAGGCCACAAGAAGCCTTCCCTTCTCCAGGCTGAACAAAGCCACTTCTCTCAGCCTTTCTTCACAGGAGACGTGCTCCATCCCTCTCATCATTGTAGTGGCCTTCTCTGGATTCACTTCAACAAGTCCATGTCCTTCCTGTGCTGGGGACCCCAGAGCTGGATGCAGCACTGCAGGTGGGGTCTCACCAGAGAGTGGAGTAGGGTGTGAGTGATGTGTACCTGTGAACAGATCTCTCGTGGATAACAACCCCATACAGCAGCAGGTGCAAGTTTCCTTTGGACTGAAAAGAAACGTCAGGCTGAGTCCAAATCTGGAGCAGGTGAGCAAGGCACAAGTGGAATCATTGACCTGAACATCTTATTCCAGAGCTTAACTGGCCATCAGCATTAAAGCCTCAAGCAGCTACTTTCTGAAAGGAGTCATCTTGTTTTACAGGAACAATGTCTGAACTTTCCCATATAACCTAAAAGAGTATTGGCCCAAGAGTATTCCTTAATGCAAGTGCTCCCAGAAGAGGGAGCTACATAGCAAAACATTATCCTTATAACTTGATCACAGAACTGCATGACTTCATCTTTCATATAATTTTGTTATACTCTTAGAATGTTTATATTTGTATTATTAAAGGTATCCTTATGTACTGAAAAACAGCTGTAACCTCTAAAGTCTGATCTACACACTCCTATAACATTTGATTCTACTATAGTATTCTACCAATATACAGTAAGAATGGCACAAGCCTATCAAATGAATGACAATTATACCAGTATAAAAAGGGATTATACTTGCAAATTTAAATCCACATGTTATTACACTGGGTCAAAGAGTTGTATCTTCTCTGCTTACAGACTCTTCTAATGTAAGCTTAATTGACATCTGCAAAAAGATCAGGTCTTTGTTTCTAAAATTTATTTTCCTAGCTTCTCTGATTCTATGAAATGCATTTACACTAGAGGGAGTCTTTTTCACAGAATGGTTATTGGAGACATTTTACCCTTCAATTCACTTTAGACTTGCATTTCAAGCACAGAACAATCTTTAGTAACCTTTACCATTTAAGCTTCTCTAAAGGGCTAGTTACCAGGTGACTGCTGAATAAAACTTTAAATATTTGAGTACTGTTTTAAAAAATGAAGATGCATGTGATAGGGTTAAGCAGAGACATTCAAATTAACTTACTTGTGATATTGTAACAGTTCTTGATTTCCTTGACACTTCAAGGGTTTTGTGAGTAACGGAAACATGTTCCTCCTTCTCATCTTCAGGACTTGGTGAGTCAAAGAAATCAGGGCTTGAAAGGGATGACTATGGAGACAAACACACACCACAAAAGAAGAAGAAAAAAGCACAGATATTTTCATTGTTCAAGAATATTTTGGCTGTCATTTTCAAAGTAACAATACTTAAAACTGGGACTCCTTGTCCCCTTACTTCCCCTTTTCTACAATTTGTTTCCAAGGCTGGACTGCTTCCAAAACATTCAAAAATGAAGAAAGACATGCTTAAGAGCTGAATACAACATTCATTACATCTTCACATTGCATTATACTGTAAGACAAAGGTGCCCCCTGTCCACAGGTGGAGCTGGGAGCTGAGCCCCTGCTGTGGGGACACAGCTCTGCTCTGGGCAGCTCTGCCCTGGCTTTGCTCAGTGCAGGTCTCACCTTTGCTCTTCACAGGATCCAGCTGTGCAGGCTGTGGGCATTGCAGGGCTGCCTGGGGCACAGGGGCAAAAAGGGAAGGTTTCCACTCCTTGCTCCTTTCCTCGTAGATATGACAGGGGTAGGGAAAACCTTATTGGTCTTTTATGTTTCTACATTTATGATGACAGTTAATTTAGTAAGATTTTTTTTTTGTGTATGTCCTGTTAGTGTCACAATAATTCTTTCTGCTTCCCTCCACTTTGTTTTTCTTCAGCAACATGAACCCAGGTAGCCATCAGTAGTTGCTCTCATTCTGATATTCCAGAATGCAAAAAGCATGGAAACAAACGATCCTCAAAATCCAAAGAGAAAGACACTGAAAAACTAAGAAGTGGTTTTCAAATACAGTTTATGAGACCAACTTGCCTAAAGATACATATTAGAGAGTGAAATTTAAATCACCCTTATATTTACAATTGTGACCTTAATGAGAAGAAACACAGGATAACTCCAGGAGAGCTGTTGAAAACTCAGTGGTCTGTCTGTCCTCAAAATCTGCTAAATGTCCCAGAGAAATGAAGTGAAATGCTTCTTTCAGAAAACACTTTCAAAATCCTTAATACTTAGCACAAATGAGTCTATTCCACAGATTCTATACAGGATTTTTCTGGGCTCAGTCATGGCTGGCAAGGAATACTGGGCAGCACCCAAATAAGGGGGTACAAATCTTAGAAGGAAGGGAATGTTTTAAACATCAGTATTCAAAACACTGTCAGCCTTTGACACTAATTTTCCTGAACTGCATCTCTCTGCCTTGTTGTGGGTGTGAAGGAATGGCTGTGTAGAAGTAGTAAAA
This sequence comes from Sakesphorus luctuosus, assembly GCA_013396695.1. NCBI lineage: Eukaryota > Metazoa > Chordata > Aves > Passeriformes > Thamnophilidae > Sakesphorus > Sakesphorus luctuosus. Next base: position 1,611,105 of record VWZD01013584.1, read on the forward strand.
ACATCAGGGAACACAAAGGGGGGGAGGGGGGGGGAATCAGAAAAAATAGTTCAAAAAATATTTTTTAAAGAAAAGGAAAATTGACTTACAGATGTGAGAGACTGGGAGGGTGGTCGCCTGCCAGTAGCTTTTGGTCTGGTTGTAGTTGGATGATTAAGCTTCTCAGCAATTGGAATTACAGAATCAAAACCTTCCAAGTCTTAAAAATAAAATAGAATTGATTTGATTTTCTGGCAATTGTCTTCAAAGGGAAAAGATTCACATTTTTTTCTAATTTCAAAGAAATGAAATCCCATTTTCCCCATTGTGTCACAGTGTTCTGCACATGTTTAGCCACCATGATGGTGATAAAAAACCCTGTAGTCGATGTCAAAGGCAGCTGTAATCCAGTCACCCTTGCCAAGAACAATTACCCTTCCATCTCAAACACAACAGAGCAGAAGGGGAACGTGTAGAGGAGCCTTTGGCTTTGTTTTCAGCATAGTGAAAGCTAAATGACACCATGGGTCCTGTGGCATTGAATAAACAGTTTCAAAACTTCCATCTGGTTACTGAAGGTGTTAGTAGTTTTTTTCCTGAATAACTGGAGATGCAAGACAGTGCACACATTGTCTCAAGAGCTGTATTGTCAGCACTGCACCTACAGGAATTGCTCAGGGGAGTGCAGAACAAGAATGATCGAGCTGGAAGTTCCCAACACCTGCAGCTGAAGGCACCACAGTCTTCACTAGCTATAGGTGAGAGGACTATCTCCCTCCAGCAGTCCAGAGGTTATGGTAAGTAAATAGGCTCCTAAAGCTGCACAGAGCCCAGGGAGAGCAGGTCTCAAATGCTGGATCAACCACCTTTACAGTCAGAGAAATGCACTGGGCAAGTGTTTACTGAGTCCAGCCACGTGGCAACATGTTTACGTGAAGGAGTGATGTGAAGGCCCAAGGAATAGCACAGCTCATGATTACATGCCTGAATCAAATGGCTTAATACCATTCATCTATTTTTATGGGTTGTATCAGTTTCACTCACCTTCATTTCAATACGCCCTACTGCATATGTTAAGCAAGAAGGAGTCAGAAAACACACAAGAGGTACTTTAGATAAGATAAATAAAAATTCTTCAAATTTGCTTTCAGATATAAATCAAATACAGGAATGATATTCGTTATTCAGAGACTGTTTTTCATTGCACACATGTAGGAAGAAATAGCTTTTAAGTTAATAGTTCTATATACCGTTCACTTCATTTTCGGAACTACTACAGAATAATGAATCTCTGAAGATCCAGTCTTGTTGCTATATTACAACAATTGTACAAAATTATACAACAGAAAACCAAATTAATTAATGGGACTGTGCAACTATAGCACTGAAGGACATTTAAATTGATTCCAAGTACTCATGATTTGGCATCTAGAAAGTAAATGGTATCAGACGTTCCTTATTCAGCAATACTCTTCCATCTCCAAGAGATAAAAAAAAAAAGGAAAAAAAAAGAAAAAAAAGAGAGCTCTTTCAATAGCCCTGAAATAGTCCAAGGTTATTCACCTCCAAATGCTACTCTATTTTTGGAGTGACTCTTCCCATATATAACCAGTGACCCCACTGCCCTTTACCACGTATTTTTCTCATTGCTTTTTTATTGACGTGCAAAGGTAGGTCACCTGGTCTGTCAGGGGGAATTTGGCAATCTGAAGCTTCAACTGTACTGAACATACCAGGTGGGGCTACAGCACTTTGAAAGTAAAAATGAGCTAACACTAGCAGATTGCAGAAAATCTATCTGGAGTCCTACAGAAATTCAGGGTTTCAGGAGAGGAGGAATGGAAATAAAAATTTATTTTCTAGGAAAAAACCCCTCAAAACAAACATAAGAGCTGGTTTCCAGCAAGATCCAGTTTGAAGCTGACCTATACCTAAATAACTTAAGATCACACAGTAAGTCAGTGCTGTATATTAATATTTTGTCCTAATTTTCACCACTGTATTGCTTTGTTGATTGCATTGCAAAAATATCCTACCAGCAAAAACACACACTCATCTCTAAACATCTGATGCTCACATACATGAGCAGAAATGGGAGCTGAAGCAATCCCTCCATTTGTCCCAGCCACTCTCTCCCACCTAACTGTTTTTACTATTTTTTTCCCTGAGCTGGCTTTGATCCAGCTCATTTTCCAAGAGCATGTGTCCAGCCAGGCAAATCCTCGTGTGAAGGAAGCATCAGTATCAGTGCCCCAGGACTGATTCAAGAAGCTGAAACTGAGGGAAAGATCCGACTCCTGCTCTGGGGGCAGCAAACTGGCTGAAGTTGTCTTGCAACCTCAGAAGGCTCCAGTGCATGACTTCCCTCTCTCTGTGTTTCCACATCTGTGGTCTGCATAGGAGTATGAAAGGAGGTTGTAGTGAGGGGGGTTGGTCTCTTATCCCAGGCAGTAAGAGACAGGAGAAGAGGAAACAGCTTCAAGTTGTGCCAGGGAGGTTTAGATTGGGTATTAGGAAAAATTTCTTCACTGAAAGGGTGGTCAAGCATTGGATCAGGTTGCCCAGGGAAGTGGTGGAATCACCATCCCTAGAAGTGTTCAAAAAATGTGTAGATGTGATGCTTAGAGACATGGCTTAGGGGTGGATTTGGCACTGCTGGGTTAATGGTTGAACTCTATGATCTTAGAGGTCTTTTCCAACTTTAATGATTCTATTCTCTAAGTACCAAAGCCCCTATCTACACTAATATGGAAAACAACCCATCAAAAAATATTGAAGGCAATTAAGTCAATGTGTTTCTTTGGCTTAAATAAACTAATAATTACCTAGAGTTCTATATTTGATCAGAATTATAAAATATTCATGTTTAAGTTCTGAAGTGTATTGATAAATGGAGAGTGTATGAATTTGTGTCCTTGAGACCCATGAGCACTTGCAGACATAATTTGCTCCACACATTTTATAAATACCATGAAAGATGAAAATTTATGTGCAAAGCTTCTATTATCAAGAAACACTGGGAATTTTTTCCATTTCTGAATGCATGTCTGATAGCTAGAAAAACAAACTAGAGCAGCTTATACCCACACTGAATTTTAAAAAGAGAGCAGAACAGAGACTATAAAGGCTCCACAGGTAGAATCTGCTGCCAAACTAGTGAAATCACAGCCATTCAGCTGATAATATAAATGAAACTCTATTTAAGTCTAATGGACAATACTTTGTATAACAATAAAATAGTAAATCCACTTTCAGTACTTCCATATGCCCTTTATCTCTCCATTTGTTCTCCTTATTTAGATGTGGTTCTTCCTCCCAGATCTGCTCTGCATCTAAGGCTGTCACCACCTTCTACCATCATCCCCTATGGAGATAGTCATGCAAGAAAATTCCCAGCTAATAACTGGTAACTAGTAGAACAAGCAACAGAGCCACCCACAAAACCTCTGCCTTGCTGTCATCTATACTGTGGATTCAGTAATGAATTCACTCATACTGGTTATTTGATTATTCTGTGCTGATGGAAAGCAAGGTTATTTGGGTCTGACTATATTAAACTCACTGAGGTCATTAAAGGCAGAGATTTGATTTTGCTTTGTATTTCTGCAGCTCTCAGAAATTGGGAGCTTAAATTTACATACTAAGCAGAATGTATAGACCTCCTGAGGTGGCCCAAATGGAAGGACATTGAAACTCCATCCAGTCTGCTGCATTCACAACCACGTTGATTGCCATCAGCATCCAACACACCTGAACCCTGCACTGGTGCAGCTTTCTCTGTGTCTGGTAATAACAAACAGTAAGGAAGATTCTATTAAACACACAGAACACAGAGGGCACCCATCAATTAACAGTGCCACTCCCTAATTAAAAAATAGTTGATACTTGTTCTACAGATAAACAGATGCATTCATCATTATTACTGTCTCTCTGATCAAACTGGTAATCCATGAGGTAATTAATGAGATGGGAAGAAAGGCATCACAGAAACTCCAATATACTGGTGTAGTACACACAGTCAAATGTCTGGCTTACTGAGCAAACATATTTCATGAATATGAAAAAACTTGGCTCTGCAAGTATTATTCCCTGGTATCCCTCCAAGCCAGTTATGAACAGAGTGTTTCTCCCCATTGCTATGCTCATTTGGAAACTTGGTTATTTAAAGCATAATGATGGTATTTAAAAAAAAATTGCCCAGATCCAGGAAAACAATTATTGAAAGAAAAAGTTCTAAACTCGTTATGCTTGTTCTTTCCTGGAAAACAACCTTCAATCCTTTCCCCCAAAAGATCACCGATATAAAAAGTTAAATGGTTAGGCATCCTTCCTTACCCCTTTTACTCCCTGTATTTACTATTCTAGCATAAAATGTGGTTAGGCCTTAACTTTATCTTCCATTTAGATTTTTTAGTATTTGGGCAAAGTCATTTATACATAACAAAGACAGAAAGTTTTTTGAATTAGTAGAGATTTCACGCTGAGAAACTGAAATGGAAAGTGATGGCTAAGAGAATCAGCACATTCAGAATGCTAATGGTGAGGTTCCACAGAACAGAAATACAGCAGGCTGAAAGCAAGGAGGCAAAGGTGGCATTCAATTCATTTGAAGAAGATAATGTCACAAAAGTGACAGAGGTAATTTCATTTTGTAATCATTTTTAAACATTTTAAAAGGTTGACAAGAGGCCTGTGAAATGTTACATATATAGTCTTTAAATGCAATAATCCTGAAAGCTACCAAATCAAACAGAGACTGCAGGCAAAATCTTCTGCATTAGTGCCCATTTAATCTATAGCACTAATTAAAAAAGCACTCAATAATCTGAATATTAGTGGGGATTTTAATAAAATTACAATTATTTTAACAACTTCAAGCATCCAGTTTGTGTTACTCCCTCCATGCTGAACAGCATCATACCCTTTGTGGAGGACAGCCATGCTCCCATGCAGGGTCTGGGCAGCAGAACTCCCCCAGAATGAATCACAGACTGGTTTTTAAGATTTGGATATTGCACTTTTAGCAGGGGAGCTCTGTGGCTGCAGGGTTACCTTGTCCAGGAGTGCAAGAGCAATATGCCAGGGAGGCTTTTGCCCACTTGGTTCTTTGCTCTGGAGTGAGGCAGCTTAGCTCACCTGGCTTCCATGGACAGCTGCCTTTCCTGAAGTATCCAATTATCTTTTCCCATTTCAGTCCTGACTTTTGTCACTTTAATAGCTGAATGTAGAAAGCTGCCATAATGAGCTTTGCTAACCACTTGCCAGTGCCCTCATAAGGATTTTATTTTTAACGATTCAGAACATGCCAAGAAAGAACTGAAAGGTCAAGAAAACCGAGGAGCTACAAGAAACGGATATGCTGTTTTCAGGTATCTCAACTTGATACACATGAAGTACAACTTAAGATTTCTAGTTTACTGCTTTTTCTGTACCCTTTGGGGCAAAAGACCAAATTAATTTATATAATGGATCATAAACATATCCCTGATTACAATATTTACAGTCCAGAATTACGTTTATGGGTGATTTTGGTTCACTGACATAAATATTACAACTTCACCCAGCTGGGTAATTGTTCCTTTGCTGTGCCCTATTAAAATGAGCATGAACAGCAGCATAGAAAGAAATAACTGGTTTAGGCAGATTTTGGTCTTCATTAGAAGTCATATTTTGTTCTCCAACCCTTATATTGGCCAGTATTTTCTGTTTTTCCAACTTTTATTCTGTGTCTTCAGGCAAAATAATTACAGTATCTCACAGTATAACAGCCTGTGATTTAAAGGCAAACCTGCTCCATTCTACCACCTTTTAGGAAATATTCTCCATCTTTTCCCTAGTGTGGGCCAAATCTTACTAGATCACGTTTCCTTCCAGTCAAAGGCACAGCAATCGCCTCTCCTGACAATATGAGCATGTTACAGGTCCAGAACAACTGTGAACTCAGCTCAGGGAAACATGATATATTGAAGGGGTTTTTATTCATTTGTTTATTAGATATTTTTCAAGAGGATATTTTTAACTACCTTTTCAGGCAAGTTAGCAGCAGACAGAAAACCAGAACAGCTAATAATGTGGCTTAGGCCAGTACTCCATGACCCACCAGCAAACACTCTGCAGAGTAAAGTCTGAAGAAATGCTGCAAAATGTACTCACACTAACCAGCTTTCAGGGGAACTCTTACAAAAATTCATACCATCATTAGATGTTCCAGCAACAATCAGTGAAGGCACATGTACCTTACATCAGCACTGATGGAGATTATTAACTGCTTTCACAAGCACTATGCAAGGTGTGTGAAAAGCCAGGAAAAAATACTGGAAAGATGTGTCCACTTGGCTCTATGTGGCTCAGTCTTTCTGCAAAGCACAGAAACTGCTTCTTGTGGGGACCAACTGAGCAGTTCCACAGCAGATATATTATTTTTAATTCTTTGTGGCTTATTCTTTATATCACTTAGCTTAAATTCATATGATTTTAATTATTAGATGATGCCAAAGCAAGCCTGAATTGGAGAGACAAGACTTGTTTCAGGATTCCAGGATTCCAAGGTGCATGTATATGTACATAAAGTTAAGACTTAGGATTGATCTTGACTTGAAGAAATAACTCATACCACCTTTCTGGAAGCATTAGTTTTTGATCCAGTAAGCTATTTTATGTGCTAGATGTTTCTGTCACTGGCCCTCATATATAAGAATTCTTCATAAAATTAAAAAGAAACACATAACCTAAAAGAAGGATAAGTTATGCCATAAGGCATTAATTTAAGCTGTTGAACTCAATGTAATTCTACACAAGGACTGCTATTCTATTGGTAGAAAAGGGCTTACTGTCAGTGTAGCTTATGCTGCTTTAGTAGCATTTTAAACTAAGCTCAAAAAGCCACTGCCAATCCAGAACAGTTTTTGGTACAGATGTACCAACAGATGCAACCACAGTGATTTAACCACAGCAATACTGGAGACCACGTCTTGGGTGACGTGACCACACACTCTCCACAGAGCACCAGTGAGCACTCCGCAAAGTTCTGTGTTATGTTTTGATTTTTTTCCCTCTTTCAGACTATGAAATCATCCCAGCATGTTTTTAAATATTTTTACACAACGAAATATATGCATTAAACTTTGTGATGCCAAAATCTGTCTGCAAGAACAGGTTATGCAACCAGAGAACTGACAAACAGCACATGTAAATTCTCATTTCAATACTACGGTGCAAGATCTGTCAGAGTACACTCAGTTTCAACTCTTAATTGAAAAAAAAAATCTGTAATACGCATGCAAACTTTGGTGTTTTACGAAATACTTCTTTTTGTATTTGCTTGTTATGCACAGTGAACTAAAGCAAAGACAGGATAGAAAAGAAATGGGGAAAAAAAAGCACCTTACCCTCATGAAATGAAGAAGAGTTAGCCATGGCAATGAGATGTAAATAGGAAAAATTGGATGGAAGATGTGTGGAAAGGAAAGTAAAGGCATCACTGAAAACAGGGAAAAAGAAAACAAAAGAAAAAGTGAGGAGGAAAGGGGAATGGTTCCTCTTAACTAATATATTCTGAAAGCTACGTTTCCAATGCTTTTTGGAAGGACTGTGGAAAGAAGCAAAGGCATGGACAACAGTAGCAACAGCTGCCATTATCTCCACCGCCAGCAGTGATGTTCCTGAACAGAACCTACTCTTGCCAGTACAGATTGGAAAATTGTAATCAGCACTATATTATCATCAAGAAATTTCCATGTGAAGTCACAACTCTGCAGAACCTATTAGGGAAACCAAGTCATATGATCATATCTACATAAATTTTATCTGTGCAGCTCACAGAACATTATGCACAATGTTTCACATCACCTCAGCCTTGATCAAGCATTTGTGATTTTTCTGATTGGTAAAGTAAGGTAAGAATGGTTTTAAAGGTATGGGGTTTTCTGGCTAGATGACACTCATCCACTGGTGGAATGTTACTCAGAAAATAAATAGAAAAAGACTGTTTCCAAAACACAGAGTGTTTAACAAACTGATCTAGAATAGGGGACCTTAATGAAATGCAAGTTTTGAGGCTGGATTCCCTAATTCAGCTCTGCATATTGCTTCTCAACTGTTCACGACATTACTGATTTTGTTGTTGCTGTTCACTAGTTTCCTTTTTGAGAGATGGCACATGAAAGGACTCTGGATCTTCTCCTCCCCTGTTATATAGAGGTTTTAGTCTTATCATGGTAAAGAAAAGGAACGAACTTAGAAATTATTAAGCCTTTTACAGAAAAAAAATGGTCTCCATCCAGCATTAATATGGTTTGCTTCAACAACCAAAACTGTTTCTCCAGTGCTTTTGTCCATCATTCTGCTCTGACTGGAAACAACAAGAGCTTTAGACTGGCTGTTGCACTGAGAAAGGGACAGCAACTCTCCAGCTTAACATCTCTAGTGCAAGAAAGCCAGAAGATGCTGTGCTATTCATTTTCAGTCTACAATCCACCATCAGTACTTGGCATCAACATCAAAGAGGGTGAAGGCACTTGTGACTGATGGTTGGTTTTTCCTCTGTTCTCCTGACGAACTCCCAGTGCCCAGGAACGGCACTGGGCTAATGGAAGAATTAAAGGGGAGCCCAGAAACCAGAAGGGTCATGTGCCCAAGCTGCTACAAAGGCCACTTAACTTCCATTTGCTTCAAAGGCTACTGCTAAGTCCCACCATGTCTGTCACACAGATCCACTCTAACTTGCTGTGTAAATTTGGATGACTGAAAAGACACCAAACTGTAGATTTAATCAAATCCATAACTGGAAGGATGAGCCTCAGAGAAGCTCAGTTTTTCCTTCCCACAGAGCACATGACATGGGGGCAACATCAGTAGCACATATAGCCAAATATTATCTGGACTCACACAGCCTGACCCATCTGTGTTTAGGAATACACTGGACCACTCCACTGACACATCCATCCATTTTTCTAGTAACTCATTAGCCACAAGATTTCACCAATCCATTTTTCTCTTCATAAACACATTTTTTAAAAAATCTAGCACTTATCATAAATCTCTACAATTACACTGTCCCATAAACTGTCCTGAACTCCAAACCTCTCCTTATAGTAAAAGACATTAATCCACTGTGAATTGTTTTAGCTTATTAAGTTTTAATTTATTGCTCTGTCCTCTCTCAAAAGGCTGTTTATTTATTTAACAATATTTTATTTGAGCTGTCAAAAGCCCCTTGAAAATTTGTCACAGCCCTGATCTCTGGATCCCCTTCCAATCCAAAATCATAATTTATTTCTTTTTCTTTTAACAAGTTGTCTAACAGACCAGGATGACATGACGTGCCCTTGTAAATGCCATTCTGGTTTGACCCTATCAAGTTATACTTATCTAAGTATTCACACTATTTTATCCTTAGGCTTAATAGGTTCTCCTTGTAAGTGGCAACAGGAGGTCATCAGCTAAACCCCTTGCAACATGTAGTGTGTGTGGTTTGATTTATGGACTCTTGCTGGCTCTTATTCTGCATCAAAACCCACAAAAAACCAACTCCAGTTCCTCCCTCCCTCCCTGCCCCCTGAAGTTCTGGAAATGAACAAAAATTACTATAAATCAAATTTCCTACCTAACCTTTATGGGATGGTAAAAACCAAACCAAACCAAACCCAAGAAAACTGAAAAAAATACAGAACACTCCATGCTTTTATCCTTATAGTGATTCCAAGGAAACGAGAAGGACTAAATAAGTTTACTCCCATCACACCACTATATGCTACTTGCAGTCATGACTTTCAAGTGAGCAGAGGCTTACGTGCTTTGAAGCAAATTTTTAAACATGGATATGAAACACTAAATGGTAGAATTTGTCTGCAGTTCCATATCATTCCTTTATAACAACCTGTGCAATATTCCTGCAGTTTATCACAGGTTTCTAGCTTTCCACGTTTATGCTAAATGGAAACCTGGGAAAACATCTTATCTGCCTCTCCAGAAAAATGTCACTATGGTAAACAATAGCAACAGCAGGAGATTTAAAAAAGGCAGACATATGTATGCTGGAAAGCTCATAGACGTATGTGAAATCAATTTAGCATTTTATTGTTACACTGCAATGAAAAGTCCTCTAGAAGTTAAAGCTCTGCTTTCAAATCTGAGGGCAAAGCAGGTTTGGCTGCTGAAAGTGTACTATTTTACGGAAATGTTTTACCAGTGAAGCAGTCTGGGTAGAAACCCCCACGCTAAAATAACAGTTCATGCCACACGGAGGGTACCCTGGTTCCAAACGCGGGCTCTGGGGGCACAGCTGCGGCTGGGGCAGAGCGACAGTGACAGAGCGACAGTGACAGAGGGACAGTGACAGAGGGACAGTGGCAGCTGCACGGGGTGTCCCAGGGGGAAAACATGGCTATCCCAGCTCCCCTGCAGCCCTGGGACAGCACTCAGCACCTTCCCTGCCCAGTGCCACCTCTGCAGCTCCCACCCCAGCAAACATCGCTCCTGCACTGCCAGATGGAGAGGGAAGGAGACTGAGAGAAGACAGAGGAATAACCTGCTGTTACTCCATGCCAGGTGACTCCCTGATTAAACAGTTTGTGTGTCAAGAAGACAAATTGTTATTTCCAAGACAAATTTAGACTGCTTTTAATTGGTGTATGCAGTAAAACTTAGTCCAATTGACATGAATTGGGTTTCTATTCCTTTGTGTTGGAAAGTGTAAAGATTACTAACTGCACCGAAACCACAGTCTTTTGCAGCATTAAAGATATGGCAGCACTAATATTACATCAGTTAAACAAGTATGCCTTATGATTGTTGGCCTTCTCAGTTGTTTCAGACTTTTTAAAAAAAACAAGAGCCTTCCTGTTCAAAATAGCTCACTATTCCATATTTGCTTTATTTTTAACAGAAAACAGCAACAAAATTATTTTAAGTAAAGCACAAATGATCCTTTCATCCTGCAGTTAAAATTTGATATAAATGCACTCACATTCATTGCTAAATCCTCAATCTGCCTTTTGGATCATAACAAAGTCACTAAAAAGCAGAAAGTAACACCATAAATTTCTTAGGCAAACTATAAAAAGCACTGTAACTTACCGATGTCATTGCTTCTTTCAGAGGAGTCTTTCTCTAGAGTGCCAGATACTGTACTGCCCACTAATTCCACTTTTGGACTATCACTCCTGCATTTGGATCAAGAAGAGGAGATGTTTTATTGGGAGTTTTTGTGGGGGTTACAATAAATTGGTAGCTAACTTGCAATTAATAATGAGAGAGCAAAATATTCTTTCTTTGTAGCACCAGAGTAATAGCAATATGTCAGAGAGAGCAATCTCTAGAAAGTGGACATGCTGTATGGATTAACCTTATCTCATTTCTCCTTAACACCTGTCAAAAAAGCCTATTTTAGACACTGTAGTGTCCTGACTAATTCTTCAGATGTTCACAGCATCTCATCATGAAGGAAACCTAAGGCCAAGGGGATATTCTTCAACAGCTTAGCTGTAATTTTTCTTAATTACTTGGCTTGCATAAGCTACAGCAATAGACTATCAGGAATGCTGCAGAAAGGAGAACCTCAAGCTGTCATTGTACATTTCAGCAGTTCTGAGTATTTACTCATAAATGCAGCTCCTCCACTGAGTTTTTGCTTAGGAGATTAAACTCTGACCATTGTTTCCACATTCCAAAGAAACAGCTACTTTGTCTTGAAATGTCTTTGGAATAGGCAAGTATCAGGAGTTGTGATACTTTATACAGAGAAACTACACTAAAATCAAACATGAGATCAAATGTAAGCAACATAATTAGTCTTCCTTTGTAGAACTTTCCATCTCACAACTCCTTAAGTTCACTAAAATAATATACCTATTGAAACAACTAATTAAAGAAAGGTCAGTGGTAGGCAAGAAACTTGGCATTGCATTATCACACAAACAAATCTCTGTGATATTTATGGTGATAACAACTGTTCAGTTAATGCAATAAATTGTACTTGCCATCATTATCAGGTCACCTAACAAATAGAATACTTTTTTCACAATGACTGTTCCCAGTGTAAAAATTATGATGTCCATAAGGTACTCAGTTTAGGGAGAAAAATATAGATCTGTCCCTGAAACAATCCAGGCAGATGTGCACTGCATAGTGCACAGCAATAATTAGCCATTGCCAGTAAAATACATAATCAGCTCCCAAATCTTGTTGATTTTTTCATTGGTCCCTACTTTTGATGCCATAAGCTGATGACAGATGGCCTGAACCTCAACTCATGGCAGCAGCTTATAAGCAAAACACAAAGTGGCTGGAAAGCCTATCTCAGACTTCAGGAAGGCTGTGATAAAGAGCCTGAAAATTTTTATTAAAACCCAGAGCAAGTCACAGATTAACTGAATATATATATCCCATTAAACACCATGATAGGGTGAGAGGTATTCTATGAACAAAAAAACAGACAACCAGATTACAACCTGAAAAGCAAACTATCAATGGGATACACCAGGAAGGAAACAGAAGAAATATAACATAAGCATAGAAAAAATGTATTAATTGGCAAGATGATAAATAAGTGTGTTCTCCAAATTATCTCCCGGAACAATTAATTTTCGTATCTTTTAGACTTTAACTTTTTTTAAAAATTGCTTATGTTTTTGTAAACTTGTAAGAAGCAGCAGTTTCTTGGCTGGTGGGGCAATGAGCATCTGACTTCACATTCTGTTTTGCACACATGTATTTCCCAGCAATCTGAGAGGACCATGTGAGCTGGAAGCACTCTAGCAAATGTCCAAGTATGGTTCTGAAGGAGATTCTTAGTGGTGTGACTTAGGGCTGAAAGTCACAACATTTACTATTTGACTACAAAAGATACCAAGATAAATGACGACAGCCCCACAAAAACCCCCAATCCTGTTGTCAGAGGAATCAACAGGTTTATTATGCCAGTCTGCATTCACACTGCTGTGAAAGGAGGGGAGCCCCTCTTGGCCACAGCATATCCCTCTCTCTGCTCATGCCCATGCAGACAGGCTGTCAGCTTGACCAGACAGATGATCAGCCTGAAAGAAACCCCACACTAACAGAAATCCCACTGCAAACGGATTAATTGCCATCTGGAGCAATCCCTGCCCCATATGGCTGCAGGGCTGCACAAATGCTGGTGCTAACATAGGGGAGGCTGCAGGAATAGGGTGCCAGGAGAAGGAACCTGCCCCTGTTAGCAGCAGCATGGACGAAGATTGGTTTAAACCAATTGTAAAGATGCACTTTCTGTAGGTGTTTATGCCCTGCCTACTCCAGAGAACTGAGTTATCTGTAAATTGTATAATCACGGAACGTCTAAATAAGCTGTGAAACCTTAGGAGCAAACTGACAGCTATTCAGTCCCACATAGTTTTCTGTTTCCTATTGCCCCTGAAGCCCTACTTTGCCTCCAGTGAAGGAGGATTATATTTAAATGGAAAACCAATCATCACTACAAAAAGTGAGATGCATAAGATGCAAGCCACTTATTCAAAACAGAAGAAAATCCTCTTCGGCTCAGTAGCTGCCATTGAAATCGCACAGGACTCACTTTCTAACTACAGCAGTTTTTCCTCTAAGGGTCATATCCTGGTTTTGGCTGGGATAGAGTTAATTTTCTTTATAGCAGCTCACATGGTGCAATGTTTTGGATTTGTGCTGAAAACAGGATAGATAACACAGGGGTGTTCTCACTATTACTGAGCAGTGCTTGCACAGAGTCAAGGCCTTTTCTGGTTCTCGTATTGCCCCACCAGTGAGGAGGGTGGGGGTGGACAAAAGTTTGGAAGGGGACACAGCTGGGACAGCTGACCCAAGGGATGTCCCACACCAGATGGCATCATGCTCAGCATATACAGCTGGAGGAAGAAAAAGGAAGGGGGTATGTTTGGAGTTACGGCATTTGTCTTCTCAAATCAGCACCACAGGTGATGAAGCACGGCTTTTTGGGGATGGCAGAACACCTGCCTGCCCATGGCAAGTAGTGAACAAATTCCCTGCTTGGCTTTGCTTGCACATGCATCATTTGCTTTACCTGTCTTTATCTCCATCCACAAGTTTTCTCACTTTTGCCCTTCGGAGTCTCACCCCCATCCCACTGTAGGGGAGTGAGCAAGAGCCTGTGTGGGGCTGAGCTGCCCAGAGGGGTTAAAACACAACGGGCCAGCAAAAATTCTGCTGCTTCAATTTTTATTCTAATTGCTTTAGGTTTTTCAGATTTTGGAAATGGATTTAAAAAATTAATAATTATGATGATGATAATAATAATTATCTTAAAATAATTACTATCTTACTGAACTGAGCTGATTTAAAAACAAAACACCATTATTGAAGTGACTGCTTTCATTTGAGATTTCACATTTTTTAATAATCCAAGTAAGTGAAAGTCTATTCCATGGATTATTTAATTTATGTGAACTTTCTGCCCTCTTCCTATAAGACACACCTACAAGTTAGAGCTTACCAGGCAAAACAGTTACATGAGATACATCCATTAGTTAGAATTAGCAGATAAAGAAATTCATAGAGAAACTGTGATCAACATGCATCATCACCTTAAAAGTCACTTTTCATTCTAAGTTTCAATCTAACTGCTCTTACAAGTAAAATTCTTTCATATATAATGGTATTAGATAAAAAAATGAACACTTTTTTTCTGTACTAGACACAGCACAATCTGGACAATTAAGAACACAACAGGGTACTGTTTAAGTCTGCCTTTTCCCTTTGATAACATGAAAATTGAAATATCGTTTAAAATATTTGGTTTCTTTATACAATTTTGTACTTAGGGGAAAAAAAATAAAAAAGGAAAACACAAGAGCAACAAAACAGCCCGCCCAAACTGTAAATGCTACAAATTTATAGTATGTCCAAAATATTTCAGGCAAAGGATGGAATAAAGGAACAGCTACCCCAGTGCATGCCTTGCCAGGGAACTGAACACTGGGGGATATATTGGTCTTGTCAAGAAGACATCACTTAGCTAAAGATCCCAGCAAATACTTGCATTTCCAAGTATACTCTAGTGACCAGCAGGTATGGACTGTACTCTGGAACAACTGGGCAAGAACGTTCAAAGCCCAATCCAAAAGAAGCTGTGGCAGTGGCACTTGGATAGAAGGGTGAGTTCTCAGAGAGGTACAGCCAAGCACTTCAGCAGGATGAAACTGGGAGCACAAGGCAGGTGCCTTTTTCTCTTTTCATGTGCCTCGGATTTCAAACTGAGAACATTTGTTACATGAACCAAATGTGGAGGAATGAAGGAGATCTATGCCTAGCATTTCATTCTACTCTAACCTATACTCCATTCTGGTATTTAATTCACCATTACTATACTTGAACTCCAGTAGTCCAATGGCAGCTAATTTTCCTAACATTACAATAGTAAACTTACTTCCATGCCTATATTGCAGTATTTCTGTGAGATGTACAGCTTGCTCATTTTATGCATCTGCTTTGATTCTGGTTTTCACCTGACTCTATTCAGCATGCATAAAGGAAATCTACAGTACACAAACGAGATGCTGAGGACTAAAATGTATCCTTAGAGACTTGGTTAGGACCACAGGTGGAGCCTTTAATTTCTGCAGCCCCTGCTCTAGCAGAGAATAAATGGGAGTTGTGTTGGTAAGTCCAATTTCTCAGTGCTCCTCAAAGGCTGTAACAACCTCTGATAAACAGTTTCTTGTAGCTGTATAGTACCAAGCAACATTAAAGCATAAATACTTGACAGCATCATTCTGCAGTGGCACCAGCTAAAAGAGCATTCTATGAAGACATGTATTTTGCTAAAAATTAATCTAAAATGATCAAAAAAATCAGATTGTAATCGAGCTGGCAGAACTTGAAATGTGCATTTTCCGCTGCTCTCCCTCAGTACAATCCAAGAGTGTGCCCTCACTTAATGCCCGGGCTAAGCTGCAATAATTTGAGGTAAACTGAGAAACTCAACATCAGAGCAACATAGTGATGCAGGTATTTCCCACATTATTCTGCAGTTATGGCAGTTGCAGTAACAGTGCGTTCATCAGTAGGAAAAAACTAGTAATGAACAGTCTAAGACTGGTATTCTCAAGGAGATAGTTTTGATGCAGCCAAGAGACTATAAGGACTTTCTTTTTTCTTGTTTTAATTTAAATACTGTGAAATAAATTGTGACAAACTGTAAACCTTGAATTCTTTAAATGTGTGTTCTTTCCATTAATCCCAAAAGCACTGGACAGAGGCAAAGCAATACCTTGTATGAGTCACAGGCACAACTGGTCTTTCTGGTCGTCTCGGGGGCAAGGTACCAGGTCTGTTCACAGAGTTGGCTTTGGGTGGCCGAGGTTTCTTCGGAGGTATAGCAGGAACTGAAGGCTTCTGCAAGTCTAACTGCTTTTGCTCTCTCTCTGATCTTTCTTTAAATCAATCATTCCCAGAAAAAAGAACACGGATATTACTAAGTGGAATTCATTTGCATTCACAAGTCTACAATTAAACAAGAACTCTCCAACTGTAGATACACTGTATATAGAAAAAAAGATTATTTCCTTTCTACTCCTGCTCTAAATCATTCTTTATTTGAAATAACACATTTACCACAATCAGTTGTTTGCCCTGCCTGACTCTTCTGCCTGCAACTCCTCACGGCCAAAATGTGTGTGCACTGTCTGAATGGGAATAAAATTCTTTTATTTTAGTAACTTACTGGTTTCTGACTGTAAAACATCAGAATGGCAAGAAATTACATACCATGTGGAACAATTTCCCATGAGCACAACTGATATTAAATTCTAATATGAAACAATATTAAGTTAGAAGGTCACAGAAATAATTATGCTAGATATTCTTAACCTATCTTGGATAAACAGAGAAATATCGTACCTGGGGGGGAAAGTGTGCTTTACAGTTGAGTGAATATAAAATAAAAGCATAAAAATTGAGCTATGTTTAGCAGGATGTAAACCCCTTGGAAAAATCAGACCTTTCAGTTAGGTTTTTAAGTACAGACCTATATGCTGAATTTTTCAGTTTGCCAATGAAAAACTAGATCATTTGCAGAAGTGATTATGCATAGCTGGGAGTGCCACAACACCAATATCCAGTGCCAAACACGCAATGCCTGTGAGTATGTAAAGTACAATACACATAACGAACCCTTGTAAATAATATGCTCTAAATTCCTAATACGAAAAACATGTAAACACGTTTGCCACACCAGAGGAAATCTGATTTTTCTTA
Organism: Sakesphorus luctuosus; assembly: GCA_013396695.1. Classification (NCBI taxonomy): domain Eukaryota; kingdom Metazoa; phylum Chordata; class Aves; order Passeriformes; family Thamnophilidae; genus Sakesphorus; species Sakesphorus luctuosus. The sequence goes on from VWZD01013584.1 coordinate 1,628,307, forward strand.
AAGAAAGGACAAAACTCTCAAAGGGGCCAAAGTTCTGCTCTCTGTATCCTACTATGTCAACACTCCACTTCCCTGACAACCCTGTCTGTATGTCACGAATATCACAGCTCTGCATACATGTAAGAGGTATTGGGAATGGCACAGGGAATTGCATAGTAGTTTCTAGGTTTCAGTATGAGAGGATCTCGGAATAAATCAGCAGAAACACCATCTGCATTAGGTTTGGAATAGTCCAGTTAGGGAGTATTGTTAGCAGGCACATGCCCTTTTCCAGCACACTCCAGCGGATGCAGTCATTGGGTTCTCAGCGACACTGATGCTTTTCCAGCACACTGTGTCATTTTTGCACACTTAATCCTATGACAATTTGTACTGCGTCAGTGTCCAAGGATCTAAACTACGCATGAGGGACAGGCCAGGCAGTGTGCCAGCACAAAAATGGTCCTGTGCCACCCCTGCTGCCACACCACGCTGAGCAATTCCTGCCACTCCCCAGGATTTCTGAAATGTAGGCACGACTCCTACAGCCTCTTTTGAATGCCTAGAAAAGTTACTGATATTTATAGCCTGGGACAGAAACGTATTTGAACTTCCTCTGCTGTTTTGGCAGTTGGCTTTGTAAATCCAAAAATGGAAAGCAAAGGGTTTTATTGCTAAGATAACTGTGAGAAGCAGCACAGACACACAAAAGTAAGCACATGTAGAGGAAACTGCTAAAACACCTGTCAGACCACTAAGATGTATATCCAGAAACAGTTCTTGGTGAAAAGTCTGAAGGTTCTGGCACTAAATTAAAACTGCATATTATACATTTAGTCATGTGCACACATCTGCCTTTTAAAAGGCTGCAAGTCTGAATACTTAGAAATTAAGAAATCCCATAAGCAAACTTGCCTGTACAATCCAATAGTCCACTTAAACATATGAAACTCAACACCATCTTCAATTAGAGAATCAATGTAGCTATTTTCCTGAAACTATTAGGAATGCACAATGAACACAGTGAAACCATTAAAGGTTTAATTTGCTTGTCCCTGCTCTGTGTGGTACTGTGTCCTATTTCTTGCAATGTTCAAATACGGCTTTGAAGACAGAACGTTTTCATTTCTTCCCAGCCTTGCCTATGACTTTTGTGACTATGATAATGGGGTGATTCATAAGCATTAATGACTATATCTTCACAAAACTCCTCTGTGATGCAGGAAAACCACAAACTCTGCTTTCAACTAGAGAACCAAGGCAGATAGATGTTAACAAAAAAGTACACGCTAATCTGGGGTATCTTATTCAATCAAGGACCTGGGTTTTACAGAGCTCTGAGCTCTATACAGCATTTCAGGTATTGAGGGCAAATCTCCCCTTGACTTCAGTTGTGGCTGCATGTACTTAACAGCTCTGGATTGGTATAATTGAAAATCCTGACTTCAGTCCATAAGCAACAATGAGATCCTTTCCAAAATGCCTATTATTACAATCTATCAGAGTGGGAAACAAACATCCAAACAATAATACACTTAATGGCAACAGAGATTTTGAAATGAGCATGTGCACTGGTTCCCATTCCCTCATCTCTCTGCAGAGGGCAGGCAGGAAAGCACATTTCATACCTTTCTCTTCTGTTCGGTTGGGAAGACATTCTGGCCGTTCAGGTGGGATCTTCTTGATTTCATGCTTTCGATCCGTGGTCCCTGTCAGAGAAAGAAATATTTGGAATTCTGAAGAAACCAATGAACCAGCATATACAGCCACATAAGATTTAATCCTGCAATTTCTTAGGCTTTTTATATTCCCCAAATTGAAAATGTCTTGCTAAAATCGAACATGAATCTATTTCAAGTATTTCCTTGCACCATAATGACAAAAGAACAGTCGGATGTTTATGCCTTTATAACCAAGTTCACAGTTTCCAAACTGGGCACCCCAAAAGAACAGACACTTTCAGACCATTCTGTGAGGAAAAAAAATCAATAACTACACATTTTTAAATACAGACAGATCCTTTACCATTACAGAAATATTTACATGAAAAGCAACTCCACAGTGTGCAGAAACATTAGGAATAAATCGATTAATTGGGTAATGCCAAGAGAATACTTGATAGAGCCAAATATATAGAGCTTATTTTAGAGTAAATTAACCCACCTTCCCCACTTTTTCACCACTAGTACTAGCTGTTCACTTCCACATATTGGAAGGATGAGGAGAGCAATGCTGGCAGTATCCTGCATGATTATTTTGATTGACAGCTTTTGGCCTGGAGGTGTAAGCCCTTGCCTTCTTCTGCCTCTGTACCAGTGGCCCTGACATACTGTTGCTCCAGGGAATATGGGAACTTCTGGCATCAACAACGGGAAGACTTTTCAAAAATTTCCTGGCACATGCAAGCTGCAATCTTCTCATCCCCATATTATAAGAAATACTTTACTGGATATTGGCTTTGCTGCACTGGCTAACCAGTAGGTGCAAATGCCATTTCAACTTGCTAGTGTTGAAAACCACTTTAGGTAACACTACTAGTACCTCAATAAAAATTACAGCAGAAGAAAAGCAGAGGAGGCAGGGCATGGAACACAGGGCAACTTTTTGCTTCAGTCTATTCTATCATATGCAGTTCTCTGGGGCATTTACATTTTCTGAATGTGCTGTCACAACTCTTTTCTGCAGCTGGTTCCTAGAAATCAGTGCTCACCAGTGGTGATCACCAGCCATTGTTTCTTTAGGTAAGTATGCTGTTCGACAGGAAATACTTGTACCACTTATCCTGTCAATAGATAATTCTCATTTTATGGTTGCATTCGGTGATCTTAAGGGTCTTCTCCAACCTAAACGATTCTATGAGAAATACTTCACTGCTGAGAAGCAAAGCTGTTGCTGCAAACCAATTAAAGCCTTTCTACACATAAGGTATGCAAAGCACAAGTCAACATACTAATAATCTTCCACCCAGTAGTGTGTGCAAGAGAAAAAGACATCCAAGTGTTTAATCACAGTGAGATTAACAGTCATCATTAACACACAGAAGGACATTCTCAAGCCAAGTCTAAAGCAACGAGCCTACAAACACTGAGGAGCTCTGAGGCTCAGGTGTAGTCCCTACCTGGGTTGTGACCCCCAAATGAATCAGCACCCAGGCAGGCACCATGATGCTGCCTTGGCTTCCAGGGGTGAGGGTAACCTGCAAGGAAGCTCTGGGGAGCTCCGTATCAGCTCCCAGATGAACTCAAGAGTATTTCCTCCTTCCGGACCACACACAGTTGTATTGCTTATCCCAGCTACCCATGAAATCCTGCTGCTTTTCAGTGACTCTACAGAAGGGATTTGTGCTCCTCAATTTGTATCTCCAGTTTTCACCTTGCTTTGTAACATAGTGCAGCCTTCTACCATGGAGAATTTGGAAATACAGCCCAAATTCTTTCTCCATTGTAATAAAAATGAGACACCTCTTTTACACGTACGCCACTTGCACTACAAAGCCCAATTCTAATTCTCTGCTCTGACTTCATGCTCTGTATCAGAAGGTACTGATATTTAATTATTTAGGCTGCAACTGACAGTTTTCAATTTATCCATCACATTGTAACTGGTTAAATATGAAGAAACATTACTGGAAGCTGTTGCCTACTATCAGCAGTAAGGGCTGACATGGAGCTGTGGTAAAATACAGTATAGTCTCAGTGAAGTGATAATTTAACAAATACAGGGTGTCCAGTTGATAACAGACATAGGACAATTTTCAGCTCTACATACCTAACAGAAGAAACTCTTTGCCAGATCAGCCAGGACTTGCCAAAGACTGATTATGGAAAGAAAGAACTGCGATAGTCTTGGCTTTGACTTAGACTTAGATGGCCTTAATTATCCTTTATGCAACGATTTTTCCTTCTGAAAATGGGCACTTTATCCTGCTTTGGTGACAGCCAATGCATTGCATGCAAACAGGTATACATGAAAAGTGTTATTCTCTAGTTATAAGAGTATAAATGGAAATAAATATAATGTTTTATAGAGCTTTTTCAAAACATGACAACAAAATCCGTTGTCACTAAGACATGGTTAATACACAACCACCACTAGATGGCAAAGTCATACTGCTCTGTCTGGACTCTGCTACTGCTCTTGAAATCACATTTATGTTTTCATGAGTCTCAAGACAGAGTGAAGAACAAATCATGGATGTCAATAAGCAACCCAAATATTTATAGTTATGATTCTGTAGTCAAAGAACTGCATGACAAATCCAAACTAGTTGAATTACAGCATATTGATTCACAGTACATTGGACACTGGTGTAACTTCTTCTATTAACAGCTCAAGACTGTAGGAGAGGGAAATCTACTTTTTAAAGCACCAAAAGGTGGAACAGACCACAGTGACAACAAAACTATCTGGCTAGATTGGATGAATTTGTTTTGTTTTTTCAACATGTGTTAGCAGTGGGGGAAGCACTAGTGCTGATGCAGAATTTTTACAAACTGACTGGACTTAAGGGATTAAATTCCAGCCACAGTTACGTTTCCACCAGAACTGCAATACAAATGAAAACTCTGACAGCATCCCCTGTCTTGTGATTTTTAATTTTACATGAATGGAACTGGAATTTGGTTTCCAAGTCATAACTGTCAAGTGCATAGATACTTTAACTATTTCTAAGTTTCATGATTAAAAATAAATCATGCAGGCATTTTTAGAAAATTAGGATTGAGAGGTTGTTTTAAAATTACAAATTAAAGTGAGTTCAGCTCTCAGTACCTACAAACAATTCATTCTAACATATTACAAAACCAGTTTTGCTGGAATGCATCTGTTTGAAAAACAGAATCAGCTCCTTAATACATTTGCAACTCCATTACCTACATAACCAGATTCAGGATAACTCCTTTTAATTTTATACTTAGGGCTATAAAGTATTGAAACCCAAGAATGTAACTGTGGCATAGAACCTGGAGCAGCCAGCCAGCTCCAGCATTCATGCAGATCTGCAACTAAGATGAGGTACAGCATTTTATAGATATGCCAAAAAGCTCTTTGTCTCCAGAATAACTCAGATCTGCAGTGAATGCAGTTTACTCCTCCAGCTATTATCAGACTCCAGCATGCTGCATCTCCACTGCAAAGACACGCACACAATTTAGACTGAGAGGTGGTCACTGACATATGCTGTACAAAATCACCTTACCTGATCCTTGTTTGATGACAGGAGCTGATGGAGGTGGTGGTTTCTTCGGTCTCTAAAATTTAATAACAGAAGAAAACAGATTGCTTCAAAATGCCTGTAAATCTCACTCATATAAAAGTTGGAGTTAATCATAAAGCACTTAACATTAATAATAAAAGTCATGAGACTACAGATCTGTCACGTATTTCTCCTGAAATAACTTCATAAAAATGAATTTGAAGAGAGAAAATAACATTGACAAATATAATGTAATTTTTATACTTTTGCTAATAAAATATCCCATTGAGGGGTAAAAAAAAGGTTCATTTGATGTACCTTAAGATTAGAGGAACACATGCCCTTTGGCCTACTAAAGCAATATGTATCTTTAAAATTTAATCTTGTAAATATTCCTACCCATTTTGGAAAAAACAAACACAAAGAAACACCCAGGTACATGTGGCAAAACCTGACATGTGTTTTTGCAGACTCAGAAATGATGCAAAAATGCAGAACACAAGAAACACTGCAAAAGTTACATTTTATTCACTCACTGTGATATATTTAGACTTTCAGCTGTGAAAGACAGTTATCAGAATTTTAGATGTTCGGTGAAATGAAACAAATTCTTCCAACTGATCTGCACTTTTTACTTCCACCTTCTCTGTTATGATAATTTTCCTAATAGGTCTGTAACGGCAGGACTGAGAAACATGATCAAACAGCAGTGCCAGAACCATTTCTCTTCACCTGCAGGTTAGGGGAGGGATTGCTTTTCTTCTCTGCTGATGTTTGTGGATGTACACACACCACACTGGCATTCAGGGTATGTGTGTTGGAATGAGAACAAAACTAAATGGAGCACCATGCTAGATCAAATAACACACTTTATCTCTCACTTAAAAAAAAAAGGAAAAAATCTATCAAGATTATGAAGAATAGATGCTAAGGAAAAAAAGTTTTTATTTCATATGTCCATTGCTTTTCTGAGATGCACCTTATTTCCTTTGCTGCAGATTGATCACAATCACAGTCACCACACTGCTGGCATCCAGCACTGTGTATTGTCAGTGGAGCTATGTATGCAATGACACATATAGCTTTGCCAAACTTCAGCCATCTATTCAAGCTGGTATTTTCTCTCAAACTCTTACTGATCCCTGTCCTTCCCCTCCCTCACCCCCATTATTTTCTATGTATCTGCCAAATCTTTTGAGCAAGATGAATTGTTTTGTTCACTTGCAGTAATTAGTTCAACCTCTGCCCCAGAACTCTCAGATCTGACTGTTGGCAGGGGCAGGTTTGCTGGGAAGGCTGAGCCCTTGCCACGCACCCTGCAACGGGACCTCTTTCAAATATAGCAAACACATTCATCTCTGGAGTTAAAAAAAAATACCAGTTTTTGCACAGACTGGGTAAGCCTAACAGCTGGAATCTCAAAAGTTGTCATCCAGCAACCCTCAAGTTTCTCCTATTGCCTTAACCTGACCAGATCACCTCCTGTCATCAACCTGAGAGAGCTGTGTCCAAGAACTCAGGAGATCAGAATGATCTTCTCTCCCCTGGCTGCTGACGACCTTTGCCCATGAACAGAGTCCCTTACACTCTCAGAGATAGTTTTGCAAGAATTTGGGAAACATGTTTCAAGGTTTCGATGCAGCAAAGTGAAAAAAAAAACAACTGGACAGTAAACAAGAGAGGAAAAATTAATGTCTTGTGAAGTAACTGGAGAGTTTTTTTGATAATGGCTGCAGAGTGAAATAGTTGATGCTGAGGATCCAACAGCACAATATACACGTCTGGGGTTTAATTCCTGGAGTGCTGTGAGACTGATCCCACTGACTGTCCATACAGCAGTGGTTGAAATATAGGATATGCACTCCTTTAGCACATCTTTTGGCTTTGTAAGGAGTCTAGATCATACCCCCTGAGATGTGTGTCCCAAAGCATAACAAGTGCAGATGGACAAACGACAGATTTACCACAAATTCCCACTCCTGATTAAAGCAATTATGTAGATAAACACAAAATAAAAAAGGGGTCCTATGGCTCACTAGACAAAGTGGCTTTAACTGGAAGCTGAAGAGAGAAATTGTTTCAAAAAGGTAGACAAAGATAAGAAAGGGTGTAGTGTGAAGAAGTTTGAAGAAAAGTGCTTAAGGAAACATGGAGAAGCAAGAGGGATTTACAAGGCTCCATGGCTGGGATAGAGGTGATGAGAAAACCGAGAATGTGATGGAGGACAGACTAGAAATTAAGCCAAGAGACAGGAAACCAGGATTGGTTGGACAAGAAAACAACTACAGAGCAGGGACAAAGAGTAAGAGGGGAGAGAAGAAGAAGCTGGATAAAAAATTTGGTTTAGGAATAGAAAGTAAATCCAGATGGTGATGTAGACTCAGGTAGTGATGCCAGGGGAAAATCCTGTAATTCAGACCACCTGAGATGGGGACTAGGCAGTGAATAGTAAAGGCCTGTGACAAATAGCCATGTGTGGAAAAGAATCAGGGTTGGAAAACTGGAGACTGAACAAGGAGATGGGAAAAGATCCCAAGCTTTTGTTCAACAAACAGAAGAACTACTTCAACATATATTTTCAGAGCGTAGGATGGAATCCAAAGTTTCTGGATCACATCAGAAAGTATCTGACAAAATCACTGGAAAAGTATTTATCTCCTTCTCTTGGCACTGATGCAAGCAAAGACAGACTGTCTCCAGTCCTACCAGTTACTTACTCATATGGCCAGATCTGTGGCGTTTTGAAATTAATAAAATTTTATTCTCCACACTGAGAGCAAACCTAGATGCAATTCCTAAGTGTCTGAATATCTAATTTATTCTACAAGTTATATTCAATTGTACTCTGAAAAACACTTTAAAGGCATATAATTTATAAGTTCAAAAAGAGTGAATAATTTCACCACAAAAATGGATATGAGGGAAGATCTTCTTCTATAATAGGCTTACTATGTCTTAAGGTTTATGATTTCTGCCTCTTTTGGAAATCACCTTCTTTTATTATTAGGCCTAAAGTCAGGATATCCACTCCACTATGGAATTGCATTTTCATCTCCCACCTTTTTTGCTGCTCCTCTACTTCCATTTGCAGTAATTACCATGTTAGCCTCTGTGAGTTGTTTAATAGTTGTTTTATTAAGCTTTCCAAGTTATTTAATTTTTGCCTTTGGCATCCAATTTTTATTGCCAAAGACTGAAGCTGAGTGCCAGTAAGTCATAGTTTTATCACAGAAGGCTCACACTGTCACAATGAAATACACATCCAAAGCCTCTCAATATCCCCCTGATGACTGAAAAGGTGCCTAAAAATGGAATGGACTTTTGGGGGAAGGAATCCATTACTTTATTCCAGGAGACTGCCAGATTTCTAAATATTGTCTGGTAAATAACTATGCCATCTTTTTCAAATAAATAAAAGCTGAAAAAGCTTATGCACAGATTTTATATCTTGCTTTTTAATAATTCTGAGAGGTCAGGAAAAATGCTTCTGAGATACCAAAAGTTCACTGTTTTTCAAATTTCACCATTAAAATTTCACCTTTTTTGTTCTGGAATAATGTTTGACTGGTGTCCATGAGCATGCAGGTGGTACACCAACTTCTCATATTCCATCACAAATACAATGGAGAAGAGTTAAGAATTACGGATATTGTTGCATCACATGACTCAGTCCTGGGACCTCCAGTTCCTCTCTCTCTCCAACTTGTAGGTCACAGGACAGAGTAGTGCAGTGGAGGTGGAGTGATTGGATGGGCAAATCAAACTCCATAATATGACTTTAAGTGCACCACTTTCTCTACATGGATGCTTTTTAACCCAGACATTTGTTTCCTTTATGTTTTTATGCTATTAAGTTAGAAGTAAAACTCGGTCAAAACCACATATCCAAAAGAGTACTTTCAACTGTACTTTCATTCTGTATTCTCAAGTGAAAATGAAAGAATATATTGCTTACCTCTTTTTCAAAATCAGAAGGAAGAAGCTTGACAAAGTTATCTGGAAACACACCTCGTCTGCCATTGAGTTCTCCTTCCCACCAACCCACATCAATGCAATCCTAAAAAATAGCAAAATAAAATGAAAACCACAGTGTGCTTGTGTGCTGGACAGATTCGTGAGCTCAAGTACTCCTTTGCATAATGGCCTGCCTTTTTGCTGGAATGTCACAATTTGCTGGAGTGCCAGGTTAACAGGGTAATCTACCAGATAAAAAATGCAATATTCACCCTGCGTTCCATTAGCACATGGAGCAGCTAGGAAAGAACAATAAATATGCTATAAGAGCTCAAGACCTTGTCTGTGTCTAAAACATTAGTTCACCATCTGATCTATTAAACGAGTCAGCACTTTGAGCACGCAGGACACTGTGTCTCTCTGACTTCATTTTACAGAAAAGCCAATAACTTAATTCAGCATCATACATCCCAGGAGATAAGAAAGCTTCTTTATCTCCTACACTTTCAAAAAAAGCTTGATGCATTAGAATTATTAAATTCCATCACCCTCCAGTTAAGAAGGCACCTGATCAATATAATTTATCAGCTTTTTCTGCAGCATTTCTGAGCAGCACAATGCAGAGTGTGTAGCAAAACAATATACAGAAAATAAGCCAATATCAGTGAATCTAAATGATGAAAAAAACAGTACAGCTATTTTGGTTATGAATAGTAACAGTAACAATAGGCACAACAATTTCAGAGGTTAAAATTGTTCCTTAAGACCTCAGTGCTCCATGTTCACTTTTTCTTGTGTTTGCTACAGAGAACACTTCCTGTTGAGATTTTCCACATTCTTCTTTTCTGAAAGCTGAAGCCGAACTAATTCAGCTGTTTTCCAAAACACAATTGCAGCAAAGGCACCCATTATCTGCTCAGTCTTAAAACAATTTCAGCCAATTTCTGCAGTTGGCTCAGCATCAAGCTGGCCAACCTTTCATGACTTCCATAAAACCATTTGTTTCAGCTGCTAAATGGATGACAGAATAATGCAAGTTAACCTAATGAGGTGTACTTAATACCAAGTCCTAAAAAGATTTTTCACAATGACTGTGCTTTGTTGTTATTTTTCTCTAAATTACAATACACAAACACAGGATGATACTTGAGGGAAAACAGACTAGCATTAAAAAGATTGCTTTTATATTCTGGGGGTGGCTTTTAGTTATTTTTGTATTCTGTACTTTTTATTCAGCTTATTTAGTCCACCCTGAGATAGAGCATATGCAAACTAAATACACCAGCTAAATAGCACCACCTCTGCTTCGGTTGGTTTCCCCCTCCCTCAGATCTCAATATTTTTCTCCGATATAATGCAGGCACTGAAAAATCATTTCATTCTTTTCCTGATCATTTTCTCTCATGCCTAATCTGTGTTGTTCTCCTGCGTTCTCCCTCTTTAGCAGGGTGGCCTTCACCAAGGACATCTACGTTTCCTAGACCCTCCTGGGAGTTATTTAGGAAGCATTTCCTGGTTCTGTTAGACCTTTGTTAGTGAGCAGGGCTGAGTCTTGACTACCTGATGTTCTCAAGAATCTGTTGAGTGTGTCAGGGGCTCCATGACAGACCAAGATAATAAGTTAGTCGTGCATGGCATGGACAGGCACTGAGCAGGGTACTGCTCTTACTGCAGCCCCAGCAACCCTCAGTCCTGAGCTGAAAGACTCTCCCACTTGGCTCTATCTACTTGCACAGCCGAGTAATCAGTGCACTCAACTGTTCTATCACATGGTGTGTTTTATAACGCTCTCCACTCCCTATGCTGCTAATCTGAAATTGCCAAAACATTTATGACCCAATTTACATTTTCAAAAATATTAAGAATAATTCAAGCATCCAGAGACGAAAACCTTGTGCTTCAAGTAATTGCACAGCTCAGTGCTAGCCAATAATCCTAACTGAGCAACACAAAACATCACATATATTCTCTTTAGGTCAGATTTTTTTATACTCTTAGGAAACACAAATATTACTCCTACTTCTTCCTTTTATTAACACACGTGAATTTTTTATCTGATGCTTTTCTAAAGCTCATTTGTTCTCATGAAGTGCTGTTTGTGTCACACATTTATTAATCCCAAACAGCTGCAGGTTTGTTTATTGTTTTCCTCCCCAGTTTGTCACTCAGGCTCATGTAGCCAATCACCACACCGGGTTCTTATACAGTAAGTAAATCTCTCTAGGCAGTTTCTCTTTAATTTTCTCATTTACTTTATTTGCAAGAGGAGGCTTATGTGTCACCGAGAAAAGAGATGGAAAGAGATTTCAGAAATTAAAAGCTACAGATGGGATCCGGTGAAGAATCTGCGTGGCAGTGCCCTCCTGCTACCCACGACTGCAGCTTGCTGTGCCTCAGGAAGCTGAGGAAGCTGCTCCGAGCACTGGCAGCAGGCAGGGCTTCATTGGGAGACACAGCACCATCCAGGCACACCTGGGCGACAGCTGCACACGCCGCCTCAAGCACTGACAAATGGCAGAGCTCTGAAGCACAGTCAAGGCAACAGGATTACAACAACGTGTCTGCCTGTGAACACTGAGCAAAGCCCACTCCTCCCAGACCCTCACCCATCATGTAATCTTAACCATATTGTCTTTCTTAAATCTTTGTGTATTTAAATTCACGGAAATGGCTGTAATTTCAAGATGCAGATTTTCTAGAAAAGCTGCCAAGCAATCCAGTATCAATACTCCAAAATTAATTAACAAAACAAGTGGATCTCTGCTTTCTCTCCATGTCATCCTATCAGACTCATAAAACAGTGTAAACAAACAGAAGTCAGACAGTATCAAAATATCCCAAAAGTCCTATGAAAAAAATGTATTCCAATTACTAAAAATGCATTTCAGTTTCCTTCAATTAAAAAAGCCCCCAAAACCAAAAAAACAAACTCAAAATATTTACAAAACTGGAGTAAGACGTGGCAAAAAAGAAAACATTGAAGAAATTGTGTTTGAGAGATACTGAAGTTCATGCAAGTTGGGTAGTAGGTGGTTCAAAATTTAGCTACGGTAAAAATCACCTCCTAGCAAATCTTAATTTGGAGACCATACCCATGTACTCATTGCAGTGACAGTGCAATCAAAGACCTTACAGAAATCCACTGCTGGCACACATTGCCAAGCCTGCTTTGATTGTTCAAAATCAAAGAAAATAAAAAATTTTAGAGGGAAATTCTGGCATTTTCTCATTAAAATCAAATCTTGGTTTTATCCTCATTTCCAGTGAAGTAAATAGAACTGTTCAGGTTGAAAATGACCTCTAAGATCACCAAGCTCAACTGTTCTCCCAGCACTGCCAGGTCCACCATTAAACCATGTCCCTCAAGTGCCACACATATACGTCTTTTAAGTGCCTCCGGGTACGGTGACTCCACCACTTCCCTGGACACCCTGTTGCAGTGCTTGACAACTCTTTTGGTGAAAAAATTGTTCCTAGTATCCAATCTAAACCTCCCCTGACACAACATGAGGCATTTCCTCTTGTCCTATCGCTTGTAACCTGGGAGAGCCTCACCCCTATTATGCCGAGGCACCTGGAAAAGTGGGACAGTCCCAGATGAGATGAGCCTGCTGCTCCGGCCAGGAACTTGCTACCATTGCCCCTATCCCTTCAGGCTCTGTGTTCAGCCAGGCAGAGTGAGGATATGGAATCCTGCACATCATGCACCCTGTCTGCTTGTGGGCCTGCCCCAGGGCAGGCAGGGTGTGATTCCAGCTGCCTGTCTGTCTGTCTCTCTGTCACACTCCCTAATACTCCTCAACCTACACAGCTCCTCCTGGAGCTCTGTCACTAAGCTGAGGGGCTCCTCCACTTGGATGCACCTCCCACAGGTGTGCTCACTGCTTCTGGCCCGTCCTGGTGTCAGAGCAGGGCACCCACACAGCCCAGCACGTGGGTGGCAGTGTATTCCCACCGGAGCTCTGGCTGGGCAGCTGTGTCAGCTGTGGTGGGAGCAGAGCTTAGAGAGGCCACCGCTTTCCGATGGGTGGGTACCCCTGCTCCCTGGACAAGCTGATGGGTAACATCGCTCCCAGGCCAAGCTGATGGGTACCACTGCTCCCTGGACAAGCTGATGGGTATCCCTGCTCCCTGGACAAGCTGATGGGTACCACTGCTCCCTGGACAAGCTGATGGGTACCACTGCTCCTTGGCCAAGCTGATGGGTACCACTGCTCCCTGGCCAAGCTGATGAGTAAGATAACATTGCTCCCAGGTCAAGCTGATGGATACGATAACATCGCTCCCTGGCCAAGCTGATGGGTAACATCGCTCCCAGGTCAAGCTGGTGGACACCACTGCTCCCTGGCCAAGCTGATGGACAAGATAACATCACTCCCAGGTCAAGCCGATGGGTAACATCGTTCCCTGGTCAACCTGGCTGAGCTTCAGAGCTCTTCTTGCATGGGGAGGGCAGGCTTGGCTGCCTTTGCTCCTGGTCCTGTCCTGTAGTTTTGTTTCAAAGTCTTGTATCTGACAAACTTGATTCAAATTACGTTCTAAGAAAATGAAGTAAAGGGAGAGAGGGGAGACAAAATGAAATAAAAGCTCTTCCATGGCAGAATCAACATCCATTCTAATTCCAAGCTCAGTAGTTTCTAAATAAGGGATAAAAAACTCAATATACTGGATTTACTACCAACATTCATTTTGTACTAAATATTAGGGCAAAGAATTGGACAAAATATAGTGAGGGGAAAGAAAGAGAAGTTGAGGATTTTTTTAGAAGGAAACTCTATAAGAAACAAATATTACACAACCTGAGCCGAAACTTCTGCTAAGTCAGAAGGAATGGTAAATGTGGGAGAAATGAAAACTACCAGAAAACCAAAATACAGGCAGATTTTGGCAAAATGTTGCCAAGAATTTTAAGGGTGTACAGAGGTGAACTTAAGAACATCAGTTCTCTTTTTGATGGGAAGAATAAGGACACAACTATTTGTCATGTAATTAGAAGTGAGACACGTAAGCTCTGAATAAAGTTGGAAGAGGGAATCACGTGGACAAAACAGACTTTTTTTTCAGACAGAATTGTTAAAACAATAGCAAAGAAGAAAACAAAACACAAACCCAAACCAATAATAAAAAAAGAAAGGTAAGAACACAGTTTCACCCTGAAACTTATGCCTGTGGTGACTAAAAGAGTAGGGACACAGAAGAGGGCAACAGAGAGGTACCTGACTAGGGAGACCAACCATGAGCCATGCAGAGATACTGTGACATAGTCAAAGAAAGTTTCCATTTGGAGCATTGGATTTATCATACTGTTACTGAATATAATTGAAATATAGGGAGATACATAAATAGGGTTGACAGCATAAGATCATGGCTTAGTCTCTTCCTGGAAACTGCAGTGATCCTGCAGCCACTCTATACACACACAGTGTCCTATATTAACAGTTTTCTTAGCAGCAAAACTGCTGCCCTTGTGTCAGAACAAACACCATGCTGTTCCTTCCCTTGGTGCTCTCAATCCAGCAGTAAAAAGGCAGAAGCTGGTGGAGACTGAACAAAAAGCCCCAGCATGCAGTGCCTTATACTGTGTGGCCTTACAAACACTCCAGTTGCTGCACAGACACAGCTGTCCACACACACACACTGACCAGACACCAGCCCATGTCACCTCCCCAGCACAGCACTGCAGCTGGTCATGAGACAGAACACAAACATTCCTCCAGTCAGACACCAGGCCTGCTTTCCTCTGGCAGTAAAGGAGGTTGATAAGGCAGAGCTGTCAGTCCCCTGCTACCTTCATGTCCCCTTTGCTAGCTGATACCACATTCAACACCATGAAATTAAAAGACTCAAGTTCACACCCGGCAGGTGACACATCTCTCCTGTGCCGAGCCATGTCCCACCTACGAGCTTGGCAGTGACAGATTGCCCCATTATGCAAACATGACTGAACTCTCCCTCCTGGAAACACTCACAGCTTCACGGGCTTTCCTCTGCTCCAAGGAGGCAGGAGTTTTATATATCCCAAACACAGAAGGGGTTTATTTCATACAAAGCTCTCTGTCTTAAAAAAAAAAAAGACTTGGTTATTACAGATGGATCTATTTCTAGCCCACGCTGCTATTTGCACTCTAAACATGAGCCAGATGAAAGGAATATGAAGGCAACCAACACTTTTGCTGAAAATGCAAAGCAGCACTTCTAGTTGTGAACATATTTATAATAAAATTCTACTATTTGGATTTTTTTTATTATTTTGCTAGGAGTCAATCAAGCATCCAAGATTACTATAATTTAAATGTTAGACATGCTCCAGTGTATGTTTTCCTCCAAGTACTATGCATTATTTTTTAATTCTTGAAGCCACTTCCAGGATAGTTACTATGTGCTTTAAGACTCTTCTTAATCGCTTAAATAAAAACCTGTAGCTACTTGGCTGTGTGTTTCATTACCATTACAATTTTCCTCTTGCCTGTACCCAGAAGCCCACTGGACTGGTATCTAGATCATCACTGAAGTGGGTGCAAGTGCACTCAAGATTCTCCCAACAGCATCAGTAGCTGTCTGATACTCACTGGGAACCCACCAACAGTGACCAACTCCTGCAGCTTCCCCAAAACACAAGGAAGCCTGAGAGTCCCTGAGCAGGGCTGGCAGGGGCTGCCCACGAAGCCACTCCGTCAAGCTGGCAGTGCATGAGGGGCACAATAAAGGCTTGCAAGAGACACAGAAACAGTTTGACAGCCAGGCAGGCACCCATTCCTTCAGCCAGGCTTTCCATTTATTCCATTTCCTGCCTTTTCCCCCACAGCAACCAGGCCTTCAAGGCAGAACCCACTCCCTCATCTCTTGCTACTTTTGGAAGGACTGACCATTCCAGGGAGTGCCCTGGCTCAAGCTGATCCTTCCCCTCCCTAACCTACCTTCCAAGCTGCCCCTAGTGAAGAGGAAGGCTTTTCTTGGTAAAAGTAAATGAGAGATTTTTTCTATTCCCCAAGGTCCCAAACCGAGTAATAAGCCATGCATTTATCTTCTCTCCTACCCATGACCTGAACTGCAGCTGTGTAAACTCTTGAAGAAATACATTTGAAAAAGGCCAATCTTCTCAACTGTAAATAGGACTTCTGTTTTTCTGAGGGAGCAGCTCACTGCACAGGCTGGTCCTCTGAATATGATGTTATTTTGTAATACTGCTAAAATACCAAGCGATAGTTTTGACATCAAAACATAATTGCTTAATTTTTCAGCTTTTTGATCAAAAGTTTTTGGCACAGAAACATTTCATCACCCAGATTTCATCATCACAGCTAGGATAGGAACCGACACCACGGACAAGAACAAGCAGGCCCTCAGAGAAGTTTATGTGTACTCCTGAAGGGCTCAGAGAACGAGTTTTCTGCTCAGGTCAGCAGATGCACTTGTACACAATCATCATTTACAGAGATCTTCTAAAAAATGGCCCATGTGAATTATCTTTTTAATTTAAGATTTATAGATTACAAAGGTTAAAACATATAACTGGCAAACTAAATTTACAACGTAAAAATTCAGCCTAGTAAGAATACTGAGATACACCATAATGGTTCAGGGTTTGAAAAAGTAAAATATTTTTGGTAGATACCACATTTTCATGGAAATCTCCACTAGAATACACAGCTCCTTACAAAATTAAAATTAGAAAAATCAGTCCCAGCAGTTGGCAGTTGTTTTCATTAAATATCTGCTTTCCTCCTGCCCTTCTAAAGTTGATTCCCATCAAGAAGAATGTTGAGCTGGTAGAATCACATTATTAAGAGAGCCATGAATACCTCTTACACTTGCACTGAGCACTTCCCTGTGTCAGCTCTGCTGTGCTGGCAGCCCCCCAGTGCCAACCCCACTGAGAGCATCTCTCCAGCACTGTGTCAACAACTGAGAGCCAATCTCACCATTCAAAGAAAAACAAACCACCATTAGTGCAAACAATGTGTCTGTTGGACTTTTGAAGACATCACCCATACACACAGAGATACATATAACACATAAAGGCTTCTGAATGGGAGGATTAAAGGCCTCATAGAAAGACAAATCTGCAGGACAGGCACTCTGCCATTCAGGGCACCCACTGTGGAGGTGGGGCCAAGAGATGTCCAACTGGAGAAGGCCACAGGACAGGCTCTCTGACTTTCAAACCATGTCAGGTCTTCATTAATGCAACCTTGGCATTTGGGGGAAACAAAAAAATCATGTTAAAGCTGAGTGAAAAAAGTAGTTTAATAATATTCAAGTATGTTTCAACAGAATTTCTTACTATATTCAGTGTCATGATGCTGAAAGCAAGGCAGATAATTCTCAAAATCCAATTTTATTTTAAAGGTCAGAAAATGATTGATTTTATAGTGTTCATAAATTCTCATAAAACTTGGCAAAATACCTATGAATGAAGGAAAGCATCTCTCTAGGGGCTTGAATTACACTCACATTGTGCTACCTAGGACTTCTCTAAACAACCAGGCTTTGGTACTTAATAAGCTCAGTTACTGGGACCTTACAGTACAGTGCAAAATTTGTTAAATTCTTTTGAAAAAAAATGGCTTTGATTTAAAGCATCTGGTCAGTAATCAGGTACTCCTTGGCATAAACATGATTTTAAAGTCTGGCAATAAGACAGAGTGAATCTCTTAACAACTATCTAATCCAAGACTATTCAGATAAAAGAGACAGTCCAACAGACAGCGAAGTCGTCTCCTGAGGTAGTCCTGGAGAACACCCATTTTCGCTTTACATACTTCTTGCAAATACGCACAGATTATGAAATAACAAAAGAAAAGGAAATGTCTCAGTCTGGCTCTGTTTGGCTCCTAACCCAGGGATTTATCCCGCTCGGTTCCTCAACCTGTCTCAAAAGCCCCAAGGCCTGCATGGATCCTTCCCAGCTCCTGACAGTCCTCATGCCCAAGCCACGAGGGACCTTACACCTGATAATGCCAGCTGCATCTTCTAAAGCTTAACGAGTCAAACACGTAGATTTTTATTTATCTATAAGCTCCAAGGCTCTACTGAGAAATTCCCATGTAAACATTGCATGGAAGGAAATGGGACAGATTGTCAGAAATTCTCAGCTGTGGTTACACTATTCTTTCCAGGCAGTGTTTTTTACTGGATGGCACAACAAGAAGACACCCCTCCAGAAGACACTGGCCCAAGATATTGAACCCTGCCAAAAAGAAACTGGCTGAGAATAATGAATGACCTGCAATACCCAGGATGCTAGAGCAGAGAATCTAGCAGACTGGATGTATTTTTTATTTTAAATCTCTTTCAGGCTAGATCTAACCTTTTGACTTTACATTCTGTGACTATATAGTTTAATCAGTAATGAAGCTAAAAAGCTTTGATGAAATATTTGTACAAACAGGAAGAATTAAGTTGCTTATTGAACAAAACACTGTCTTCTGGGGATTCACTTCATTTGCAATGTTCAGTCAGCAGAATATTGTGGAGAAGTAAATATGTTCCACATCATAAAACCGTAACACTCCGATACTCAAATTAAAACGAAATTAGCCAACACAAACATGAAAAGTGATGCTAGTGACAGACATAATCTATGCCTCTGATGAGCCAAGATAAAATATTCACGTAATTACATTTTTTGTATTTAGAAAGATGATAAAAACGTAGAACAAAACATTTCAAGGATTATTTAATGCTGTTAATACTTAGATCACAGACATCTTAGGACCAGGGTCCTAATTACAATTACTAATTACTTGGCACTGTATGTGCATTTTTACTTTCCTTTCAAATAGCTCTCCCTACCCTGAAAAGGTTGAACTTCAGATAATGCCATCAAACCAGGAGGTGAACCCAATGTTCAGAATAAAAGAAAGGATGAAGCTAAGCAGTGAGTCTAAAGCCCACATTGTGAGCAATAATCACAGTTTTCCAGACGCCTCAGCATTTCAGCAATATCTTTTCTAAGCATGGGGCAGAAAAAGAATTCTTTCCTTTTTTATCTCAAAATATGTCACCTTTTTAGATTAGCTTGGCTATATTAAACATACTTACAAATAAACCTAACACATTTCAAATTATGCAAATCTTGAAGCATGGGCGATCCTGCCACTTCACCAGCACAGCTTGCCATGAACTTCCATTTGTCAAAATTCAAATTTGGGATTTCCCATGAACAACAGATTCCCTTTTTCTGAAGGCATTGCTGTAGCACCACAATCAGTGATAGAAAGAACAGGAAAAGAGAACTTCAGTGTGTACTTTAAAAAAATAACATTATAAATATACTAACAAGAACAACATTGAAATGCTGGCTGTTCCCTTCTGCCCTGGACTAACCACAGGCTTCACAGTTTCTTCAAGTGCTCAGCTCAAACAGTAGTGTTTCAGTGATGTTTCTAAAGATACCAGTGAAAAGCAAGCTGCTCCTGGTATTCCATTAAACATATTGTCACACTTTATCTCTACACAGACCTTACTTAATGCCTTATTGCTGCTCACAGCAGCCAAGAAATGCTGTAAGATATAAATAAGTGTTAAAAAATTATTTATAAACATTTAAAAGTCTTGGCCAAGGACAAGGTTCAAGCAAGAGGAATTACTCAGTCTGTTTCCCCTAACTTACTGAATATATCAAATAACTTTAGAAAATGGGCTTATTTATTTATTTGATTATCCTATCCCCACAAGTTTTATACCAGTCATTTGGGGAAACACTCCTGCTTCTATGCAATGACACAAGCTTTGCCCCATGCACTTGCTGCACTCATCAGCAGCATGTCAAATGGACCTTGTTTTGCAGGACATCCCACACTGCATCATGGCTGGAAATCCAGAAAGAATCCAACCTTCTCACTCCTGTTAAATCAAAACCTACAGAGGAAAGTTTCAGGTCAGGGAAAAGCGACAGCCTCTTGGCAAGCTACTGGGACAGCCCCACTCCTCCTGCCACCCTTCCCTGCTCACACAGCCCTGTGTGTCCCATGGCCAAGGCTGCCAGATGCAGGCGAAAGGGCAGGAGCAGAACCATCCCTTCCAGCAGCCACCTGCCATCCATCATGTAAAACTGCATCCTCAGCAAGCACACTGTGCAAAATCATTTCTTGCATGAAACCAACAGCATCGCCACAAGCAGGTTTCTCCCTCAGCTCAGGAGGTGGGATGTCCTGGGTGGAAACTGGTGCCAAGTGGGGCCATGTAGGAGAGGGGGCAAGAGCACAGAAAGCAGATCAGGCACAGCCAGTGATGTGTTGAGCAATTCATGGTTATCTCAGGAGAGAAAGGGCATGCACTGAGAGCCTTTATGGTATTGTTCTTTCGAGTGAAATACCTATTTATTTCCAGAAGCAAGCAGTAAATGCCTTTATTGCTTACATGCTATTCTTTAAACACAGCACATCATAAAAGCTCTCCTAATGTCTTCTTAAAGCTGGGCATTGTATTACTCACTGTATTCCTTTCAGTTTCTGTATAAGATTGCAGCAGAAATTACAAATGCTCAAAATAGCTTGTTTTAAAACTCCAGTCAGGGGTATTTGCATGACCAAATATTCCGTGTCAACAGAAGTCCATTGTGTTGCTCTGACAGAAAGCCACTTTCATATTTTAGCAAACCAGATAAAATTTTCCCCTGAATAACCTAAACTTTTTGCATGGTTATATTAGTAAACTGATTTCTAAAAATGAGTTAGAAGCTTGATTTCAGCTGTCAATCAAGGAAAAGCAAAAATAACCTGATTATCATGACTTATGACTAACTTCTTCCCTTCTTTCATAGAAAGAGACAACCTTAAACTTTATTTTGAAAGACAATCTTAAGCTACCCTATTTCTGCTTTGAAAATTTCTGCTTTCTTGCCCAGTTAGATGTCCTTTTCATGACCCAAATATTATCACTCTCATTTTTTTACCTGTAGAGGACAAAATACCAAAAATTTCATCTTACTAAGAAAGAATTAGTGACCATACATACCTATTAGCTTGTACTTAAAGAAAAACTTAAAAATCTTCTAATTCCTTCACATATTTGCATAACCAAGGTTAGCAAAATATGTGCGTGCTGTTTGTAATTAGAAGTGCAAAGAAAAATCCATCAGTGAACTAAATCCCATAGAAAGGGTTGCTGGCAGCAGAGACTTCTACCCGAGGCACCCCACGACATGTTGAAATGTTCAACTGAGGACCAGCTACTGTCCTCCTCTGTCACACCATCCAGGGCCTGCTCCTTCCCCTGCTCATGGCCTCAACTCACTGGCAAGAGTCTGGTATAGAGCACTTGTAATTCCATCCCTCCAGGAGCCTCCTGCATCCATCAGAGCAGCTGCTTTCCTTCACAGCCCTACCCAGCGATCGCTCAGCTCAAGAGAGAGCTCTGGACAACTCCCTCCTGCACCAGGATGAGCTCTTAAAGATGTTGTGAGAGAGAAAAGCAGGAGAATTGTTTTGGCAAAAGGGCCATACTCCAGTAACTGTCTGTAAATACAGTCAATGTTCAAGTAACTGTCTTGTGACCACTCTCAGCACTGGGTAATATTAAGCACTCAGCATAAGGGCAGACTCCACGCTCTAACACGGACAAGCCATTGCAACAGTGGGATTAGGACATAATGAATGAGACTATCAAGACTGAATCCCATTAAATTGTTTCCTTATACCCTTCTACTCACCTGTATGTACTTGTCTGTCTTATCACTTGACCACATACGGCTCAGGGCAGGGACTCACTAAATGTACAGCATTTTGAATCACAAAACTTGCAAATCTCACAGTGAAGTAAATTATCAACAGTAACACTAAAAGCAAACACAAGCTTTGCAAAACCTGATTGCCATTATGCTTATTTTGAGAAACTAGGTTTATGGCTCTTTTTAGCCCAAAACAGAATTAAGCATTACAAATTAGATCGCCATTGAATATCTGGATTGTCATTAAATATCTAGACCAGATAAACTGTCACGTAGGTTTTTCACTCGTGACAGGCATTACCCTGTTGTGTCTTTCATGGTACAATGCATTAACTTTCCCAGCACTACTTGAATAGCATCAGCTAAATCATCTTGTAAATTCAGAATTAGCAGAATTGCCATTGAGATCAGTACCCTCCACTCCTGCTCTGATAAAAAGGGTTCAGATGAGGATATCCTCTTATCACTGTCAGCTTTTCAAATCTGCAAGGGTTTTTGAAGTAGTTACTTTTATTTATCTACACCATTTTCATTCCTGGGGACAAAGTGGTCTTTACTGCCTAGAGCTCAGGGAGATTGATGCAGTGCAATGAAATCCCCCACACTCATGCAAGTGAAACTGCTTCCAAATGAGTGCACAGCTGCCAGTGTGGACTCCATGTATTTGCTTTGAAATTATTTAGCTATTACTATCGATTCCTCACACAGGTCATTTTTTGTGCACCAGTGAAATCTTCAGAATCCTAGGCATTTTGTCATAATTGATCACAGCTATTAAGAAATGTGTAGTGTTTGCATAAAGACTTTTTATTAAAACTGGAAAGTAGCTTAGAGTAGCTACGTCTAAAAGTGCTGAAATGAAAAATCCTGTAAGATTTTCATGATGACAGTTGAAAATGTCACATGAATCTTCTGTTGCTTAGAAGCAACTCTATTTATTACAAATACAGTCTCCAAAATGAGTATTTGAGCATGATAAAACACCTGTTTGCCACTGTGCTTCAGCTGCACAGTGCAGTCATTAGCAGTGTTCTTGCCCTTATCCAGATGCTGTCAGGAATGTTTTGAAGACACCAAAGGAACAGAAATGTTTGACAATACAGAAAAACCCTACAGGTCAACCTTGTGGCCATTCATATTTTCAGCTTATAATCATATTGCCCAACAATCACCTTCATTGTACAAGTAAAATTACTGTATTTTGCTTTTTGTTCTCTGTCTTCTAAAGGTATATTTTAATTAGACTCCTTTTTTGCAAAGCAAAGGCATCAGGTCTACTAGTTTATTGCCTTGAAATGAAGTTTTACCTTCTTTTACAATTCTGAGCAGTATTTTCTGGTCTTTTAGAATACTTTGCATGAAGAAATTAAAGGAATACCTTTTGTCCACTTTTATTTCCACTTATTAATAAATAAAATCTTTTCTATGTACCTACAAGGACATTCACTTCACTGAGGAAAAGGAGAGAAAAACCTTTTCCAGAAATTTCTGGAATACATCTAGTGTCTGCTTTTCTTCAGTCTTTTAGCTAAATTTTAACCTATGAGGAAACAACTAACATATGTTTGGGCTCTGTCTCATAGTGTGTATTTCCAAATAACTGCCAATTATTTTTGGCTATCAGTCTTGCAGAATGCCATCCTTCCCCTTGTATCTCCCAAAATACATACCATTCTGACCTGTATGGGATGAGCCTCTACTGACTCACTTCAGTGCCCATATAAACCTTAGCAGCACATTCGCCATGTCATTAGGGAGGTCACTGGTGATTCAGCAAATCTGTTCAAAGTATTCCTTGGCTATTTCATAGAACCTTCAGATATTCAGATTCCCTTATCATAGTGGCCTATAGGAAAGGTCTCATCAGCCTGTGATTCAAGATCCCAACATCCATCAAAACAGAGAACCTGAAACAGATTCTGCAAAGGCCATGCCAAAAAGAAATATTGGTTTGTTCTTTATATTAGGTAGATATTTGATGATCTTAACAAAGGGACTTCTGTAACTAATTTTACTGAATAAAAGAGAGAAATCTGATGTACTCTTATCCCTTTTACCTGTGGGACACTGTGAAAATGGTGATTTTGAATTCTGCATTTACTGATTGTACTCCTTTGTAATTCTTTCCATGAAATGAAGTCTTAGCATTTTAAGATGAAGCCCAGACTAACAGGTGCCTCACACACACAGTGTCCCATGCGTGTGCACGCGGACGGGGGCTCTCCCAGTAACTTCCCTTTTAGCTCATTTAAGTCACCTCTTTCCTCTTAGCACCTATCAAGTGCTAACCCATCTTCATGCTTTTAAAATTATTGTACTGGATTTTACATTATTTTCATGAGTTTTCTCTCCCATTCTTGCATCACTCACTCATTACTTTAGCCACTTCCACACAATCTCACCAATGCTGTTGTTTTCAATGAAATGTAAATTCAGCATGAGTCAAAATTTTGAGTCTTCAACATTCCTACAGGTCTGACTGTCAGAAAACAGATTAGTCTAGTGATGGACATTTCATACTTAGAATATATATCACTTTTTGGTTTTGGTGATTTCAACAAAATGCATTATTGTAAAATAACGCATCGATGGTCCTAGGAAGTACCATGACACCCATCTGTTTGCCCAGAAGTATCAATCTTCTCTCCTTGGGTCTAGGTAACTGGGAAGAATAAATGCTGTCTCATGATTTCCAGCATAGAAAGCAAACCCTGCAAAACAATTTATTACAAATAGATTAAACTTAACTCTGCAATCTGATGGCAGAGCACAACTCTGGTAATAGTTCCTGAAGCATTTCCTATGTTCCTGTTTGATGCCTCTTAGTCAGCATGGCTCACTAACTGGCCATGAAAAGGACTTTCTCAGCATGGTGATTTGAATTCCAGGTAAAAGGCAACTCTCCAGCAGAAGTCATCAGTGGGGAGAAAGGAGAGGCTGACTTTGTTATTGAAAACACAGAAATGACAACAGACACCTGCTTCAAAGATCTGGACTAAAATAAGTTACTATATTAGGTGCTGGAGCACAAAGGAGACCCCACTGTTTTCAGAACTCTACAGCAAAGACCTGACTCCACACCACTGGAATTCTATTTTTTTACCTATGTGTTAAGAAAAGATGAAAAAACCCTGCAAATCTGACTGCAATGAGGTCTGCAAAGCACAAAAGGAACCGCAAAGTGACTGCTTGTTAAGCACTGTTTCCTCAGCAGCTCCAGTCAGTTCAGATGCAGCACAAAAAGGCATCCCCAGAGAAACGCCAAGCTTTTGTGCACTGCCATCCCCCACTCTCCAGAGGCATGGGTTTATGTAATTGCTCACAGACATGTGACATGCCACAGCAAAAGAGCAGAAAATTAAATAAAATGTCTTCAATGGCTCGATACAATCAGGCTGGAGAGTAAAAGGACACGGCAACATACTAGAAAATAGTACATTTACTGACAAACTTCTCACCACATGCTTGGGAAAACTGATCAATACAGTCAAATCACAGCTCAGTTATTATAAAAGACAAATGTCCTTCCACTGTGGGGGCACAGGCAGCAGGAAGAAGAAAATGGGAAAAAGCAAACAAATGAGATCTCACAGAGAAACCTCAGTAATTTTCTCTTTATCTGTGCACACTGAAGAACACAGCCCCACCTGGACACCAGCCATCTCAGGGAGTGCCATCAACATGGTCAACAAAGCATAAAGTGGGCAGGAGCAACATCTTAAAAGCCATTGCCATAATCAGAGACACTGCTAAATACTCACATGAGAACATTCTAAATCGGGCAAAGTGAAACAGTTTTACAAACAAGCTAAACAAAAAAGTCATTGAGAGCAAGTCATTACAGGATATTTAACATACACAATTTATTTTTAAATTTGTAGTTCCTCTTCTTACCAAATGTCTGACTAGTTTTTTTTGGTTTCATGCATGTTGTTCAGGACAAAGAAAATGCCTCTAGGATTGAAAATGGCTTAGGATATGGCAAACTGTCTCACATCTACTTCTCAAGGTTTTGGGTTTTCTCCACCAGGTGCCAAATCAGTCAGTCAAATAATTTCTTACGAAACTTCTCAGTTATAGAGTTCATGCTTTTACTTTCATGTAAGCACAAACAACAGCAGCACTGTTGTGCACATCATTACAATTCATCTTGCTCATGCAAAATCCACAGCCTTTTCTAGTTTATAGCTTTCTCCCCCAAATATTTATGCCCAGCAATCAAAAGTTTTTAAACAAACTGTAAAGTCTTTAAACATGACCAGGAAATTAAGTGCACTTAAACTATAATTAATTCTTTATAGCATGGTGAACAGCTCTTCTAAAAGAAAACCAACTGTTTACTCACCATGTCACTCTATGGCTTTTGAAGATTCAGTATAATTCCTGGCACTGGTTTTTCATTTCTAATCTTGAGTAACTCAAGCAATTTTAAAGACAAAACACAGATTTAAAATAGCTTAATTTCTGTTTGATCACCTTTTTTTGCTTTACCGTAGTGTTAAGGGTGGCTGTATTTTAAGTAAGTGTTTAGTTCATTAATTAAGGCACATTATCTCAGTCTAACCCAAAAAAATCTGATTTGTAATTCCTACAAGAAAAATAACTCACACATCTAAGAGAGATCGTCAATGCTGCTGCTTTCTTGAATCTTCCAATTTATTCTCTAAGCCATTATGTTTGTTACAGGGATCTATTTACAATTTATGTAGACCTGACAGCAGATGGAAATTAAAATTAATTGTATAAATTTGTAAACTCAAAAGTACAAATCGGGTGTTCTTCACTTAACATTATCAAGGTAAGGCTCTGAAGAGGCCTGAAGATGTGGGGCTCTGGGGCTCTCTGAAGGCTGTGCAATGTCTATCATTGTTTTAGGGAGAACATTGTCAAAGGCACAAAGAGGAATTGTACAGGAATTAAATGATGCCATTTTTAGAAGCTGTATCCCTGCTTATAAGAGAAAAATATTGCTTTTACCTTACTGATAAGTGTGACGACATCACCCTCTCGGATTGTGAGCTCATCATCATTCTGTGCTTCATACGGAAATATCACTTTGCAATACTCCTTGTCTGAAAGAAAGAACATCCAATTATCACTTTATAACAACTGCTTATTCAAGGGTGAATAAAGTCATGAAATATTCTACTAGTGTCTCTTTGAGCTGCTTTACTTCCTTGCCATCTTTCTCTTTGTATTTTAGACCTTCGTAAACAGTATGAAATATTTAAAAACCTGCACTGATGAGCATTCCTGAACACGTCATCCAGGGAGTCAGCTCTGCAGCCCTTTAAAGCATTATCTCTACTGAAATGGCTCCGGACAGCAGCTGCCACAAACCATTTCCCTTGGAGTAAGCCTGGATCTGACACTCGCTTCAACAGTTCCACTGGTGTGGCCTTCCACCAGCCACAGAAACTGGGAGCAAAAAGGACCAAGCAGATCGACAGAGTTTATCTATCCTCTTGTGGGCAAGACAGCAGATATTTCTGAATCTATAAAGATGATAAGACAATAAATAATGTGTTTATGTAAATGAATTCATAACTAAACCTTCTGTACACTCAGTATAAGAGTTCTGAATAATACTCTAAAGTTTCCTTGTCCCTTTTCCCTTAACTGTCTATAAATAAGGGCACCATCTCAACTTTCATCTGGAAAATACAGGAGCCAGCACTCCTACTCCGAAATCATAAAAAGCAGTTGTCATGAAAAGCAGTTACTTACATGTTGCTGTGCAACAGACAAGTATGTCAATGTGCCTTACAAATAAAAAGGGAATATGTATTCCAGCTGTTAAACTATGTATAAAAATATGTGATACTCTTAAGACAGCAGGTTTAAAAAGATCAAATAAACTCCCTGACCATCTGCAGAAGGGCATGTGACTTTGCAGAAATGTTCACCTCACTTTAAATGGACTGGAGTTGGACCAAGGGTTGGACTTGATCATCTCGGAGGTCTTTTCCAACCCAATCGATTCTATGATTCTAAGATTTTATGAAATGTTTCAGTTTTGAAGATCTGTACATGTAGTCAACTCTCATATCAGATGCAGACAAGTGGGTACTCGCAGGACACAGAAATATAAATTAATTTGAAATAACATGACTTATTTCCCTGTATTTACTATAAAGAGAACCTGCATTATCATGCTTCTGGGTATTTGAGGCTCCACTGAGGGGGTCAGTTCAGCTGCCCAGACACAAAGTGCCATTTCAGACGCTCATGGGTATGTGAGATACTGGCATAGTTGGCAGGTACGATGCACAGCCTATGGGAGAGCCAGGGCCCCCTGGCCTGACAGCTGGAGACAAGTCAAAACAAAACACCCTGGGGGTATCTCACACAGCTCCAGATGCAGGGTTCTGATTTCAGCCCCCAAGCTGCCTGAAACCAGCATGGTTGGTGCCAAGGCTTGCATGATAGTCAATGGAGATCCAGTCACTAATACAAGAGACACCTTGAGAGCCACTCCTCACTCCAAGAGCAGACACCTGTATTTGATTGGCTGAATCACTCCTTGAGCTCTCTGGACAGCAGTGATAAATCTCCAGTGGGGTGCACCAAAGTCCAGATACCACACTCATGTTTATAACCCAAACTTAGGGCTCTGACAGAAAAGCCACATCCCAGCTTCTAAAGTTTAGTGAGAGGAACATCAGCCTTAAAGAAGCAGCCAACACACATGCATGTGAAGGGGTGCTGTCTTGTAAGCACCATCAGACTGAGAAATTATACAGTATTAGTGGGGAAGAAGAAAGCTCTTCTCCAGTTCACACACTGCCACTCAGGAACAGCATGAAGTTTATGTGGCACTGGTTCAAGTAAATAAGAACTTCTTAGACTTCACAGATTTATTTTTCTGAACTGAAACATTTACATTTTTGTGAGCATTACAGTTAATTTTCTGGCCCTGCCCTGTACTAGGTCTGGCTGAAATGGAGTCAGTTTTCTTCACAGCAGCCTGCATGGTGCTGTATTCTGGATTTGCACTGGTAATACACAGCAGTACCTGCACAGCTTTCTCTTTTTCCATATTGCATCCCCCAAGCAAGTAGGCCAGGGTTGGGCAAGAAGCTGGGAGGGGACATAGCAGCTGACCCAAGCTCAGTAAAGGGGTATTCTGTGCCCCATGGCCTCCTGCTCAGCAATGAAAGAGGGTGGGCTTTGGGGGTTCTGGTGCAGGAGGTTGCCATTGCTTGGAGACTGGCTGGACTTTGATGTACATGTAGTAGGTGGTGAATGATTGCATTTGTGTTGCATCTTTTTTCCCCTCTTTCATTCACTTATCAAATTTTCTTTATTAATGAGTTTTCTTACTTTTGCTCTCCCTGTTCTCTCCCCTGTGGGGGAGCAAGTGGCTGGATGGAGCAAAGCTGCTGGCTGTGGTCAACCCACCCCACTCTGAAGAAACAAGAGTCAGATGAAGAGAAGGAACACAATCTTTGGGAAAAAAATATGAGCAAGGGAAAAACAAATGCCTTTCCCTGGTTCTGAAAGCAGAGAACACTGTCAAAGTAACATTTGCTGATTTTCCAAATGACTGGGCACATAAGAACCACCAGGTCATAACTGAGATTTCAGAGGATGAAAGGGGTGTCTAACTGCTGCTTTAGTGCATTCTGGAGGAAGGGTTGGGATCTTTGTGGATTCATCTGGTATGGTTCACCTGCTCACTGTCTTGTCTTCAAGACAGAATGTTTTATGTTAAAGCTGCTAGAAAGCTGACTCTTATATACTTAGGTTGATGCAAAGCAGCATATAGATAAAAATGAGATTCAGCATATTTCACACTTGAGTGGTATGGTACCTTAAATAACCATGGTGGGGGTTTTTTCCTATTCTGTGAATATCCACATCCAGAAAAGCAGCTGTGCTAAATAATAGATTCAGTGAATTAGTGCAGAGTTGATGTAGATGTAATACTGCACTAAAGAAGTTGAGTGCTGCACACTCAGGCAAGTCTCTAGTTATTGAAAACAGGCTTAGCATTTCTTTTTTGGGATGCAGAACAGAAATAAGGCTGGGGATTCTTGGAGGTGAACACTTCCTGAGCTCCAGAAGGATCATTCCTGAATGTCCATGCTCAAAAACATACATTGTTCCTCCATTCAGTAACAATTCCTAAGATTAAGTGGGAAGCCAAGCGCAGTGTACAGCTAAACATCTGCCAACAGCCACTATACCCTTGGAATGGCACTGCTCTGGAAGCAGAAGGCAGTGCAGCCTCTGCTCCAGGGGCAGATGAACCCCATGTGCTTCAGGTTAAAGAAGGCTCCAAACAGCAAGTGTCCAGGGGGCTCGTGTATCCTGAATCCCGTAACAGGTAACCTCCCTCAGATCTCACTTGCTATTTGAATCATTTTTCAAGAGGAAGACCCTGACAGACAGGAGTGCAGAGAGGGCTGTAGTTTCAGCATCTGAAAAATCAGTTGATAATCAGGAAGTAAGTGCTCTCTAGTAAATGGCTACACATCTCCACCTTCTAGTTTTGATGTCAAGAACTCTATTGCCCCATAACCCGTCTGCTCTCCCTACCCAGCTCTTGAATTTTTCCTTTCTTAAAAAAAAAATCCAAATATCAGTGAAACAAGAAATTAAACTACAGAAAAATGTACAAATCAGCCAAATGCTGATGTGTTTCATAAATAGCCAGGAGACAATCTTTGACAGGCACAAGAGGGAGCTGGGAGAGGCTCATGGCTGCCCCATACTCTGAATTTTGGCACAAGAACACAGAGTCAAGGCACAGTCATGGGAAAAATTTATGGTTTATATACAGTGGAAGTCTGGACATGCACTAAATCAATACATTTCTCTGCCTAACAAGGACCCAGTGGGTCGTGCTGCAGCAGAGCTACGTCTCAGTGACATGGCTGGGAACCAGGTAAGCGACTGGACAAAGTCACCTTTCAAATGTCTCCTAAGGGAATGGCAGACCAACATGATTTAAGCAAGCAAAAGCAAGGCCAACAGGACTCAAAATAATATGAAACTTTGAAATCAGATTAATAAAAGCAGGGAAAATCTAATAGGTTATGTCACACTGGTACTAAAATTGTCCTTACTCAGCAGTGCACAAGACCGCAAGAGGATGTAGAAGCACTTAATGTCAACAGTTATGTTTAGATAGGAAGGAAGAAAAGATAAAAGGAAAAACTAATTTCAGACACAGCATTGTAGAGACCACACTGGAACTTGCTGAATTTGGGGTTTTTCAAATGAAAAAAAAAAGTCCAAAAAACTCTAAAGGTCAAAACAATATATCCTATTACAAGCATGGTAAATAAAGTTAAGCCAAATTAAAGCTTCAAACCAGGATACTGATACTAAGCAGCCCTCAGCTGTAGGTGATAAATCTTGTTTTCACATTTGACATCCAAGGCTGGGTTTATACATCCCAGATGGTTCTTTCAGAAGCCTCTCTTTTTCCCCCTGACCTGAAGACATCTTAAAAATATATCTGCTAATAAACCCCCAACAGCAGATTATCTTGGAAACAGTAAGGGAGGAGAAAAAATGATACTCATGAGCTTTTCAGTCCTCATGTATTAATTTAGCAATACTTTGGCTCTGCCAGACCACAGGCCCTCATTGCAAACTCACAGCTCCTCCCAGTCAAAGGAGAACAATCTGCCATAGGCAATGGGCATTGCTCAGGGAACTGTGTGAGTGGACAAACCTTGCAGCACATCATACAAACCAAACAAGGTGGATATCATGTAGGATGTTCAGCTTCTGAACACATTATGAACTGAGAGAACTTGAGCGCAGAGTAATCCCATTTGAAAATATGTACCTTTAGCTACATCCCGTGGTTTTTGAACTGTATTGTTCCAACTAGAGTAGGTGCAATGACGACACAACAAACATCTTCACTGCCCATGTCATTCCTCATCCTGCCATTGAAAGAACAGAGTCACTCCTACCTTCTTTGAATGACCCCAAGGGGACACAGAGTGACACACAATTCCCTCTCCTAGCATCATCCTTGTAGCTCAGAAGCTTGAAGAAAAATAAGCAGCAAAGACCTAGATATTTATCATAAGCGGTCTGTCACTACCTACACCTCACTGAGGAAAATGTCACAGGACCATCCTAAAAACTATAAAGGTGCTATCCTCTAAAAAGAACTAGATGCGTTATGGGAGTAGTTATCATGCATCTCTGTGCAGTACCTGATGTCCCCCAGTCTGTCCCAAGTTGAATATGTGGCTTAATTGACACAGTCTCAAGCTTACCAGGGGTGGTCCCATGGTGCAATGGAGAGCACTCTGGACTCTGAATCCCAAGGATCTGAGTTCGAGTCTCAGTGGGGACCGTCCCCTGGCAGTTCAATGCCTTCCTGCCATCCCATCCCGTCACATCTCAGATGCTCAGCAGGGTCAGCCCCGGTTAGTACCGGGTGCTGGGACAGTCCCGAGGACTTCACTGTCACTGTCCAAGCTCGCTTGGCCATGGCAGATGGACCTTGGGACTTAAACGGTGGGGCCAGTTCTGTGCACGCTGTGCCTCACCTAAACAATCCCCTGCGCAGGCTGGAAGGGCACATCCATGTGAGGAGAGCCCTGCCCAAATCTGCGTTCGCGAAGTCTGGCCGTACTCATACTCAAGCTTACCAAAAAATCATTCGCTCAAGAGGGAGAACAATGGTAAGAGACAGCCTTCCTACAGAACACAGCTGCTTCCTGACCTAGGCCATTGCAGGGGCTGTGGCTCACAGTGGATCAGTACATATTTACACCTGCAGTGTAAAGCACCGATGCCAACCTACAGATCCTGACCTGGGCTCCTGCAGTAGTACAGCAGGTGAATTCATTTGCTTGTATTTTGAGAGGCCAGTTATATATTTTAATGTTCAAACCAGAAATGAGCACACTCCATCTACTGTGCCAGTGAGCCCTGTTTCACTTTAAAGCATGCCTCTTCTCTTTGCTCTCCTGCCACACTGTTGGGATCAGCTGAGACGTTCAAGACAGGAGTCCACAGACCAATACACCTTCAAGCTGAGATTTTGCAGGGGACAGTGACTCTGGAATTTGATTTTCCTCTTAGGCCACGATGACACAATGTTTTCCTCTTACCTCTGTTGTTGCTTCCTTATATATATTTAATTTTTGAGGCTTAAATATTTCCTCATCAGTGAAGTCTAAATCATACAGCAATCAATGCGGACATAAAGAGTAATACTAAGTTAGAAAACAAGCAGCATTAAAGTAGTATTCCTCAAGCTTAAGCTTCCTCTCTTTGATTCTCACTCATAAAATATTTCTGAAATGGAGTAAAATATACAAAATCTAGTGAAAAATTACATCACCATTACCAAAACCACAAACCAGATGAAAAAAATGCAAACCCTATTCTCAGCAGAATTTGGCTTTACAATTAATTGCTACACTCAAGACTCATAAATAGACTGCACTAATAAATATTTTCACAGAACTTCATGAGATGCAAACTGTCAAAACACCACCTCATTAAACAGAAAATAGAAACAGAACTAATTATGGTCCTACTAATGTATATTCAGCTATCCCTTATATCTTCTACATCATGTAAAAACATTACTTGCTTGCTGTGATTTTGGTATTCCTATGCAATAGCTTAACACAAGTTGTAAATAGTGAGTGGAGTAATTAAATTAAGTGCTGTGGTCAATGTACTCTGTGACTTACTGAGTTTGCTATTTTGTTGTTTGCTTACTTACACTCCACTTCTGCAGTTTCAGGAATCTGCAATAACTCTCTCAGATATTCTAAATGTTTTTGCTTTGCTGAATTTTAGAATCCAACAGAGCTACTTCAAAATGTATATACATTTTCTACAAAATATCCTTTTAACCACAAGCCACTTATGCTAAAAGCAAGCCACATCATAGAAAAAACAATACATTTCTCCCAGAAATAGGATCATAAACACTCATGCATGAATATGCCATCCTATCTACATGAGAGATGGAAATACAACAGAATAGCCCTCTAAATCTAGGAACCCACAAATCTAAACCAAACAGCTCTCCCCTCTTCTCTTCTAAGATGTGTTCTCTCATTCCTGAAAGGCTGGTGATGTTTCAATGTTTTCCAAGGACCATGCAAGCTCTGCAAAGAGTTGTGCTTTCACTGTGCTCTTCCTCTCAGCAAAGTCCTCTTTGGCCCTGAAGACTCATCTGTCTGTCCCCCAAAATCTTAAGCCCATTTTTAGGGAGATTTACATAGCACATTGTTGGAGATGCACCTTAGAGAACACACTCCTCTGTCTTTTGCTCTGACCAACTTTTCCCGTTGCAGAACCTGGGCCATCTTGCATGTACCAAGGCAGACAGTAAACACAGCCAAGTGCCCATCTGCCAGTCACTGCCCCACCACATCACAAAGGCTATAGTAAAATGGCAGGCTCGAAGCAGGATGTGAGAAGAGTCAGAAAGCATCACTCCATGCTGAAGTTCCCGTGGGCAGAGGGGGAAGATGCTGCTGCTCCCTGTTTTCCTCTCTCAGCAGGCTCTCTCACAACGCAACTGAGGTTTTTTTATCCAGTTGGGACTATGGAATAACAGCATCAGTCATGGAAAGAAACAGGTGGAAAACGAAAAACTGTATTGTTCCTCTACCAACATAACCTGTGTTTTGCTTGCAGCATCCATCTCCAGTAGTAATCCCAAGGGTGTCTGAATCACATATCCAAAAGCCCCCACTTCATACTGAGCCTAATCTGTGGGTCTTCTGCTTCTTGCTACTTCCTTGGAGAATGGCAGTCTGTTTTGTTCAGCAATTAAAGACTGCAAGAAAGACTGGGACACCACCACCCCAGGAAAAAGTGGAAGCAGTTGAGGTACATAGTGGAATGATACTTCTATGTTGAACACTGCAATTGGAACATTCACCAGTTTTCTGAGACTGCAAAATCCCACAGATTGAATGCTTTTTCAAGCTTGTTTGCAGTAAAAAAGTAAAAATTCCATTTTGGAGAAATGAAAAATACTAGACACATCATAGTCCTATGCCAGAGTCTGATTATTCTCTTCACGTCTGACTATCATACATTAACTTTATTATGAAAAGATGATTCCTCTGCCTATATTAAAAACCAAACCAGACTGAAGTATGTTTCATTTTCACTGAAAGGTTTTTGAATTTAAGTGAAGGACAACTTCAACTGATTGAAATACATCTTTGGTGATGCCATTTGAGGCTAAGACAATTATACATAATTACATTACATCAAACCTTCCTATACATGTGCTTCTCTTTCCCAAGCACGAACAGAGATGCCAAGAATTCTACTCAGGCCCCAGAGATTCCAGGAAAGATAAAATGTTCTAAATAATAAAGTTAAGTCAAAATTCATAGCATAAGGCATACATATACACAAATAAGTAGCCCACGCTTCTCATCAGCTCTAGCAAAAGGGATGTTGAATGAAGATGGCCACAAGAAGAAGGATTTTGCTGGCCAAAAAGGCATGTCCAAGGCAAATAACAAAGTGCTGAAAGAAGAATCAACCAGAGCCCAAAAGTGTTCATGTAAAAGTGTGACTGTCAGCCAGAGCTCAATGGATCACTGTAGAAGTTACAGTTCTCTAACCATTTGTTCAGAAGATTCCCACCCTCATTTATACAAGTGGTGAAAGTTTGATCCACCCGTACCCTGGGGTGGGATTTAGTGATCAGCTTCAGCTGTCAGAAGTATGAGCTGATGTGGAAAGCAGCAGATGTCTCACATGGCCTGGCTGAACACACAAGGGTCAGTTCTGCAGGTGGCAAAGCCCACAGGACCAACCCCTGCTGGTGGCACCTGCACTCAGATGAGCTGCAGGCTGGGAAAGGGAATTCTGAAACACATTCAGCAGCCTGGCTCTACATTGCCAGTTCACACATTTTCCAGTATTTCAAGTTCTCACTTCCCCAGGGCAACTGAGTTCTTGCAGTACTTCCCATTATGGCCTGGTGGCACAGGGGAACAAGATGAGAGGATGTAGTAGGTCAATTAGTGTGGTAGAGCTAATGGACAATAACAGGCTAAAAGCTGCTTTAAGCTGCTGTTGCAACTCTGAGCTGAAAACTTGTACAAACCAGGTTTTAACCATACACTTCCCTCAGACAGACCTTGTTCTGGTGATCTAGATGCTATCCTTCCTGTCTGTATGTCTTTCTGTTCTGACACAAAATGTTAACTAACTATCTGAAAGGATAAATATGTCAGGGAAGGAAATGGACTGTGTAAGACTTAAAAAATTTCACCTCTTCCTATTATACTCAGCTTCTTTCATGACATGGCTATGTTCTCTTCCCTCTTTCCCACCAGAATCTGTAACATTTAGTTGTACCTTTATATAAATAAAATCCAAAAATGGGGAATACATTATTTGTTAAAAGCTAGTTACATATGGCTCCCTAGAGCAGCATGGGGACATACCTAAAAGATTTAATCATTGCTTTTTGATTACTCAGCACTGAAATGATGAAAAAAGAACCGAAATTCAGAGAATCAGAGAATGGTTTGGATTGGAAGGAAGATGTAATATCATCTAGTTTCAACAACTCGCCCTGCCACAGTCAAGGACACCTTCCACAAAACTAGGTGGCTCAAAGCCCCATCCAACCTGGCCTTGAACATTTCCAGGGATGTGGAATTTCTTCCTAGTATCTAACATAAACCTAAGTTTGAAGCCATTGCCCTGCTTCTGTCACTACATGGCCATGTGTAAAGTCCCTCTCCAGCTTTGTTGCAGGCCCCCTTCAGGTACGTGGAGGCTGCTGGGTGGTCTCCCTGGAGCTTTCTCTTCCGATTTCCCAAACAAACTATACCATCCACACAGACTATTTGTGGTACATAAAGAAATTAGAAAAAAGAAGAGGAATAAAAGCAAGGGCACTCACAATGAAATTTTTCTATGACCTACCCACAAGTTACAGCCTGAAGTTGGATCTTATTCAACTCTGATTAATTCCAAAGTACCCTCAAGGCTGAAAGTTGATCACATAATTTAATTTGATTTTTTGTGGCAGAAAATTTCAGGTAGGATTACCAGAGCAAAAATAATTCAGAGGATTCTGTGAAACAAAGCATTCTGTCTATGTACTGCCTACTCAAAGTTTATCCTAACTATATCTATGCATCCTTGCTTTTCATATACACAGGACAGTCTTAGCCAAAACCAGAGAAAAGTGTTCAGCTTGCCTTTAATAGCACAAAGTGCAAAAGAGAAAAACCTATGAAACCTACTTTTTGTTCTGCTGTCCACGTCTATTTTTGTTGGCTCCTGAGTTGCTGTGGCTGGAGGTAATTTCTTCCCAACACTCTGAAAAAAAATAATTATTCTCCTTTAAAATGTGCAGGTTCAGTTATAAGTTGGACAACACAAAAAATTGTAATGGAAATACAAAATGTAGAAGTAGAAAGAGGAAAGTAAAGAAATAGAGGCAAATGAAACCATACTTAGGTTTATTGCTGGGGGTTAACTTTTTTAAAAACTATAAAGAATTCATAAAAATGTGATCTCCAAATTTCCCTTTAAAAATGTTTACTAACATTTTTAAACAATAATCCCTTAACACAGTTTCAGGGAAGACTCACGGAAGTTTAATTGGTGGATTAAATATGTGATGAAATTACTTAAGGAAAGGTGTTATTCAGTACCAAAATTAAAACTGCCAGAAGAGGGGAGAAACCCCCTTAACGTCTGTCCATACAGGGAATATGCACTCCAGTCATTCTAGATTGTGTGATTTTTATATTAACAACATCTGTTTAAAAGATTCCCATTTTTACTTATTTTGAGCAAATAATTTACAGAGAATCACTACAATAAGCAATAACCAGCCTCAGACAGGTAAGCTGAAACAGAAAACAAATACTATCTGCCCACACCAAAGAGAAATAAAATCTGTATTCATCTTTATATTTTTGCCTGTTACTATATGCACCTTATCCACCCTCTCTCTCAGCTTTTCTCCCTATCAAGAAAGTTTCCTAGTTTTAAAATCCCAGCAATGTGCAGTGGAAGAAATGAGTGTAATTATCCCTTGCTTATATAGATATGAGTACTGAAAAGCTCTGGCTGTCATTTAACACCTTTCCTGGCAAGGTGTGCATAAACACCACAAAACCACCTCACGTTCCCATGACCTTCTGAGCAAAAGCTGAGACAAGAGAGTTCAGGTTTAGTCTTGGAGGCACCAACTACTTCTTAGGGACCATAAGGAAAACACTGGTCAATATGAGAAGCAAGAGGAGACCAGCACTTCAAGTAGCTTAAACATTCTGCCGTGCATAAGAAACATTAAGAGCTTCACGTTAGTGATTTTATACTCTAATGGGTCAAAACATATCTATGGAAAGGACTAAAATACACACAGGGATTTCAGGCTGGTAAAAAGAACACCCAGGGAAGAGAGGTAGTTTTGGGAAGTGCACCAAAAAGCCATCACATCCGTGTTGAGAGTAAGACAAACTATGAACTAACTGCAATACCCAAACCATCCTGTTGCAACTGCACTTGCAGGTGGCAGCAGAAACAGTTGACCTTCTGTCGAGCTAATGACGCTACTTACAATGCAGAGTTTGTGAACTACTGAGAAAGAGAGATCAACAACAAAACTGTACAGAACCCCCTAAATTCTTTGCTGAGGTGGGAATGAGCGATAAGAAGCATTAACTGAGGCAGTGACTGTGGAGATAACAGAAAAACAGGACGTGACGAATTCCTGCAAAACAGGAGAGGGCAAAACTAAGAGAAGTGCATGACCCTGCTGTGCTGGAGAAGTTTAAAGGCAAGAAGGATGGTGATAAGAGCGGATTGAGATCTAGCTGGAAAAC
The DNA here is from genome assembly GCA_013396695.1 of Sakesphorus luctuosus. Lineage (NCBI taxonomy): Eukaryota > Metazoa > Chordata > Aves > Passeriformes > Thamnophilidae > Sakesphorus > Sakesphorus luctuosus. The sequence continues at coordinate 1,666,924 of VWZD01013584.1, forward strand.
AGTGAAAATTGTACTCAAAGAGATATAATGAAAAATTTGAAGCTACTGGGCATTTACACAGATAAAAGCACAGAATGCCTGCAAGATGAAAGCAGGACTGGAAAGACAGCTTTTGGTTGAGAGGCAAACAAGGCAGTTCAGGATAGCTGCACAACTCAGTATATGCCCATTCATGATCAAACCTTTATTCACAGTTCTGCTTCACAAAATGGTTTGGAAAATGAGGAGAGCATGTACTCTAAAGTGCACTGCTATTTAACTCAGAAAGACATGCTTGCTAGAGAAAAAGCCAAACCCTTTAATTTAGGGGTATTTTCCTTTCTTATTTAAAGATAAAACTGTTATGCAAGAACAATTAATTAAAGGAAATAATTCGGTAATTGCTTTACCGTATATGAGTCATTAATTCTATGCCATGAAACCAAAACCCAGATAAACCCACGAGGTAAAATTTAACAAGCTACAAATCACAGTAAAGGAATTATGGGCATAAAGCAAGATACTGGTGTATCCCAGGGGGAAAGGCATGCTGCAATGTAATTTCTTAATTTATAGAAGCAGATGCAAGGGTAATGCTTGAAAACATTTATTTGTCTGTTCCTTCAGAATGAATGTCTGTGCAGGTGATAAATCAGCACTGGGAACCAACTGATTCCTTGTGAACAGAAAAGACAATACAACCCAAACAAGGCTGCTCTCTATTGGGAGCTAGGAGGCATAATTCAAATAATTGCAATGAGGGTTGCACAGAACACGCTCCAGTGAGGAGGGGTATGTGAATTTGTTGTGGGACATGGAGAGAAGAAGACAAGTGGAACTGGTATCCCTTAATTGTAAGGGGACTGCACCTTGGGATTTCTATAGGTGACAAAAGCACTACTGACAGGAAAAGACAACAAAAATTGCTAAACCATGCAAATCTGGTTTCAGGTGGGCCTGCACTGCCACAATGTTTTCCTCTTCCTGTGAAGTGGTACCCAAGCAGACGTACTTTTTAATTGTGATTTATTTATGTTCCCAAATGGTCTGTACTGACCCATACATGGAAAATGTGCATGAAACTTTTTCCATGAAACTTAATATAATACTAATTGCATTTAACAAACACCCAAGATAAGCTTTCCTTACTCTAAGAGACACTGAAATCTCTATGACCTGTTAAGTCTTACGGTTCTGCTTCAACAGGATAAAACCTCAAATATAGCAAAATACTGATATACAGCTCCAGCTTCCATGTTATTCTTTTACCTGATTCATTCCTATGTATCAGGCTTTACAGAAATGAGCAGCTCTTACCCCTCTGGGATGCAGGCAAAACCCAAGATTTAGAACTTGAAGGACTTTTGGGGAATTTAGACATTCTAAATGCAAGAGTAGGATCCTCAATCCTGCCAGCATTCCCTGACATCCCTGAGCATAAACTGCCTTTCTCCACTTACCTAACTCTGTCCTGTTGTCAATAATGTTAGCAATAACAAAGTCACATGCACGAACCAGAATGCCCATAATGGCCCCTCCCATCCGTGTCCTTATTGCCAGGCTGCAAACACAAAGGAAGTTTGGCATTTTCTCCCTACTGCTGTATATTTTGAATTCTTGGCTCAGAATGGTTTCAGCACCAGCAAGAAGAGGAACGTATCATCCTGTGCTTTTGTACCTCCAGCCTGGTGGGACAGAGACACTCCCAAACAGCACTATTTCAGCTTCCCTCTACCTCCTCCAATACACTGATTAGCATCAGTCTCTTTGCTGGATGGTGGCAGAGAGCCTTGTTCCACTTACATTACTCTGGAGACACCACTGACTTGCTTGGTCCTGTCACACTAGAAACACATGGTGGAAACAGAGTTTGCATTTTCTGACTCCAAGTCTATGTTGACTCCCAATACACAACAGACCATTGCCAACAAAACAGGCAGAATCTTGATCCTACTATTTCTGCAAGGCAAGTATAATTAGATCATTTAGCTGTCAGACACAAATTCTGCGAATCACCTGACAAGCAAATCCTAAAAATGAAAGGGGATGAAGTGCCCTCTTGCTGCAGAAACAGCTGATAAAAGTGTGAATAATGACCATGATCTGGTGTTCAGATATTCAGAGGGATGAGACAGATTAGCAGCAACCTGCCAGTATTAGTGCTTGGTTTTATGAAGCCAACAGGACAGTCTAGCACTAAACAACAGGTTTTGTTGGCAAAACTGGCCTTGATGACATTTTGGTACACTGCAAATCTGTATCACTGCACACCAGTGTCCTCTGATAGTGAATTAGTACTGATGAGAAGAGTGGTTGAGTTTGGCACACAAAGTCACGTGACTGAGGTCAAGGTACAATCTAAACAATCTCATTTTCTTTCATTTATAGCTTTTGTCTCAACTGCAATCCCTAGAACAGCAGAGAACAACAAAAAAGAAGCAGAGCACATAATGGGCACTATGCAAGTCAGTTTTCCTCAATTAAAGGTAATACAGCCCTTCCCCACAAATACTGAGCCCAAACTAGAGGAGGAAAAGCAGACCTGTGGCCAAGTTTCTTCCTTCAGGATATTTTAGAATTGTACTTCAGGTTTTTCTGTTGTTGTTAAAAACAGACTTGTCCATTTACTTTTGTTATTCAGAGATAGTGTCTCTAGAACATTGAAAATTCAAATTGAATTATCACTCGTGCACAGGTAGGGTTACACTTCTTTGCATTAAAGGAACATACTTATCCACTGAGGCTCCTTTAACAAATTAAGCTTCTCAAAGCAACAGCTTATTTACTCAGGAATAAGGAAAAACATATTTACACATCATCAGTATTTATTCGAGAAAGTGTCTTGAAGTCTTTACCTTAGATAAAACATTTTGGAACTGCTATTTGGAATACAACTCCACGAAGGTACTTTTAAGGGATATACCAGGCATCAAAGGATTCATAAAAAGGGGGTGTATGAGCTGGAAACATGAAGGTTTTTAAGCTTGTCAGTTTGAATAGTGAAAATAAACCAATTTGCACTGATCCTTTATACAAAGCAGGAAAAAGCAGTTACATATCTTGTGATCTTTTTCAAAATTTCAGAAAACACCCATGACTAGGTCAGGGGAAAAGACGTGCCATGTTTCTCTGACCACAATACTTCATCTCAACATTCAATTAATCTGTTTAGATGCTGTTCACATGCATGATAATTATCTAATAGACAGGTTTAGATGCAAATCTAAGGCCACTATTAATGATAGTATAAAATCTGTATTCTTTAATGTATTTTTGACTGTCCATTTTGTAACTGAGAACATTTTTTCATGAAAGAGCAGAAATGGTCATTGGATTCTTTCAGCTCTGGATGAACAGGAGCATAAACAGGTGGGGGTTGGTCTCTTCTCCCAGGCACTCAGCGATAGGACAAGGGGGCACGGGCTCAAGCTCTGCTGGGGGAAATTGAAGTTGGAGATCAGAAAAAAATCCTTTCCAGAGAGAGTAATCAGGCATTGGAATGGGCTGCCCAGAGAGGTGGTGGATTCACCATGCCTGGAGATTTTTAAACGCAGATTGGATGTGGCACTGAGTGCCATGATCTGGTAAATGGACTGGAGTTGGACCAAGGGTTGGACTTGATGATCTCGGAGGTCTTTTCCAACCCAATTGATTCTATGATAAATAGTTTTCTTACTATGTATAATGCTGGTTTATGAGGGGGCAGCCAAATAATTTCTTTTTTTCCTAATATGCTTCAAGTGCTTCAGAAATGTTATCCAGTCCTCTATCCATCCTACCTATCATACCTTAGGAAAAAAAAAAGCCAAAATATAAAAACCCCAAAGACTTTCACATGTCAAAATGCCCTCACTCTGTCAGAGACAAAAGAAGAGAAATGTCCAGGATTTCAGTCTTTCCCATGATACCAACATTCAGCTCCACAAAAAGTACTTTATGTGACAGCACACTCAAGTATTGCTATCCTAAGTTTCCCAAATGGACAGAGCCAACTCTCCCAAAGGGTCACCACATACCACTTCAAAGAAGGTAATAAAAATTTCAAGAAAACTTTATAAAGAAAACAAAAATTCTGTAAAGAAAGTGCAACTAAGCACCCATCTGCACATTTGATTGTTTCAGTCACCTAAAATAGCTTCTTCCTCTGTAACTTCTTTCTACCCAGCTTTGATTTGGTATAAATACTATCCATATTCTCCTCAACTACAATTATTTATATTTTAATAGCAACTAGACAGGCGTATCTGCACTCAAAGCTAACACAGAGAGCCCCAACTGCCCAAGTTGCACACATTTCTACTGACATCATCTCTGAGGACATTCCCACCACAATGCAGGGTGACTTCCTCAAAACCAGGAATGGGAATCAATGGGAGAGAAAACAAGTGTTTGTCAGGTCCTCAATTACAAGCAGGCTTCAAAAACACAGGCAAGAAAAACCCTTTTTATTCTTCTGCTCATAATTTACACTGAGTATGAGATGAGAGACGAGATGCCTCATAGTTTGTGTCTCACAGGTGTCACTTGCTGTGAGCAAGAGAGTGGGAAGTATCTGAGCCCACCCACAAAAGATGGGCACGTCCCCAGAGACCCACCCTTGGGTGCCACTCCTCCTCTCTGCCCTGACACTGCACATCTGCAAGGAGAGAGGAGGAGACTGACCCATGTTCCTAAGTGTTGCAGAAGGGAAGGAAGGAAAAAAGCAGTTTTAATGTTATCTGCTTCACTAAACAGCTGCACAAACATTTGGGTGAGACTGAGGCAGGAAAATTTATGGTCACAGGGGAAAGGGGCAACTCTCAGTCGCAGCACTTATTTATACCAGCTTAGGTTCATCTGGAAAGCATGGTGAGCATCTCACAGGACGTGTTAGTAATCCTGGGGAGAGCATATCACAGTTTGACCAAGGAAAGGTTGCATAAGTGCTTGTTGGGAATTAAAATAAATTCAGTTACAGAATAAGAAAAATTATTTGTGTAGGTTTAATTTTAATTATGACTTGCTTACAGCTTAGCACAAATGGGCCCTGCTGAGACCCTGGACACCCCCAGGGCTGCCCCAAGCTGGGAGATAAGAGCAGTCAATGGGCTGCCCACGGGACATGGAGAAGGAATCAGTGAGGTGTTGGCAGACCCCAGAGCATAAATCGCTGTTGGACCAAGAAGCACACATGGGGCACGTGGAGATCTTGTGCACAGACCATGGGGGTTCAAAGGCCTGGGGATTTCTCTGTTCAGTGTCTCTCTCTGGAGGCATCCAGCTGTGATACCCTGACTCTGACTCACAACCCAAGGTCTGCACTCTTCCTCAGTGAGGCTTGACTTTACATCATTCAAAAGCTGAAACGTGAACAATACTCAGTTCTACACAGCAGATGATGCTTCCATGAAAAATGGGTGCCCTGACCCCAGGATCAGATGTAGCACAAACCCACAGAGCTTTTTAGTGGGATGCTTGGAAATGTTTCACAGAATGCAGACAATAAAGCAATAAAGTATTTTAAACTTCATATTATAGTTCCTTTGCACATAGTCAAGCTATATTATATTCTAGTGGACAATCTGAAAATGACACATTTTTACACTTATTCCATATTCCAGCAGAATAATGCACAGTTTTTCCAACTGATGTCTATATTAGAAGACTTTTGGACTAGGCCTTCTGAATTAAAACATATCTTTGTAAAGAAATAAATCCTTTTTTTCTTTTGAAACAAATTTTTCCTGTGAAAGGCTTTACCCTTCCACAACAAGGTTGCAAAATCCTGCATTTAGATGCTGTGAAAGGCAAACTGCTGGCATCTTAATTCTCTCTGTCTAGACAAAATCAACAGACCTCTAAATAAAATATGTTCCTTGTAATAAACATCCTGGTGTTAAAAAGCAAAAGATCAAAGCCTTCATCCCAGTGGGGCTCCTTGAAAATTAAGCCTGATATTTACTACAATTAACAAGTTTGGACAAAGGAGATAAGTTGCCCAAAGTCAAGGGTGAAGAGGTGGGGGCCCTGTGTCTGCCCATGAACATCAGTCCTCTGGGAACTGCTGTGAGTCAGCACTGCCTTAGAGGAAAGCAACAATCCAACAGCCAACAAGTATATGCTGTTTGAATGCTAAAGGCTTTTGGAATTAGCATGCATATGCAGAAAAAACAAGGGTATCAGGGGAAGAACATTTTCTTGTACTCACACAGAAACTGATACATTTCTGCCAAATGCAAAGTTAAAAAAAAGGTGTGGAAAAATAGCATGTCAGTCTAAATTCTACTACAATATTCTAACTCTAATTCCAGAGAGTGGTAAACAGGTTGTGATTATATTACCCCACAGTCAGTTCATTTGGTGCCCTAGAAATACAGCACTGATTGTCAGAGCATGTCACAATTACTGCATCTGTCACCCACTGTCAGGGCTCTGGCATCCAAGCAGACAAGCAAGCAAGAAAGTAAGCAAAGCAAAGCAAACAGCACAGAGAGCTCCAGACTAGAGAAATTTCAGAAAAGCCCACGATTTTGCTGTGACTTTGTTTTCTGATTCATCACTGATGATTATTCTTCTGGTATAATTCTTTATTACAGTTGAAAAGAAGAAGCAAAACTACCCCTTCTCATCAGCTAAATGCTAAACTACATCAAGCTTAAGAATAAATGCTTTGAATATTTAAGGAATAATCACATTTGCTTTGATTAAAACTATTTTATTTTTCAAAATAACTGCAAATTCTGAAATACTTAATAAAATAAATTACCGATGCTTTACTTAATTACATCAAAAAGTATTTGAAAATCATGTAAGAAAAAGTCTTAGAAAATCACTTGCTGGGACAGACCAGGAATTATTTATGAGATTCTGAATATTCATGGCAAAATAAAGACAAAATGACAAGCCTGTACTACCTTTGGCATACCACTGGGAAGGATTTCATGTGGAAGAAGAGAAAGGGAGGCCACAATGATTTAATCAATGTATGTTGCCAGTCCTTGATGGCTCAGAATCTGTTACTCCACAATCAAAGACGAGAGTAGAAAGTTCCTTGGTAGATTCTCCAGGTATGTATTTTCTTTAGGAGAAAGTACAGGGTCCTGCAATTAAACTTATCTTATGCTATTGTTTTTATCTTGGATTAATCAAATTTTATCTATTGAGTATGTCATTCACAATTATTTGTTATTTTAGTGATCATCTGGCATGATTTCTTACTTAGCCACTGAAAAACTAAGAAATCTGAAACTCTGGGGCTTCACACTGGCCCTGGCTCCTGCTGTATTGTGACTACATGAGCCTCATGTTCCACATGTAATCTGGTTATACTTCTTACTATGATGGTGTTCATCTGGTTTTGCCACTGAGCTGTAAAAATACAAGATACCGGTGTTCTGAAATAGTTCATCAAGATGGGGTTAATTTCATCTAAACATCAACTATGAGCCAGATGTGCACATCTGGGCCAGCCACTGCAGGCCTCCCTCTGTCACTGGAGGTAAAACAGCCCTTTCAGCTTGTAGCTCATCTGGACTTCTCCTCTGGGACCAAGGAAGCTCATGTCTTAATAATGCCTTTTAGTCTACAGACTGTGAAGAAAGCTTGAGTACTCACAACATCACAGACACATAAATTCCATCAGCAGAATCCCATGATAGTTGCTATTTCTAAATATTTCAGTTGTGTAGCCCATGCATGTTACCTGCCAGGACAGCAGCCAGCCAAACTGTCTAAAGCTCTGTCCTCATTTATCTATCTGGATCTATGTATCTGTAGATTATCAGTAAATCTACAAATCCAGCCACCTAATCAATAAATAGTAATGTTCAATACCTCAATGTTGTCTTTATACAAGTCTAGTGTCATCTTTCCTATTTTGCATAGCCAATTGACAGCAATTTTCATTAAATTACACAAATAAAAACGTTGCTGGTCGTGGCTCCTGAAGAAAATTGAAATTGTGACCTCAGTGCACGCTCAAAACTAAAACTGAGATTCAGAAGAGTTTACTGTTCATCCCATTTTAAGAAACCTTAACTTGGATAAGTAATTGATTAAAAGACAGGAAACAAAAGCTCATGGGGGTCAGTGGGGTTGTTCAGGGATCCAGATCAAGGCTCTTGTTTTCCACTTCTTCCCAGATGGTCTAGCAGAGGGGAAGGACAGAAACTTATTTCAGATGGAAGTAAAATGACACATTTAGAGGAAAAATGCTATCTTTAGATAGAAATGACAGGCTTTGAAACCCATAGCTGTTAATACTTTGGAAAGCAATAAAGAGCAACATAAAGTGCTTTCAAAATGCTGTATAAATCCAACACCTAAGTCATTCTGTGTGGTTCTTACCTCCTTTCACCCTCATACACAAACCACAGTTCCTAAAGGAACTGAAAAAGACAGAAAGTCACCAAGAATGATCAAACATGTGGAATGGATTCCTTATTCTGGGAAAAAACACACACAGATGTGACACAAGTCTGTAAACATCAGGAGAGACAATTGAGAGGTAGTTAGGGAGGACTCACTCATTATCTCTTCCAGTAATAAAAATTATGGACTCACTCATCTCTTCCAGTAATAAAAACTAAGGGCTATCAGATGAAATAAGCAGGTACCATATTCAGAACAAACAAAGGGAGGTGACTCCTTCCCACAATGTGTGATCCAGCTGACTGGAACTCTTTCATAGGAATTACAGATGCTAACATGTTAAATGCAATGAAAATGTGTCTACTCGATTTGATGAGGAACAAAATTCCATTATGTTTATTAAACACAAAGTTCAAAATAACTGGAGGCCGTTAAGACTCACTGCAGGAATTTCTTTGTATGTGCAACCTGTTCTCACACTCTGCTGTTTGGAGGCATAACATGAGCCCGGGCACAGTTCTGATCTGAACTACAGATGTCTCAAGATCTTCCAATTTCCTGAAAATATTATTCTTTAACATACGGAAATGAAATATTGAATACAGAACTCTTCAGAAAGTAAACTTAAACAAAGGAAGGTAACATAAAACCAAAGCGATAACTCAAAGGAAACTTCAAAGTACTATTCAAACTCCTGTCTCCCCCCACATGTTATCAAATGTACTAAGTTCTTGAGTTAAAAAGAAAATAAAACCATAGGGAGGACAAGATATATGGAGAAAATAATTAGAAAAGTCTTCAAAATTACTAAGCAGTAACTCTTAAAGGTTAATTTAAATCCTCTGTTTTGCAGGACAATAAAGAAACATTCAGTGGAAAAAGTTCAAAACTAAAAAATGCTTTATGGTATCTGCAGGTCTACTTTGCTGGGCCCTCTTTTGCAGTTCCCACAGAAGCAGAGAAACCCTCTGCAAATCTTAAAGATTATAAAAATCAAATACTGGCGTGACAGTCAGCTATTGCAATGAAAAAGACAAGTCCACAGTACAGAGATGTATAGTTACATTTCCTATTTAGCCATCTCCCACTTGGTATGACCTGTAAAGTGGATTATATCTATGACAACACTATCAAGTGAAGCACTTGCAGCAACTCACCGACCTCCCGAACAAATTCCGACTGTCAACCTGCCTGGAACGGTCTGACTGTTGCCACCTTTCGCTGAAACTGCTGTAGATCTAAGATGCCTTCAGATGCACAGTATTTCAGCAGATGAATACAGTCTGTTCCCTCAGCAATGATACCAATGTTTGCACTGAATGTAACTGGTTATATCATCCACAGTCATGTACTTTATACTTCTGCATTTAAAGGAGAGTCTCAAACCTTCACAGTGGGGAAGACTTCTAATTAGAGAGACTGTTTCACCAATTCCTAACTTCCCATTTGCAATGACAAAACATCTCTTCAGCGATTTCAGAACTGCTTAAATGGAAAATTGCTTTTTTTCTTGTTTTCAGCTGTTGAGCTCCCTTTAGAGATGACCTGAGCCAGCACCATGTGTCTCACCCAGCTACCCAGGCACTGGAATTAGCAGGTGTTTAGCAGACCACCATCAGTCTACAAACCACAGATGAAGAACATCTTCCTGGGTTACACAACTCACCAGAGAAATCTGTGCTATCTTAAATAGCATTCGAAGACATAAGTAGGTAAAACATGCAATTCAAAATTTCTGGTTTAACCTCTTGGATGGAAAAAGGGATAGAAAGAAAACCACTATCAGTGAAACATCATTCTCATTAAAACTCCGGATAGCTTGGAGAGCCAAGAGTGCAAATTTTGCTTTGTAGAATGTTCTCCACAGTTAAACCTGCCCTACTAGCAGGTGAGTTCAGATTCTAAAGCTGTTGTGAGTTCATCTTCTGACAAGTTCTTAAAAGTTGGACTTATGGGCATGGAGAGGACTGGAGAGGATTTTTTCTACCAATATTCTTGAAGTGCTGGAGAGCAGAGAAACCTGTGTGTCTAAATTGCACACTTTATAACATTAATATTTCTGTAAAATTTGGAATCCTGACATTTGATGCTATCAGACTGTCAGTCTCAAACCATTAATGAAGTAAAAGCCTGCCTTCCTAAAAGGTTAATAGTGAGACAGTGAATGTAAGAGTTTAGGTTAGATAGATGCTGCTGAAACAAATGGAGCGAGACACATTAGAATCACTGATGAGTAAAAAGACTTCAGTAAATGCACTAAAAGGCAGACACAGAATGAAACCCACACAGCATGCTCCCAGTTGCCTCATCTCAAGGCACTGCAAGCATGCACATCCAAATGAGCTCTATGAACAAGCTCATTTTCTTTCCTCCTCAAGCTGTAGGTCTGCAATGCTAGGAGGTGCTTTTGTAACAAAAGTATTTTTTGAGCAGAAAGTCTTATTTCCTCCCTGCTTTATTTTTCATTCCCCTCTTTTACTGACTGTGGCTCACATAAATGTAAAGAAAACACGTCCCCTTGCACCCCTGGCCATGAATTTTACCATCTGCAGTTGCCACTCACAATTAATTTCTATCTCCTCTAGGAAAAATACTTCAGTCAGTCTGCACTGAGTGAATGAAATTCCTTCCTGCCCTCCCAGGAGAACTGTGCCTGTCTACACTGCAGTTGGTAACTGGCATGATCCAGACTGTACCATCCAGCTTAGAAACTGCTGTTATGAAACCTCCCTCTTTTACAAAAGTTAATGAACCCCTACAAGTGCCACATGGATCTCCACTTCCTTTTGCAGCAGTAAGGACACAGTGCAGATACTTTCATCTCTCCCCACCACCAAAAAATCTAGGAAAACAAAAAACTCTTTAAAGTGGCATCAATATTCTCTGCTCTTTTGTGAAAGTCTTGATCCTGTCAACAAACTGACAAGTAGCTGCTCAATTATATTTTTCAAATTCAATGATTATTTAAAAAAAAAGAGTAAACCCATATTGTCAAGAAGATTATCCCCGATTTAGGGCTGACAGCAAATATTTCTTCCATTTTGGTATTATATTTCTTCTTTTCTCCTCAAGATTAACTTTCAGTTTTGGGGTGTTCCCCCCCCCCCACCTTTCATCGCTGAAATCGGAAGCTACTGAGCAAAAACAGAGAGATATTTTTATTGAAAACTCTTACAGGGAAAACTGCAGAGCAACAAGTGACTCGGAACACAGATGGAAAATGACCAAGCCCATGTGTTTCAGCTTTGCTTTTCAGCTTTCCAGGTACAGCGCCTGCTGCAGAGGGAGGTCACTCTGCCTGGGTGGCCGGAGCGTGGCAGGGAGCCCAGAGCCCACAGAAGGGCAGCACAGCAGCCCGCACTTGGCTACCAGTCCCTCTTGCACCAGGGCTCCTTCCCAGGAGCTCCGTTCTCTCCCCTCTCCTTGCCTTTTATTGGAAGTTTTTATGAAGCACTTAGTCAACTAACTGCAATAATACAAGCTCATGTCCCTTGCGTTTAAGAACTATTTCAAAGACACAGAATGCCACCAACCTCCCACAGAAACACACACAAAGCGTTAAAAAGGCATCTTAGGAACTGGCCTACAGATTTTTTATCCTACCAAGTGTCTGGCTGGTCTATGATCCTTTCACACTCTTCCTTCCCTCCTTCCTCTTTTCTTTATTTAAAGCAGAAGAAGAGAAAGACACATGGCACATTTTAAGAGAAAAAGCAACTCAGAAATCTTGTGGCTTCATTTCTGCACACAGCTTACTCACTTTAGCTGAGAAAAGCCAAAGTTGAGGGAAATTTACATTTTTGTACTAAGAGCTCTCAAAGTATCTGCAAATCATTAAACAATTTACTTCATATCTCTCCATTCAGCTTTCTATAAAATTTTACAGGCAAAAGTTGCTTTTTCTTGGAGGGGAGGGATGGGGAGAGGGAAGAAAAAAATATGATTTACATTTAGATTTTATTATCTTGATACAATTTTCTCCAAAATTCATTCACATCAATTTTTCTCGCTCGTACAAATGTCACCCCACCAAGAAGAGGAATTAGTAAAGCTCCTCTTCTTTTTTCTGCCAAGAAGAAGTACAGTTGTATTAGTGCATTTAAGAAGGAAGAAATGGGGTGGGGGTGGTGAATTTTTGTTTAGTAAGCAAACATTTGAAACAGCAACACATCCCAGAGACTTTGCAACTCATCTTGCTTAACTATAAAGTTGCATTATTCTTTAGAGTAAGAAAATTGAAACCACATCATATAGGAATAGAAAACATCTGTGCAAGTTTAATGGCCAAACAGGTTGAAAGGAAAAAAACTTAAGCTAAACAGAGTCAGGACAGAATATATTTTCATACAAAAGTAACCCCCTATTCTAATATATTCCTCTATAGCAGAAATGGACTTCAGGATCCTCAGCACTCCTTTTCCTTCTTTTCTTTTTACCTACCCAGCACCTACACAGTGTTCAGAAGAACCAAAGAACCCTGAGGTTGAAACCAGCAGAATATATATTGCGATACAGTTTGAAACAGCCACAGAACAAAACCCCAACTAATTGTAAAATAAATACCTCCTCTCCCATTGTGAAGCCAAGCTGCCTTTCAGCAGCTTGCAGTGTCCAAGGAGAGGCCTGGAGTCCTGCCCCTTCCTCACATGAGCTCAGCCCAGCGAGCGGGAGCCCAGCCCTGACACTGACTCACTGGGCCATGCAAGGAAACAAAACTTCTACTTGTTTATTGCACAGGAAATCTGGAGCTTTTCCTACCTCTGCTCACTCACAGCAAGAAGTTTCCTCTCCTTTCCCAAGCCAGCTTAGACTCTCCTGGCTTTGTGAGAGCAAAGCAAGGATGTGACTGACAACTGACAGACCTTTTCTGAACACCTCAAAAGTTTTGCAAATAACTCCATAGGCAAATGAGCTTATGGCAAATTCTGAGTGCATTGGTCTCTCTGGGGGCAAAAAAAAAGGTTGAAATTTCATGTAATTTATGTCTTTGTTTCAGCTTTTGTTTTTAAAGAAAGATGATCAAGAAACTGAAATATCATTAAGATGATGCTCTGTTCCATTAAAATCTTATAAATTCTTAATACTGCCTCCCTATAAACATTCAACTTTAAAATGACTGAATAAGGTCAGGAGAGGGAAAGACACAGATAATTTGGAAGAAATTAAAGATTTATACTTAAGCAAGCCACAAGATACTATACACTCTCACTCCCATTTGACTTTACAACTACTGAGCAAGTATTTACACACAAACACATCTACTATGGACATATTTAGGCATATTCAGTGCATTCCCTATAGACACACAGCCCATTCTCTAAGAGGCATTCTTACTGCAGTGCCAACACAACTACGGGACAAGAAAAAAGCCTCTGAATTTACACATTCAAAAGCAAAAAAAAAATTGGTTCTCTCTAGTTTCTAGAAACTGTGTAAGGAAAGATGTGACAAACTTAAGACAGTATACAGACTGCAAAAGGGAGGAGATCAAATTTTTCAAAATGGTTCCTATAAAAAAGAAAACAAAACCCAAAACCAAAACCAAACCACCAACAACCAAACAGACAACACACCACCACCACCAACAACCACCCCAAGGAAAGGAACAAACAAAACACCACCACCCTCAACAACCAACAACAAAAACAACCTCAAGAAAAAGGTTATTTTGCTGAGTCACACCACTACAATATATTTTCTGCTACAACAGTAAATATGAGGATAGACAGTTTTCTTTGTGAGATGCTTTTTTAAAAACCAGCAATCCCTTAGGCATTATTTACAGATACTAGTCCAGTTGAGGGGTTTGGGTTGGATGATCTCTGAGATCCCCTTTGGCCTTATACTGAAAGCAAAGGAGAACTGGTCCGAGTAGGACTGTCACTGCAAGTACAAATAGCCAGAAAAAAATGCCAGGATATTTCAAAGAATGGAAATGAACAGAAGATCCTGGCTCACAGGAAGGAGAGCATCTCTTGCAGCAACGCTCTCTGTGCCTGCATGATGCTGCACAACAGGGTCAGGAGTAACTCAGAGCAAAGTCTGAAGTCCTACTGAGCCTGCAATCTTCTTCCTGAAGACTTCTATTTTCCAAGCAAAAATTATCTTGCAGTTATATTATAATACACCATAAATTTAATTTCCAGAAAACACGCAATTACTGGCATTTGCTTTGAGAGCAAAGAATAATCTGTAACACATTTATACTTCATACAGCTTATGAGTATATAAAAGTGTAAGTACTACAATCAGGCATGACTTCTAAAAAGCAATCCTCAGCTAGGGAAAATATAAACAAAGAAAACATTTCAGAAAAATTTCACAAGCTAATAAAGTTAAATAGGCAAGAAAAGATGACTGCATAGATTTTACTTTACAGGTTATATTCAGTTTGGTTTATACTCGTCAGCCTTTTTATTTATGTAATTTCAAAGTCAGGTGTTTTGGTTTTTTTGCATACTGTATATCCCATTTAATTTTCAAAGTTCACGTGTGCTAAGAATATAAGAAGTTACTTCATTATAACTTTTTTATAATCTTGTCAAAGTTATAAAACTTAACAACTCAGAGGTAGCAATTAAAAATTGTCTAATGAAATCCAAGTGGGACAAGAAAGAAAAAATCATTTTACTTAGAAACACTTTGACACAGTTTATTAAGCTGTTTATTCCTAACGTCTTGATTACACTAATTCAAATCTTTTTATATCAATTTATATCAATTCATTTTATTTAGGTAGAATTTATTGTTATTATTAGACATATTATACCATATTGATTGAGGAACCCATTCTCCTGAAGCTCATCAGACAGCAAGAAAAGCTTGTTTGCACATCGGTACTGTTACTTGCTGAAGCATTTTCTCTGTACTCAAGCTGAAACACAAGACAAACTTTTCTGGAAATTCAGTTTTGTCTCCATCAAGTATCTCTGAGATTCAGGAAATCAGCTTTATTTTAAGCTATTTAAGCACAGCATTTTGAGGTTTTTAAGGAATCTTCTTTTAAAATGCCTGCTGGGGTCAAAGGCCTGGCAATGGCAGAGAGTCAACTGAAATTCAGAGATTTACAATGACTGTCAAGCTAATGATCACCAGCTGCATCCAGAGAAACTTACAACATATATATTTTTATTGTCATCCTATTATGAAATAAAATTGCATTAGCTTAAACCTACACATCCTGTTTTTCTGACTGGAGCATCCCAAGATTTCCTAATCAAAACCATGACTGAAATAATAGCAGTATTCCCTCCCAGGGAGCACTCCTCCAGAAGAACTCATCCTGGCAGCAGCCCAGTACTGTGCCCCAGGAGAACAGACCAGATTTTCCACGTTGCTTTTAGGAATAACTTCTAGTACTATCAGTACTTCTTACACTACTCTGCTTCTATTTTAAGATGTTCTTCAAGTAGTTCAAGGAACATATTTTCATGCATATGCTTGATGTGTTTCTTTCATATCGACAAATCTTTTCTGAATAAAGTCCAACTATATACATGCAAAGCCTTGTGGCATGGACAACAACTAACCTGCATTTATTTAGACTCTAAGACTGCTTTTAAAAAGCAAAAGCCAAATGAAACATCACAAGCAGCACAAACCTGCATGTGGGTAACCTCCTCTGCCCCAAACCGCGAGTGCAGACTGATGTGTAAGCTGAACTATGTCACCAATGCCTCCAAACTCTGTTCAGGCAGCTGGAATATTTCAGACACCAAACTGAGAGAACATGGAAGCAGAGATATCTAATGGGATAGCAGGGAAGGGCAGGAAGTATTCAGGAGATTAGCAGTTACTCTTCACTCACGTTGCACAGTTCAGTGACTCAGCAGAGAGTCACTGACAGCCAAGGTTATTAAGTTTATTCCTCTCTTCTTTAAACTTAATTTTTCATTTCCCATTCTATTCCTTCGGTGCCAGGTCCTGCTTTGAGTTAGCCTCCCCACAACGGGGCAAGCTGCTTTTTGACTGTCCTTTGTTTCACCTTATTCCCCCTACCCTTTTTTCTCATTTCCCCACAATAGGGTAGTAAATCTTCTAAGGTGTTTACTTATAATGTCCACACAGCCTCATGAACAAACTTGCAAACTTGTACTATCTTTTCACAAAGTGAAAAAAACTCATTAAACCTGTTTCCACAGAGCTCAAGGAATGGACAGTGACACCAGACCCCAGCGCAGGCAGCCTTGCTCTCAGGACAACTGCAGAAGGGGCCAGGGTCCTTCCCCTGGAGCTTTCCTCACAAGGTGGCACTGGAATGAATGGGTAGGACAGGGATGCCCGACTGCAGCCGACAGAAACTTCAAAGAAAAACATGAACGTTGCTTGAAGAGATGAGTGTGCCTGTGTTCCTACACAGAATTTGACAGACTGCTGCTGCTTGGCACGACCGCTGCTGCCATCACCGATGGCTGCCTGAATAAAGGAATGCCAGAAAACTCTGCTTTCAAGTGCAAAGTGCTACACACACCCGGGGCTCCCACTGTGCTCTCTGCCTCAGCAGGGCTTTTTAACAGCGTTTGTGCTCAGTACCAGGTGGCTTAGCTTGCATACAATCTTTTATTATCTCAGGATTTGGAAAACTGGCTGCAACATTTCTGTGAGGTGAGCGAGCAGCTCCACAGGCATCGGAGGGACAAAGGCAGCAGCAGCGAAAGGCTAGCGCAGTCAGGGCTGGCCACTGTTCCTCGGGGGATGCTGGGCAGGGCTGGCACAGCTCCTCAGGGGATGCTGGGCAGGAAGGGCCACACTCCTCGGGGGATACTGGGCAGAAAGGGCCACACTCCTCGGGGGATGCTGGGCAGGGCTGGCACAGCTCCTTGGGGGATGCTGGGCAGGGATGTCCACGCTGCTCGGAGGATGCTGGGCAGGGCTGACCACATTCCTCGGGAGATGCTGGGCACGGATAGCCGTGCTCCTTGGGGGATGCTAGGCAGGGATGGCACAGCCCCTTGGGACATGCTGGGCAGGGATGGCACAGCCCCTTGGGGGATGCTGGGCAGGGCTGGTACAGCTCCTGGGTGGATGCTGGGCAGGGATGGCCACGCTCCTGGGGGATGCTGGGCAGGGTGGCACAGCCCAGGCACACCGGCAGCTGGTGCAGAAACACCAGGAGGAGCCTCCAGCTTGCATCTCTCAAAGGTTCTCTTTAACCAACTGAAAATTTAGGGGTAAAAATGTTTCCCAAAAGGAAGCAGGCAGGAGCTGACAGAACAGGTGTGGCAAGGACAGGCTGTCAGCACAAAGCCCTCACCACAGTTCCTGCGTCCCCAGCTTGAAATAGAAACTCAGACCCTGCAGGCACTCAGTCTCAGGAGTTTACAAATTTCTATCTTATTACAAAGGACAGGTAGACTTAATAGTTGACAGCAGCTTCCAGCCCTTCCAACCCATGTGTCTACTTCAATTATTTCTTCTCCATTTCTCCTCTTGCAAACATACTGAATACAGACAAAAGTAAAAATACCTGTATAAATTCAGTGTTTTGCAGTAAGGATCCCTAAACACCAGTTAACTAGATCTTACAAGCTGCTGAATCTATAGCCATAGCAGCCTCCTCCTTTATATCAAATAATTACAGTGGCTGCAATATTCCCCAGTTTGATGGCTAAATGTATAATTTACATTCAGTTTTGGCAAACAGTACTGTGACCGCATCAAAGGCTGCTCATGAAATCCAGCTCTGGTCAAATTCACCACCAGGAAAGCCATGCCTGAAAAAAGTTACAATTGCATCTCAAATGGAAAATGTAAAAAATACTCTCAACAGTCTCTTCTGAAGTAAGGGCAGTTTTCAGAAAGATAAAATTTGGGTTTCTAAGACTTTTTATGTTCACCTATTAGCATTTTCAAGCTGAAATCTCAACTCATGAACCAACCCCGTACAGTTAATTCAGACTATGGAATGTACCATTGGTTGAATTAACTTTCCTGTACTGGTAGATGTTTATTCTCAGATACAGAAGAGGGAAAAGTAATAGCTTGTTAGAGCAACGGAAGCACAAACAGATCATATTAGAAGAAAG
Source organism: Sakesphorus luctuosus (assembly GCA_013396695.1). Lineage (NCBI taxonomy): Eukaryota > Metazoa > Chordata > Aves > Passeriformes > Thamnophilidae > Sakesphorus > Sakesphorus luctuosus. The sequence goes on from VWZD01013584.1 coordinate 1,685,277, forward strand.
TCCAACCTAGAAACAGAAGTTTTAGACAAGCTACTGAAAAATTAAAATGGAAAAAAAGAAATAAATATAAGCTCTTGCTAAAATATCTTGAAGCTGCATGAGCAGAAGGAAGACATGTGAATCAGGCACTTCTATTTGACCATAATCCTTGTACTACTTTAAGAGTGTTACACTGACTTTTCTCAGGAGACACAACGTATCTATATACTTACTGCATTTCTTCTAAAAATTCATCTGTAGACAAGCTACATTTTGAATCATATGCAGCACTGTGAAACAGCTCACTCACATCTATCATTAATGGAAATTTGAGAGAGCCAAGCCTCAGGAATTTGGTTCTAGTTATACATGCCCAGTGGTCAACTCGTCAGCACTAACAGGGAATGAAATGGACTACAAAGCATAAGTAGCTGATTTTTCTCTTTTTCTAAAATAGCAGAGGTCTGATGGCACTGTTCAAATTAAACTCTCACAACTGCATCATTAATTTCCCTGGGATAATCTCTTATGTGATTTTGAGAACAAAGAACAGCTAAGCAATAAACTCTGCACACCAATAAAACCAATGGGATTTCATGCAATTCCTCAGTTTTGCTTTCTATTGAGAGTTTATCGATCACCTAAAAAGACAAGGCCACTCTATCCTACATAGTTACCACTGGGCAAACACTTGAACTACATCAAACTGCCTGATGATTTACAGGAGAGACTGAAGGCATCTGTTTCTGCTCAGCTGGCAGCAGACCTTTCTGCCCTCATATTCCTGCCAATATTTCTGTAAAAGCCTTCTTAACACCCCAGTAATTCTGTGTGAAATAGGATCGAAATTTATGATTCATAAAATTGAAAACATATTAGAATATGAAGTGATAATACCAACAAAATAAGACCCTGTTGATTCTTCTATAAATGGGACCGACATTTTCCATAGGAATTACCATGTTATAAATAATCAGCACATTATAAAATCCTCACAGTAATTTATTGATGCTTTTAAAGAAAAGAATTGCTGGGAAATATTTAAAATTAAAAAGGTAACAGTATCATTTCAGTAATATTTCACTGACAACTGTATCAAGAGGAAGCAACAGAAAGTGTCAGGGTCTACAAACTTCAGAAGGAACTAAAAACACAGAAAAAAGGAATTGAGGAAAGCATTGTTTCTACTTCTTCCAAGGATTACAAGTTATTGAAAAACTCAGGCCACTTGTAAATGAGCAAGAAGCATACCAGGGCAAAGATCCCTTTAAAAACTACATTTCTAGAGAAAAATATGTACCAATTTGGTACTCAGCATGATGCACTGTAACACTTTTGAACCAGCATGCAGAGCTCTCAAGCTAAACATGACCTTGTGTGGAATGGCAAACTCAAAGCAGCATCTCCTTGCGGAGAGCATTACACAGATGAGAACATGGCAATAACCAGGGAGGAATTTCTTGCAGCCAGGAGAGAAGTATTTGGGGTCTGCAGTCCTAACTGGATGTTGTGTCACTGACTCATGTTTTGATGCTGTCAGTAACCAAAACCCACAATGCTGAAGCCTCTGAATGGCACCTCTCTAAGGTTAACCCAACCCCAGACAGGACAAAGCAACAACAGCAAAGAAGTGTTGGTGTTACTTATCTACACATTTGAAACACAAATAATGGATTGTGTTTACAAAATGAAGCCATTATTTTCTGATAACCATGCCAACCATAGGAGAAACCTGAAGACACAGGAAGGAAGTTCTGTGGGTGGGATGAAAATTTTTTTGTTTCCTGAAAATTCTGTATTCACTTTTTGGCTGGGTAACAAACCTACTTGTTGGTTGTGAAAAACAAAGGTAAGACTTCCCATTATTATAAAATGGAGTAAGACATTCCTTGAAGAAATGAAGGCCCCTTCACAAACACTTTGCAAACACTTCACATTAAAACAGGCGACTCCAGAGTTCAGGGCATATGTAATTTATTTTAATCAGTTCCCATTTACAATCACTACTGTAGAGAAGTACGATTATGGTAAACACGAAATCCTTCACATGGCATTAACAGGGCCTTATAATGTGTAATTCTAACCTGCCTACATCAGACTTAAAAGAACTGAATTTTGTGCAATGTTTGAATTATGGTCAATGCCTATGTTACACACCATTATAAATACTATTATAATGTAAATTTTAATAGTATATTTTATTTTAGGTGAGTTTCCTCCTGCACTGTATATTTTGTATCTATTCCTACATGCAGGGAATTAATCATATAGAACTGCTCACCTCTTGTAGAACAGCATTATTAAAAGACACATTTGCTGCAGCTACAGGACCTTTTAATTCCCAAGGGAAAAAAAAATAAAGGTTTAAGTGCAGCCATGCATGAATTGAAGTCTGCCTGCTATGAGGTGCTTCCTATGTACAAAGCAATTTTGCTTACACAGGACTTGTAAGGAAATACTTGTCGTCACAAGCACAGTATCACAAGCTGCCACCAAATTACAAAACCAAGTATCCTCCAAAATGGGTCAAAAATAGTAACAAGAAACCTTTTATTAACTAAGTTCCTGTTCTAGTAAAATTCCATTTTCAGCACACTTGCAAGTTGTCATAAAGCCCAATCACACCTTAAACACTGAGATTTGCAGTGTCACAAGCAAACCACACTGCAGAAAGACAGCCTGATGGCTCCACCAAAAGCTGATTCACTGCTCTCTACCCCACTCCCCCAGCCTGGCAGGGGGGAGGTTCATTGGCTTCACTCAGTGAACACCACCAGGTCTGACCTGTCCCTATCACATATTTCAGGGGGACCTGTTTGATGAGGTGCCATAAGAATACAGCTCAGCTGCTCCCTGCACATCTACAAAGCCAAAGCCAGAAGTTTCCACTCAGAAACAGAAGGAAAACATGACACAATGCAGGCTTTGAAGAAGTACCAATGGTCAAGGAGTAATACAGTCTAGGCTTTCCCTTTATTTAGATTATCCCAGCTCTTCACTACCCTCCTTATACAGACTGAAAAATGGTCTCTTGCAAAGTATTAACAACATCTCCCTCAGCATAATTAACTTATGAGGTTTCTGCCATGGCTCTGCAGGACCTCCCCTTCTCTTGTACTACTATAACCCAAGGTGCATATGCAGGTAGATGTTGTGCTATAAATCAGATCACTGAAATGATCTAGGTTGAAAAAAAACCCTAAGTTTGCAGGCTGAAAAAGGTAATTCCTGTAGTGCCTGATTCTACACACAACTAGACAAGCATGACTCAAAAGGGGAGAAGTTGCCACAGCAGAGACCAAGAGCAGCTGTACAGGAGCTTCTTAAAATCCCTATGGAGGCAAAGAAAACGCATCATGTAACTATGGCCATAGCAGAACTCGAGGCTGTGGAAGCCTCCTAACACCTCTCAGCATATCAGTAACTCTGTGCAAATCCTACTGTTCCCTTCAAGGAAGAATTTCACAGATTTGTCTTTAGTTGTTAATTCATTAGGAAAACATGCATATTTTAGTTTGTTTCCCTAAAGAAAATACCTTAGATTGATCAATTTTTAATTTTAATTTGTTATTTTGGCAGGCAGCTAATCTCACTGGAATGCACTTTCTGTTGTGAGGCAACAGAAAAAATAAAAAGCAGAATCTTGTCTACAGAAGGATTAGGAAATAATGACCATAAAGCTTCAAATTTTGGCCAGTGACAGAATTTAGAACTTTCAGATGAAAACCTCTTTACACCAACACTAAGACAGAATTAAGAAATGACACGTACCTTATCTACTGGGAGAAAGTCATTCTCAACTTCTATTGACCTTGGTCGTAGCTTTATGGGTTTGTCTTTGAAGATATCTCCAAAGCCAACACCTTTGACCTTCTTGGGTTGGATTGTCGTGCCTCCATTGGCTCCTTCCGACTTTGTACTGCAAGAGTCCCCACCATCACTCTCAGAGCCTGTAGCATCTTTTAGGCCTGTGAAATGAAGAGATGAAAGGAGGAATCTTAGGTATGAAGCTCTCTATTATCATACTGTGACTGGAAAATGATCACCTCCCATCATTCTCTAGAGGAAAATGAAACCACATGAATCAGATAGAGAAGATGCTCTCTGTGCCATGCACTCGTTTTTGAGTTTTAAAAATCACTTCATTTCACCATATTGGTGCACCAGGTAAGAATGGCACCAATCCACAGAACATGCATACTCCAACATCAGAAGTTCAGGAATGATGACCATCATTCCTTGAGTACCAGGAAAATCATTCTTCAGACAAAAATCATTTGGAAGAGAACTCAACAAAAGAAAGAGTTAATTCAGTTGTAGGGCACCTATTGTACAAAGCCACTTGAAGCTAACAAGCAGTCAGACCAGGCGTGTTGCACCTTAGATCTCTGTGACTCAAGCCAATTATGCAATTAGGATCTAAAGCTACATTACCTAACTGGGAAATATAAAGCTGAAAGCTGTTCAAACAAATTTGCAATCAAATAAGCTGCATTATACGTTCCCTGCTGAAAATTAAACCTATCTGCAGCATAGACAGCCTCATAAGGAAAGCACCCATGCACAGTATCCTTTAGGAACATAACAAATCAAAACTGACATTCTGATTTGCATTACTTCTCTCAGTGAACAGGAAAATTTATCTGCACTTATCAGAAAATATCTGCTGCTTGTATAGCAGAGGCCACAGATGCAATAAAGTGATGTCTCAGCCACTTCAGCATCAGGCCAAACAGGCACAGGCAGCAAAAGACCCACTGAAGTTTCCTCCCCCAGACCATTTAAATCTGCCTCCCTACATTATAGATTGAGTTAACTGTGTTTCCAGGAAAAACACAGCAATTGCTGCTTATACAGCACTGATTCTACCTAATAATAAGAAATTTCAATCCTCACATTCCTCTCACAACCATTCATGGTGTCACAGATGTGGATTTCATATGTCAAAGAGAGAAGAATTTCAAATAAGCTTATCTTCTTAATTATTTTTATATCAAGATCCACAAAGCAATCACAACAGATTTTCATCATAAAAGGCTGCCAGTGCAGATGTAGCACAGAAATCAGTGCAAGTCCTAAGGACTACAGGTACAGCTTCATGATCCAGGACACAAGAGGCTCATATGTTAAATGGATTTCAACACAAGGGTGCTGCTAGGAAGGGAAATCAGGAATTCTGTGTCAGACCAGGACTTTTAGCTAAAAGCAGAAAAATCATAGAATCACAGAATCATAGAATCGATCGGGTTGGAAAAGACCTCCAAGATCATCAAGTCCAACCCTTGGTCCAACTCCAGTCCATTAACTAGACCATGGCACTCAGTGCCACATCCAATCTGCGTTTAAAAATCTCCAGGGATGGTGAATCCACCACCTCTCTGGGCTGCCCTGAGATTTTCTGTATTTGAAACATGAAAGGACTATAAATGCAGAATCAGGAAAAGTTCACAATTATAAACAAACAGAAAGACTAAAGACTAAGCCAAATGTTTTGGCCCTGTGGCCTCCTGAGTGGCTGCCACACCTACCTGTTGAACATCAGTAACATTGCTGTGTCTTCAGCCATTTAATTTACACACCACTGAACAAGTTATTTGTTCCATAAGTTGTTCAGGATTGGAATTTAAATGAATACTAAATAATTATATTACAATTCTTTTCTTAAATATGCACAAGTCTTGATATCTTCACTTGGACCTTTCTATTTTTTGAAGAGCCTGGGAGAAAACTTCAAGTCTGGTTTCACTCATTTATTATGGTAATTAGAATGGCTGCCATCAGTAAAGTAAATTCAGTGCACTCCTCCTCTTCCAGACCTCAGGAAAGCAGGAACCAGAGAATTCCAGCATTTACTGTGATCCTGCCCTACATTGAGCTTGGCAGGAGGGGTGTGATTATCCACAGCAGAGCCATTCCACGACGTTTCCAGCAAAAGCACTCAAGAGGTACAAGGGGAAATGAGGCCAGAGAGGTATAAATCTCTTTGGGCAGTGTTGCAAAGTCACTGCCCTCTTCTTATTCTCTCACCTTGCTGTGACTTGGGTAGTAACTGAAGAAGTTGTACATTGTACAGGCTGGACCTTCCTCAGCTTTGCGAAGTACCCGTGACTAGGGCTCTGACAGGGGCTAGAACCAGCTTTATTTGCCACTTCTAAAGGCAAAGACAATGGTCAGCAATTGGAGTTACAAGTTATTTTTTCCATGTATAACACATCTACAACTAAAAAAAACTCAAACAAATTGCAGTGATCTTCGCCTTTTTGCTGAACAAAAGATCTTGACATGGAATAGCAAAACTACCCTCTGGCAAAGGTTCCTTCTGTCATCCTTCCTAAAATCTCTTTGAACTACTCTGTGATGGAGAGAAGGAGCAGTGTAAAGACTTTCCTCCACAAGTAATGGAGAGAATCCATAACTGCTCTTAGACACTTCCTGAAATGAACAGAAAAGCTATCTTTAAAATTGGTAATTATAATGGGATTTCTGCATCCCTAATTGTGGGAGAAGAGGATCTGGTCCTTGGCCAGTGGATGGAATTAAAATATGAAAGTAGTTAGGAGAATTACTCAACAGGTCTCACATGGACTTCCAGATCTTTGAAGTGTGCATGAAAGAAATATCAAAAACCTCAAGGGACTCTAATAAGAATAAAGCTTTTGTTTCTTCCTGGGTCATCCCTTGTTTTTCATTATGGCATCTTCAGCTTTTAAGCCCATTCTTCTGTGATGAGACATCACACCTTGTATCTGAAGCCTCACCTCAGGCTTAAAACAGATTTCCCAAGCATCACTCAACTGTGCTTGATGATAATCCAAGAGTCATGTCATTCTCTATGCTGCCACAGAGCTCTGTCTCAGTACAAAGTCCTCATAATGAAAGTAATACAGGAAATTACAGTATTTTTTTTCTTTTTTTTTTTAATGAGGACAGAATGGGCTGAATTGAGGTCTGTCCAAACTAAACTGCATATGAGTGGTCAGATACAAAGCTTCTTCAAAGTTAAAAGAGTTCTTCCTGATAACTAAGAAAATGACCTGGTTTATTATGTTTTGACTGACAGACTGAGGAATACTCTGTATAAATAACTCAGTAAGAATAAAAGCCCTGGCTTTTACAAGAACTAATCTACTCTTGCTCTTATCCCAACATGGCTGAGGTCTAGAGGCAAAGGTGAAAGAAGAGAACTATTTGCAGAGGAAAATGAGAACAAATCAGATAAAGATCTGATTAACATTAAGAAAGAATAATGCAGTGCTTAAGTACAAAACAGCCCCGCAGAAAATAACCCAACATGCACTTACTAATAAAGACGTACTAATTAGGCTCTCTAACCTTCCTCACAAACATATGACATATACGCTGCTTTGTATAGAAAAAGAACTTGCAGGAAAGGATTTGCAACACTGTGTCCACTCTGCCTGAAAAATTCTCTCCTCATTTATATTTTTCATTGTGTTGTTCCCTTATATATGTATGTATATATATATATATAGAGAGAGAGAGAGACAGACAGGAAGAGAGAGATCTCAGCACACGTGTCATCAGTTCTGTCAGTGCAGTTCTGCCAAGTGCAGCCGCACTGCCCTCCCCAGCCCCAGCTGTGCAAGGAAGGGGTTGCTGATAGCCCAGGTGTTCTCTCCTCTTGAGAACAGAAAAATGTCCCTCTTCCAGCCACACTCTTTCTTTTTGTTCAGTTTTCCCCTGCCTTCTTTGCCACTGCTGCAAACAGCTTAGCAGGAGAACACAGCTGGATGGACAGCTTCTCTGAAAGACAAGAGTAGCCCACAGCTACAGCTGGGATCTAAGCAGGGATCTGCGTGACACAGACTGTCAGACTATGAATTTTAAATACAAACTTTTCTTGGTGAAGAGCCACAGCTGGCAAGAAGGTGGTGGAGTTGCTAAATGAGCATTACAAACTGGAGAGCATTCCAGCTGTGGCACTCATGCCCTGCTGCTGCTGCCCAGCACACTCACACAGGCAGCCTCAGGCAGCTGTGGCTGCCACAGGGATGGACCTGAGCACCAGGGCAGGGCCAGCAGCTCAGCAACAGGAATACTGAGCTGGCTTTTCGTTAAAGCCCAGTTATTAAATACTTCAAATACAGCCAGTAGAGCATAAAAGTTACAGTAGTCCAGCCTCTCTCTATTTTTTGTTACTTTTTTTTTTTAATAGCATGTTCTCTAGAATCCATCACTTCTCTGTCAGCATTTGGAGAGCTGATAAGCTAAGAATGTAACATTGGTAAGATGCTCACTAAGGTGCCTACTATCCTGTCAGCCTTAACAGCAGGAATTTTTTTCAGATCTTTAATATTTCTCAGGATATAAATGTTTTGGAGGTATCACTTCCCGTTTCTGGCTCTGTAAGCAAAGACACTGTTCTTGTACCTAGATTTACTGCTGCTGCATCATCTGTAGCACCACAAGGTAGAGCTCAAATCTCTGTGCTGGGTCCACTTTTCTAGCAAGGTCCTCAAGGTCTGAATGAGGGCAGCATCACCAGCAAAAGTTAAAATTCCCAGGGGCCAACTGTTCCCAACTTTTGGCTGGGATAAGATAAGGAACTACTGACATACAGCTGTTTAAAAATGCTCAGAGCTCCAATTCTTTGTTGATTCATGCTCCTTACAAATGCAAGCTAATTTAGTATTCATGAAAATTAAATTCTCTCAACACTGTCTGGAGGAATTTCGCACTTCACACACATCTTTTCCTCTATGGCTATATAAGAGAGATTAGTTTTCTCAAGACATTTCAAACACACCACACTCCTGCTACAGCAGTTACAGGTCTTTTGAGAGCAACATTCTGAAATGTACCAAAACAGATTTGCTCAAAGAGGAATTAAACAGAGACCACAACATCAGACTTAATTCACCAATGGCCTCTAAGAGCTGTGCTGGCATCAAACCAAGATTCTAGATCAGAAAGATAGTTAGGGATGATAAGGGTTGTGTAAACTAAAGCTGTTAAAACAAAAATAAACAGCTGCGATGAAATTAACTCCATTCAAAGCAGGAAACAAATTGTTTCTAAATAGCTTAAAATGGCAGGGAAAGAAAGAGGAATCCATTGTAAGTTTACAGAGCTTCCTATTTTGAGCTATTATTTGGCAATTTAATTTTTGTTCTTTATTCTGGATTGTTCTCTCCACCAACAATTTACGGCCCTGGGCAAACGACCAGGATGGACCACTCTGACAAAGTATAAGCCAACAATGCTCTGCCCTCTAAGCTTGTCTTAGGCTTGCTCTGAGAAGCAATGGAAAGGTCAGCTGTTCAGAGGCACACACCTGAGACAGTGCAAAGTAGCTCCTGATTTGGTCTGGCAGCCAGAGAGAAACACTGTCAACTGTGTTTAATAGAACAAAGAACTTTGTAAACGAAGCTTATTGGAGTTTTTGCCTTTTATGGAAAGGAAGGAAGGCAAGGGGAAATATGGCCTTTCCTTCTATTTAGAGAATGACAGCATGGAACACCCTAGTGACCGATCTGAATGACAAAGGTGGTGAAGTTATACATGGCAATTGCAGTAGATGAGACAGGAACTGTCCTTCCTTTTCCACACATGCTGGCAAAGGCAGAACAAGTACCTACAGCCTATAAGGTATTTGTCTAGAGCTTGCTTTCTGTCAAAGTTCAGTACTTCACTGAAGCCATCCCCAACAACATTCCAGTGTCATTCAAAAGTCAAAACCAGAAAATGAAATTGGATTTTGAACATTACTGTAGAAGAAAGACATGTTGATTCTTCGAAGTTTAAAGGTTAATAAATTCGTGCTTTCAAAAAGGAAAAGTGGTTATACCCGTACAACTGTCTGAGGCAAACTTTCTCAATATTAGTGATTATTTGTTATTCTCAGTCACATCCCTTGAAAAAACATAACTATGTCAGCTAAGCACTTTGTTATTTGCATTCAGCGTGTTCATTTTCCTTTGCACAACAGCTCTTGCCACATAAGGAACAGCCCCAAGACTTTTGTGCTTGTGCAGGTGATCATGCAGGGACAGGGGAGTGGTGTCCAGCACCCCAGCAGCAGCATGCACTGAGGCAGCGCGGCACAAGCATCTCTGCAGCCTGAGCACAGAGCCATCAGCAGGGAGCTGTGGCCGCACCTCAGCCCAGCCACTCCCCCAGGACTGCCAGAGCAAACAGACACAGCCACTCCTGCAGGAGCTCTACAACTGTACCATTGTCTTCGTCATTTTGGAACTACTTTTCCCACCACCCTCATTAAGTGCAGGAACACGTTATTACACGTGGAAGGACAGGTAAGTCACCACAGCCCATAGGATTCTTTACCTGCCACTCACCAAACACCGGCCTTTTGTGACACTCATGGAAAATCATTCGGTAGTGGGAGTCTGAATCAACAGAAGGATTTAATGTGTTTCACCCCAGTCAACACAATTCTTCGACACACCACCCCCAACCCCTCGCCATCTGTACATTTGTTCTTTAGCAGGATGCTTATTTTTAATCATGAAGCTTTCCTTCAGTCAATTTTATCATTGTTCTTTCTCAGATGTTATTTTTCATTGTAGTAGCTGTGTGTTTGATATATGCTCTTCTTTCCATGCAAGTTGTAAGAAGCTGAGGTGGAACACAAAATTGTAGTTGTCCTCTTTTCAGAACTGTTAAAATTCACATTTGGGTTTCTCATTTAACTTTGCTCACCTCCAGATACCCCTAAATGGGGTTTATAACATTATAAATACATCAACTATATTGATCTATCAGAAGTCTGACCAGCCATATTTCTGCAAGGATTAAGGGGAGGGTAAACAAAAAAAGTGGAAAAAACGTGGTGGAGTGAAAGAAAACACAAAACACAATTGAGGTTACTCACGAATATTTCTGTTTCAATGCTCCTGTCTCATCTTCTTCCATTATATCTAATATCTATTACTGACAGCATTGTGGATCCACATATAAGGAAAGAGAGGCAATTATTTGTCAAATCAAGCATTTTATCTGCACTGTTCCTCAGCTATTGCATCTTTGAAGAAAAAGAAAGCGAAGCAAGAAACTAAATCAGTAAAAATAAAAAAGTTAGAAATCCAAGAAGCGTTTTTTGTGGAGGTGCAAGAAAAGTTGCAGGATGAGAGAAAAGAGGGCTGTGACCAACAAAAAGACAAGTAAGTAACTTTCTGTTGCTGCATCTCTCTTCACCCAGCAAACGCAGTAGCAAAGATCATCTGACAGCAGGCTGATGAGCAGAATGCCAAAGGAGCTGGAATTGTTGCTGAGCAGAGCCTGCTATACCTAATGACCAAAAAAGCCATGTTAGCATGTGAAGGCCAGGCTGGGTTTTATGCAGCAAACAATCTTCAGCAGCATATTTCAGTGGAAGGTGTCTCTAGGAGCAGCTACACACTAGTTCAACAGCTATTAGAGGCCTTGGTTAAGTAAGAAAACGTCTTTTAAACAGAGCAGTTGGGAAACAGCTTTCAAAATAAACAGACTGAGCACTAAGCATGTGTTTGTAAAGGAAAAGCTCTAAGCTTGAGTCGAAAGTTGAGCGATGCTTCATGCAGTGTGATACACGCAAATTCAAGCACCCTTTAGGCATAACTAAAGTTATGAATTGACTTGAGCTTAACTTAGAAGAAATCAGAAAGCTGAAGTTGGAGCAGCTATGGGTTGTTTCAGACTTCCCTAAATGTAGAGCACCTCCAAATGGTTTTCAGTAGAGATGAAAGCACATGGATATTTGCCTGAATATGGACCACAGATCAGATCCGAAATGGAAGGACCTGGCCACACCATCAGTCAGCCTGGTCAGGAAGCACACAGTGAGTCTGCAGGAAGTGAGCTGCCAGAGACAGAGCAGGAAGGATAAGAAATGTTCCTTTTCTATCTTAGTTTAGGACAGGACATCTATGAGCAACAACAGTGCCAACCCTTGTTTTGTCTAACACTTCCCCAGATGACCTGATTTTGCGTATGGCCCACTCCTCAGTCCCAGCTCCAACCCTGTAAGCAACAAACAGGCCACAAGTGTAGCTGAGGATCTGCCCTTCTGAGATGCACTTATATGGAGAAAGCAACATACCTCTGCAGCATGCATGCAAGTCGCAACCAAATGCCAAGGGAGGTAGTATTCAATAAGACATATTTCATCAGCTTTAAAAACAAAGTTTAGGCGGGTGTGTGCCCAGAGCAATGTGAGACAATGAGGGTTAAGCTATCTTCTTGCAGCTGATTATCAAGTATTCCTGCAGACACCTATCCAATCATCCAATCCTGCGCTCTGATATCAATTTGATGGAATTTATCTTCTATGACATGGCACAACCATGGGCTGGTATGATTTACAAGAACTACATGCAGAGCTCTAGTACAACTGGGAAGGTGACTGAATTCTTCCTGACTTCTCACTTAGGCCCACCCGAACCAATTTGAGAAAAGGGGAGGGGTGATTTGACTCTTAATTAAAAATAGGCTGGGCATGAGACCATGTTTCTGGATAACTTTGAAACATAGTGCCCAGGAAGATTACGAAATTAAAAGCTCCAAAGGCTTCTGATTTGAAGCTTGATCTTAAAGTCAGAAGTCAAAGCATACTGGAGATTCACTTCCTAAATCCTTATTATATAGGTGGATTAGAGGACATGATGGTCTAAGAACTCTGCAAGAAGCATGAAATTGGAGTGATTCATAAGCAGTCATGAAGACTATAATGTGAGCAACAGCAGAAACATTTGAAGACCATCAGCCACATGGTCTGCTCCAGTCAGAGTAAGAGCTTGGTTGGAAGCTTGAGAAGGGCTGCAAAATGAATTCTGGTAGACAGGGAGAAAATTCTCTATGAGGAATAATCAGAGCTGCACACATTCACAAAGATTTTTGTTCAAAAAACTAAAAGATCAGGTTTTGTTAAAAAAAAATAATAAAAAGAGAGTTGTAAGTGCAAATATCCGAATGGAATAATACCACTTCAATTGCCTCATCCTTTGCTGTCTACATGCATTAAGACCTCAGAGGCAGGAGAATGACCACTCCCACCCAGAAAGGAGGAAGAAGGGTAGCACAGCTTGGATCTTCTCAAGAGAAAGCTCTCTGGGACAAAAGCAGATGCCACAGCCAGCACAGCATCCTGCTCACCGGAAGACAGGACTGAACACTCTGTACTTATCCCACCGAATGTGACTCAGTAGGATCTCTTCCTGCTAGATTTCTCCATGGAAGCAGGTGGAAGGACAGATTTCTGTCTTCCTTGTTTCCTCTGTCTTGCATCTGATGTAACCATCCTCTCTTTTTCTGTATGAACAGGGCAGTAAAAGCACACAAAAAAGAGCATGTGCGCTTCTAAAACGCAGAAGGCAAAAACCTGAACATGAAATGAAAATAATCTTTTACTCTCCATGGCAGAAAAAATAACTGTCAAAGACAGAATGCCAAATGAAGAGCATGCAGTAAATTAAAAATTAAAAAAAAAAAAACCAAAAAACCAACAACAGAAAACCCACTAAACCCTAAACAAACCAAACCCCAGAATGTCCTTTAATTAAAGCAAAGCATATTTTATATGAATTCAGCAATCACAATGGGAACTTTAGAGCAGGACTTTTAATTAAAAATTGGTGGTTTTTACCAACAGTCTTCTTGTTTCGGGTGGCAAAAGTGATGGGACTAAATAGTCTTAGTTTTAATCCATAGCTGAGATCCAAACCCGCAGGGTAAGTCAGGATTTACTGTGGGCTGACACACAGACATTGTACAGACACAGAACACACACATGCACGGAGGGGACGGTGCATTCTCATCGCATTAAGGCAGTTCATCAGCAGCAAACTGACTTTAGCTCACAGACAGATATATGCATGTGGAATAGCCATAAGAGAATAGCAGTGGCACAGTTTACAAGTGTAGATAAATCAAACAAGTACAGAGGACTAAAGCTATTGCTTGTTGATTTTGAAACACACTCACTGTTGTAACGTCTGTAGCTGTCAATCTTTGCCGGTGCCACTCTGTACAGAATTGTCCCTTCAAAGGCAGATTTTCCTGACAGCAGGCAAGAGAAGGAAAGACGAAAAACAAGGAGAAGGGGGAGGGTGGGGGTAAAGAGATCGAATGGTGGCAAAAAGAAGGGAAAGGAAGACGTTTTAATCTGCATTTTGAGTCACCAGCATTTTTAAAGCCTCATTAGCAAAACAACGAGAATATTAACAGAAGTATCTGATTGTACATGAAGTTAAAATATTCTCACTGCATGTATGTCAGATAAAAGAATCTCATGATTTTGCTAAAGCTGTAATTTCCAATGTCCAACAGAATGCATTTTCCTCAGGTTTTGTCTGTTGTCCATCAAGTTGTGAGACTTGCAAATAAAATAATGTCTGTTTTATGCAGTCTCCTCAAAGAGCAAAGGGCGATTCTGAAAACCTGTTATTACTGCAGCGATGTACTCACAGTGGCTCAACATTCCTGATGCAGACATAGTGCACTCAAACAAGCCCAGCCAACACCCAAACAGGGCAATGACAGACTCACTTTTCTCTAATGTACCAGGATCCTGTGAGCATCAGAAATACCACGTCTTTCCAAGATGACTTATTAGAAATATTTTGTACATGGGAGAACATTTTTTGTACATGGTCTTAAGCAATGCTTAGTGGAAGGGATAGAACACTAAAACCTGAATAAATCAGTTTTTCAGCCAACACTTTAATCAGGTGTTTGACTTGGCACACATTAACAAAAGCAAAATACTAAAATTAAAAGAGAAAACAGCAAAACAACAAAAATCAAATCCCACTTCCCATCTTAATATTTAAGACAACATTTTTATAACAAAACCCATTAATTTCTTGGAGGGGTTTTGTTTTTTGTTATTTTTCATTGCTATTGAGATAATTCATGGTCTGATATTTAGGACATGAAATTCAAGTGAAGGTAAAGCAATGTGCAGCTGAGATGTTTTGATTTTTTTAAAACCAAGGTACCCAGGCAGGCCCAAGAATGTATCAATGCCAGCTTGTTGACAATCTCCCCTAGGTACACCATCACAAAAATCAATGCACTCAGTAAAATTTTACAGCAAAATAGCCAGCATATGGGAATTGTCCCAACACAGAAATCACATCCATTTTAGTATCAAAATGTGTATTTTTTTTCTCCTGTATATCATTCTGTTGGACTTTCAGAAAATAAAAAGTTATATTCATTTATGCATTATAAAAAGCTGTTTCTCTGTTTCATTCTTGCAGTTTAATTAATAACGAAAGTTTTCCATTTTCACATGATGGTGAAGTAGAAAAGCTACAGATCCTTCTTTCCACTTTGGTTTTACAAGAGACCATTAAAAGAATATTAATTATTAAAACAGTCAAACAACAATCAACCCATTGCTAAGAGAAAGGCATGTTAAGTTTCATGACAGTTTGGAAAGCCAGAGAGACAATAATGGGAATGTAAAGTTTTAAGAACTCAGAGCAGAGCAGGTTATCTGTGTGAACCACCACCTGATGAGTTTATCATCAGTTCTCACTCCAGCAGTCATGACTTCTCCGTGGCCATCACCAGCAGGTTCTAAGATTAGCTGATACATACCATGAGACTATACCTGAATAAACCCATACGAGAGACAAGAAGATATAACTGCAGGCATGAATTGCTGTGAACAAGCTAAATGCTTTCTGAAATAACTTCCTTAACATTAAATTGTGATTATCTCATACAGAATTTATTTCGCTACATTTCAATTTTTACTTCTCAACAGGCTGTAGTCACAAGAAATGGTATTGAAAATAGTCTTAAAATTAATACTAGATCTATGGGAAATCTAGCAAATAATCTTATAACTTATGTGTTTATTTAATATAGTGATAAAGTATAATGCATATACTTCCTGTTCATACTGTATCAATTAGTCAAAGAAAAGCAATGTTTTAATTCAAGAGGATGTTTTAGAAAACAAGGAACTGCTGTTTACTCTAGGAGCACCTGATCCTGTCTGTACTTACATCCCAAAATGTGAAGAAAAAAAATTTTGGCAGTCACTTTACAGCTGGGATAAATACTTTGAAATCAAACAAACCAACTCCCAAATATTTGTATCTTGTAATAGTCTTGCTTTCCAGTCTGCTGAGCACCCACCATCTGAGGGAAGGCACAGGTTCCAACCCTTCCAAGTTAAGGGGAAAGTTAAGTTCCACTGTCAGGATTCAGAAATACTTGGGCACTTCCAAAAGTAGCCCCAGGCATTTGCAAAATGGGAAATTTTTGCTCTGAAGAAACTTCTGAGGTTACTCTATGGTACAGTATAAAAAGAAACCAAAACAATTCCTTCTGGCCATTTACTCTGTCACAAAATTTACATAGACACAAAAAACTAATAAAATCAGACAACATTCTCCCCATTTGGCCTGGTGCAGATTGTAACAGAAGGACAGAGAAATATGTGTTTTTATTAACCTTATTCCTAAAATGCCAAGTTATCTATTTTTTATCTTCCATATTTCTTCCACTTGCAGTTCACAAAAATTGCATTTGTCCTTCCAAAGTGCTCTTTAGAGATGGTCAGTGAAATGTGATTTAAAGATCAAGTTTAACTAAATTTAACCAAAGCATTAAATTTAACTATTAACTTAAAATACTCCTGTGTTAGTACAGTGCCCATTCTCCACATATCCCATGCTGGTTTCCCAGGTCTCACAGTAAACCTGCCAAGTATTTCAGAGAATCTCAGAGTATTTTGAGTTGGAAGGGACCCCCAAGGATCATCGAGTCCAAGTCTTAAGTCAATGGCCCACACAGGGGATTGAACCCATGACCTTGGCATTATTACAACCAAGTTTTAACCAATTGAGCTAACCTTAAGTTTCCATTTTGCAAGCTGGGCTGAGGAGTTCCAGAGCCAAACCCCAACCCTTTCTAGACTGTTCTAAAAGCTGTGCAGAACCTCAGTGACTGCCCAGGGTTCTAGTTTGATGTGCTGGTACAGCCCCTTGCACCTGAGGGACAACTTCATAATCCAGAATTTATATGCAAGGTTTCCACCTTACAAAGTCCTGGGATACAGATGAATTCAAACCAAGTTTCCAGAGGCACAAAAAGGAGTTATTGTGGATTTGAAGTGTTGTCATGTCTTGTGATCCATGGAGGAAGAGCTGATCTAGAGACATGAACATACACCCTGTGGAGATGTTGCCCAGAGCATTTCAACAGTAATACTTAACCTGATGCTCAAATCTTCCAGGGTGTACTTGCCCATTTTTTATTTTACTGTATTGTCAGAATAAGCACAGATACTTAGAATGAGACTATTATTCCTAGTCAGTTGTATAAACTTGCTGAAATTTTTCCAATTTCATTATGGAGACCTTCAAATCCAGATTGTGGGTGTACCTGAACTGAGCCTCACGAAGCACCATGAATTAGAGAGCAACACCTGTATCAATCACATAAACCAAACAGCAAGAACTGAGTTGACGCATATTTCCCATAATTCTCCTAAGGGAATGCAATTCTTAAATCAGTGGGTTTACTTGAAGAAAAATAAGTAAAAAAGCATTAAAATCCCCATATAATCTCAATTTTCCTAGAGTCCCACTCTCTCTCTCAGGAGGTTTAACAGTGTTCTTCTGTTTTATGGGTATATCTAATAGCTCCTCATAACACATCATCTTCGTTAGCCATAAAGCACCTCTGGAGAATTAAATTAAATACAAGAAATAAGAAAACCCATCTCTCAACTATAGTTACCTTCAATTTAAAGAGAAAAAAACACCATCTGTGTTATTGTTAACAGGTTTGGGTTCCACTGACAGTCAGAACCAGCACACAAAACTGAGTTTGAACAAAGCATGTGCCATAATGGATGTCAAGAGCTAAAGCTTTGTGGCTGCTTTGGCACACTCCAATGTATGTTTCGTCAAAGCCACTTTAGGATGCTTATTATAAAGCAAATATTACTTTATCATGGAACATTTACTCATTCATATGGATAAAATTGTGATATTCCTTCCTAAACAGCATCACCTACCTTGTTCATTTACACAGCACCAAACACTACAGACTCCAGAGCTGGAACTACATTTACACAATTAGTTTTTCCAAGACTCACTGTATTCATAATGAACAGAATTCACGATAGTATATGCAGGTTATAGAAAGCAGTTTGCAATCTCACAGAAATGTGCACCTTCACTTAATGACCTTTTTCCCTCTCTATCACATTAAAATCAACTTTAAAACATTTTCATTGCAGTCTGAAGGAATGTTACACGTAAATATGTCTAGTGGCACTGACCACAGGACTGGGTCACCAGTGCCCATTCACACATGAATAGGTACTCTGTTAAAAACATGGTATGAAAATTTTCATCATTGCAAAAGTCAGGGTTTTTTAGGACCTTATTTCTGTGGGATGAAATAAAGATGATACATTTGCCTTAAATGGAAAAATGAGGAAAAAGGAAGTATCATTATTTTCTATCTCTTACTGACAGAGTGAAGTAGAAAGGCTTTGGCAAATTTCAGCTGAAATGAGGTTACAAAGATGTTGATAGTTCTTTGACTGTTGCTTGTTCAGAGATCTCAGAAGAACACTACATAGCAATGGATACCTGCAGTGCTGGAAACAAAGACCTTGGCAAGTATTGTGTAATTAACCTCAAGTATGCAAATACCATGGACTTTTTTCTTTTTCACTAAAGACTCAGAATTGAGCACTGAATGAGGAAACAAAAAGAATATCTGCTCAAAGAACATAAACCCCATGAAGACCAGCAACTTTCTATTTTATATCATAGCACACTTTTGGCTCAGGTTATTCTCCAAGGGAATTATAAGCAGGACAACCCACTACCATGCTTATACTATTGCAAACTTAGTTACCAAACATGCTTTTCACCTGCAGCAGTACTGGCCCACTGTAAATGAGAGAACAAAGTCCATGTCCCCGTTCTGGCCTTTTCCCCCTTGGCTGCTGGGGCAGTGGGTGTCGGAGGGGAGAGTAACATGCTCAGCACCTGGAGGGAAAAAGTGCCGCATGTCCCACACCAATCATTATGAATCCTTAAACCTACTGGAGCTGTTACAGAAGGCATGGCACTTCAGTCCCTCGTTTAAATAAGCACAGCCACTTTGAAAAAAATGCCCTGTAATGAGTTTTTGA
Organism: Sakesphorus luctuosus; assembly: GCA_013396695.1. Taxonomy (NCBI): domain Eukaryota; kingdom Metazoa; phylum Chordata; class Aves; order Passeriformes; family Thamnophilidae; genus Sakesphorus; species Sakesphorus luctuosus. Next base: position 1,704,385 of record VWZD01013584.1, read on the forward strand.
AATACAAACATAATATTCACCATTGCCTTCTCTCCTTTTGGTCTGTTGTGGCTCAGCAAGTCTTAACACGGCTCAGGGAGCATTGGCAATACTGCAACTCAGGTAGCACTGCAGGTACACCTCATCATCATCTGACCCTTTCAGCATAAATTAAGAATATGGCACTCAAAAACACTTCCAAGCAAGAGATAAGAATGTGCTATCCTATCAATGTGTTACGGGGTAAAGACACAGAGCATCAATAATAATTTTTTTCTTACTTGACTTTACTTGCTCTTCTTGTGCTATTCCAACATCATCAGAATCAGACAGTTCCTTTATGAAGTTGGAAGGAAACATGCCAGTCTTTCCATTGAGTATTCCTTCCCACCAGCCCTCTTCCACCTGCACCAAGACAAAAACAAAAAACAAAAGGGGTTTTAACACAGGCAACATTTTGCTGAGTTACATTATATACATTCAATAATGACAGTAATGACTCTGAACAGCGTATATTAATTCCAGGTATAAGGAGCACATGGCACAGGCTCCAAGCCAGAACATCTCTTTTTTTTTTTTTTTTTTTTTTTTTTGACAAGTGAAAACAAGGAAGATGCATGAACCCATCTGTAAATGTCTGCAGTGCTGACAGCACTCAGGAGCATGGATGAGCATTAAATAAAAGGATAAAGCAACAACTAGAGAGCACACAGTGTCTCTGCATTTCAATTTTTATGGCTGTCCATTCAATCACTAAATTTTCTGTGCACACTGTATGACTATTCAAGACCATCTTAGTAGATGCGATTTGCAAATTCTGAGTTTGAATTCCCTAAGTAAACAAAGCTGAAAGTTTACCCACGAAGAGCTACTCAGAGAATCTAAGCTAGGTATCTTAATATAAATAATGTGAATATTCCTGCCTTGTTGGAGAACTGTGTCTGTGTGAATTAGGCCATCGTGACACCTTCCCCATCAAAATCTGAAACTATGTATTTTAAGAATTAAAAATATTGCTTCTTCATTAATGTGCTAATGTAATAAATCTGTGGAGAACAAAGAACAGTACTAATGCATATTTGACTCTACATTTACAAAGAGGTCCTGAAATACATAATAATGATGGTGTAAGAAGGAGGAGGGACACCACCCAGCCAAATCCCAAGAGAAAATACCACTTTAAAATTACAAACTCCCTCCTGTATAACCATTCAGGATTGAATGGTGGTGTCAGGCAGCGATATGACAGCCCTTAGAAACCAGATGCCTTTAGGTTATAATGGCCAGCAAGCAATTACTTATTATATGCATCAGCTAAACACACTCTTGATAGATAAGTATTTTTCATCTGTCAGACACTGTCCTTTCACAAAAAAAAATGACAGGGGAGGACAGTGTCAATCTGTGACACATCAGTCTCCAATGAGGTCTGACACATCTTCCTGCCTGCCCTGTCCCCCACAATTATGAAAACAGAACATTAACTTTACAGGGTGTTCACATTTACTGCTAAAAAACCCCTACACATTTTAAAGGAAATCAGTTAATTATTTTAGAAAAAAGTCTGTTTCCTGTCACTTATCTGTGAAAAACTCGCGTTCTTAGAAAACAAATCTCTCAATACAGCCAAATATTTCCCCCCAAAACAGAGGAATGTATGCATTTTTTTCAACTTAGTTACACACACAATTTTACTACAAAACCTTACATTTCTTGTGCTCTTGAGCTGAATTTTTGTGCTTAATTTGCAAAGAGTTCAGATCAGACTTTCATTTAATCTCAGTACCTGTCCACAACAAAATTTGCCCCCCCTCCAATGCATCAGTAATATTGGTGAGCTCCAGAACAACTCTGGGAATTATTGTGGTCTTGTTATTAATTTGCTGTTAATTCAGAAGATATAATACATATGTATCACTCAATTACTTCAGTGAGAGGGAGGTTTTTCACATCATAATTTCAAAGTCTCTAAAAGGTAATATTTCCTTTCTCCTATCCAGACTAATAAAAGGCAATGGGGAAAACAAACTGCATGGCACACAACATTTAGTAGACTTTACAAATTATCTCTCTAAATACAATATGATAAAAATATTATATATCCATAAAAATATGATCTACTGTTATATAGAAAATAGGCAATATGGCCAAGACTCTTTGAGCAATAAAACAGTTCAGGTTTTCTAACGCAGTATTCCCAGATGGCTACACTGATTAGAGGTAAACATTAAACCATAACTGCATTAGCTGACTGACCAGAAGACTAATCAGAGGATTTACACAGTTCTTAAGATCCCTGCTTTGCAAGATGCTGAGATTACTTGACCACAAATATAATTGTTTCATCTTTTCCTCAAGTAACTTTCACCTGCTTATGTCTTCCAGGCTACCAGGTCACAGTTTCTTACAGTTAACATTAGCACTCTCCATGTGGCAGGTTACTGTACGGATCCCTATGGATGTGCATGGAAATATACATACCCACAAAGGTCTTTAGACAGGTAAATCGAAACTGGAGGTGAATAAACATTCATTAGTTTATTGTAAGCTTTCAGCTGACTGGAAAATTAATTGTCTAATAATACCTGCATTCAATAATACTACAAATTCAGAAAAAATCTACAGCAAACCCCAGAGTTTTTTCCCTTAAAAACACAGAATCACGTTAACAAGACATCAGAGGTTCAGGTCAAACTGTGCCTCCCAAAGATTTATTAGGAAATTTTCATCAAAAGCATCTAAACCCAAGTATTTTTGAACACTATTGGTACCTGCTACATACCTTTAAGCCTCACAACACCGAAGCTAGAGAGAGATCCATGCAACAGAAAACACTAACATACCTCCAGGATTTAGTTATCCTGAACTAAGGCAATCATTACCATATGGTTTGAAAAGTTGCAGTAATTCACAGCCAATAAAACCTTACAAATGAAAATCCATTATTCATGGGGGTAATCTGTCTGGAGGCACGAGCTCAATAAAATTTGTTGCCGTGCTGTTATAACAAAGTGCTCTCAGATTTATACAGCCAGGTCGTGATTTATGCCCAGCATTCACGTGCTGAACCAAACAATCCAAAAAGAGAAGGATTTCATTCAGCAGGCCATGTCCCTGTGCTGGCAGAGAAGGTCTACCATTCATGATCTACACACCAACTGCCCTGAAAATGAAGGGGTTTTTAAGTTAGAGGAAGGATCTTTCCAATCTGCCAAATGCAAGCGGATACAGCCAGAGATATTTTTAAGGTGTGTTTTCCATGTGTTTTATCTGTTCCCTGCCTTTGGGAGAGCCATGGCACATCCTCATCCTGCCGAGCCCCCAGGCTGCCAGCACTGCTGTCACACCACATTTTGAAAAGTAACAACACACAGGAAAAGTGACTGAAGATACTTCATTACTCCACTTCATATATTTAGGAGGTAATAACAACTTGTAATCATCTGCAACTCAGTCAACACCGTGTGTGGGGCAGGGACAGATAAAATGTGCAGTCTGATACTGGAAGTGATTGATGAGACACAAATGAGCCATGTCCCCAGAGAATGGTTCATCACCTCTAGAGAAATTCATCCCATTAAGAACCTTGGCCTTTGGGATTTAATCTATATAATAAGCATGCAACATTCAAACATCTTTACTATCACTGGGCTTCGTGGTTTTTTAAATTTTCAGTGAAGAAAAAATATTTGTACTTTGGTTGTCATTGAATTACTCAACCAGTAGAGCCTAATTTTAACGTATATGAGGGTTTTGAAAACTATAAATCAAATACAGATGAAAATAACTCAAAACATGCTATTTTACTTTGTTAGAAAGTGAGTGTTTAATCAAATTGTGAGATCCCAGTACACAAAACCAATCCAGACTAGAAAGACAGTAAGAGGTTGTAATAGTTAATTTTTCTTACAAGTAATAATATAAATAAGAAATACTAAGTGAAGTACTCAAAATAGATACAATGGAAGTGGGCAGACAGAAAAATAATAGAGAATGATATGAATGAGACATTCTGGCACACAAACATGAAGAAGTTCTTATAACGGTACTAAGACACTAGGACATTAAGCTGCTTAGAAAGCAACAAAAATTGATGGAAATAAGCATATTTCCATGTTTAAATTTAAAAAAATATTAGGAGAGCAATTCAAGCCTTCAGGCAAACATACAAACATAACAGTTCTATTTCAGACCATGAATACAGTTTTATCCTGTAACTGTAACGCAACCAAAGAAAACAAAGTCACTTTAGTAGGTCAGTAGGACTACAAGATTAAAATAATCCAAAAGCGAGGATGTGTTACATTTTACATTCTTTAGGTTTTCTCTTCACTGCCAATACAACCTGCAACAATCTCTTTCAAAGAAAGAAAGGTCAGAGGAAGCATCAGCCTGACCTGCAGTGCAACAAACCTCGCTGCTGCAAGCCTAGAAGCATCCTCTCTTGAGAGAACTGGGATCCATCCCTGAACTCCAGGATGGGATACCCAAAACCAGCAGGAAATGCTGAAGCAAACTCCCAGAATATCCAGGACTGGCTTGCTGCTTGTTTACACCTTGATATATAATTAATAGGCTAAAGTTCTTAAAATTATTAAAATGTTGGGCTCTTTGCAATCATTGACCTAAAGTGTGTTTCCAATGAACTCCTGCACTGGCCCATACCACAAGATTTTCCACAACCTGCAGCTTTGCCTCTTGTGCTCACAGCTCAGCTAGGGCAGATGAAGGAGGTTCTGAGTCAGGAAAGGTTTCAGACGGACAAAAGTCTCCCTAGATCATAACAGAGTCAATCTGGGCTGTGAAAACTAAAACACAGTCCCAGGAACAAAAGCAATGCCAGAGGCAAGCAACAGGAAGGAGAGAAGCCCAAGGTCAACAAATTTTCTTATGCTTTGAGAGAACTAGAGCACAGAAAGCAAAGGAAAAAACTCCCTTAGTTTATGAATTCCAATGGGAAATCTTGAGCTCCAAGGAAAAAACAATCATATGTTGAAAGGAAATTAAAAACATAGATTCCCAAGAGGCAAAATAAATCACATTCACTGCCAATGGGAAAATAAATTTTGGAAACAAGACCTCAGCAGAAGATGGTGTCTACAGTGCCACTTGATGGCTCATTCTGGGAGTGCATTCAGAGGGAGCTGTACCCATGGGGTACCAACCACACCTAGAGATTCTGGAAACTGCTTGGTAACTCAGGTGCAGAAGGTAAGAATTAAAAACTGCACAAGTAACTTATATTAGGGAATATTTCCAGCTTCAGAGTTCTTTATTTTACAATGTCAAAATGCACTTGGGGAATTTTTGTTTGTTTGGTTTTGTCATTTGGGTTTTTGTTGGGTTTTTTAACATCCTCTTCTAACCAAGAAACTGAGGGGCCGTGACAGCAATCACAGCAAACTGGGATGACCCTATATGGACTCAGTGGTATTTGCACCCTTATTTAATAAAAAAGGCCTCCTATGGCAGCAACTAACCAAATAAGAAGTAGTCATAGAAGTCCTTGTGAACAACCTGTTAGAGGAGGATCCAGAAACACTACCACAGCATCACACAGGAAAGTAACTGAGGGATGTGAAACCCCAGCATTTGTTCCCAGCTCTTCTCTCACATATTATACAGTTCTGTATTTGTGGCACAGATCATCCCCTCACTACAGTTAAATATTCATCCCCCTTTCAACTCTATAGCTGCCAAAATAAGTCACGCTAAGAAAAGTCCAGCTCAATCCCCAGTTTATCCGGTTCTTGGACATGGGTTGCACCACTTTATCTCATAATAAGAACCAAAAAAAAGTACCCACCAATCTTCCCCATAGAAGCAAGCAATTTGTAAAAATTCAGTCTGCATTTTTATCATTTCAAATGAGCTACCGATAGGATTTGACCACATAATACATGGCAATGTTACCTAAAAGTCAAAGAATAAGCTCAGTGGAGTTACAGAATGTCTCAGTCAAAGACCTGTGAGCTTAACTCCATGCACTACACGCTGCCAAAAAGCTGACTTCTCAGCAGGATGAGGCCAAAAGGCACATACCACCACAATGACAGAATAATCCCAAATGGAAGCAGCCTCAGCACTGTTGAATGACATGCCAAATGTCCTCACTCTGATGATACAGGTTAATTATCTGGCATCCCATTAAAATCTAAGGGTGAAACATAATTGGAATTCAGATATCTGCAGTTAATAAGACAATTAGTTACAGCTGTATTTTGGGACAACTGTAATTAGAGTTATAGCTAATGAGGTAGGAAAATGACAAGCAAAAAGCTATCAATCACACAATAAATGTGAATGTAAACAATGATGAAAATGGTTCTCTTGTTAGTTATAAATGTACTTTTAATTTAAGTCTGTTAATGAATGTCTCATGGGTATCAGTGTCTCAGTAGTTATGGAAACCTCTATTTTAACAACAAGCATTTTATCTACTCTGTTGAATGTTTGATCTTAATATAATTAATTTCTAACTATGTAGGACAAATAGGAAGGAACTATGAATTCTGTACATATACAGCCTCTAAGGACATCCATCTGGCAACAAGCCTTGTCTCTCAAAATTCACTCTTGCTGTTGTTCCAATCCACTGTACAACCCCAAAGCACTTCTGTCACAAGAGGAATTTCCAATTGTATCTACCACTACTGCAGACATAAAAACCCTTTCAAAAGTATCTTTGCTACTACACCTCCACACTCAAGCAGAGGTGGGAGAAGGGCAGACATTCTATGCTCAGCACATCACCATGTGGTGTCAGTATAACCTGTTTTCTCTGGGGAAACACACCTGGACACCGATGGAGGCAACTTGTGTTCCTTCTGTCAGCCCTGTGCTGGGGGCAGCGACCTTGAACAGGGCTGAGGAGGAGCAGAAGACCGTTCTTTAAGGTTGAAGCCCAATTAGCTTTTCTTTGCAATGCAAAAGTTTAATGAGTTGTCAACCACAAGCGACATTTTAACACATTTTTTTTCTCAATATCCACATAAAAATACACAGAGAGTATTTTTACCTAAACAATACCAGGTTCAGTTTGCTGTAAGTCAGTTAGGAACCAATTTATTTTCAACTAAACAGAAATCCACAAAGATTTGAAAATATTAATCTAAGTCAATTTAAAACTAATTAACTGATGCAACTTCCTTAGGAGGAGACAATAAAATACTATCTGTGGGAATCTGAGACCTTCTACACAAGAATAAAAACTCAGGGTTAGGGTAAGGAGCAACTGGAAATAGAAAGTAAATTGCCATTATTATTCCAGTTTCACACTGAACTGCTGTAAAAAATGCTGAAGATGCCATCCAGGTTTTAATTTTGAGTAATGACAAACGAAATTGGTATTTTACAAGAATTGTTGCCTCTGTGTGAGGGCTTTTTGCTGTTGTTTTGGGATTTTTTTGTACAATAACACAGCATGATTTTTGCCCTTGCAAAAAAACTCCCCCAAAAAACCAAAACTCAATTCTCGCAACTGAGGAAGCCGCATTTTTAATGTCTAATGACATAAACACTGTGAATCATATTTCAATGACTCTTTATGCAGCATTACCTAAAAGCAGAAGGGTAAACAGTGAAATCAGCTCATTGGCTGGTGCAACTTCTTGCATCAAAGTTCCTGTTTCAAAATAAAGATTCTGCCCTACTTTTTCGAGGAATTAACACGACTATGATAAGAGCAGAAGAGGAAGTAATAACCACAAGTATTCAACATCAGCTGCTTGGTACTAATCATGATGGAGAATAAAGGTCCCACAACAGCCCTTCCTGAGGCAATGAGAATTCTTTTTTCTAGATTCCTATTCTCCCTCTTCCACCAGCTGATTCCTATTTTCCCTCTTCCACCAGCTGATCCAGTTTCACCCAGCAGAGGCAGCCAATGGTCTGAATTGCCTGAATGCACCAGATGAAACCTGAAGCTGCCCTTCTGTTTGAGCAGCTGACAGAACAGGGTATTTCACAAGGTCAGAGTGGGCACAGCCCCACCTGTGTCAGCTGAGCTTCAGCATTTGCTCATGGCCAACAGCTCAAGCCATCCATGAGCAATCCTGTTCCACACTGCAGGAAAACTAATTCCATCATGACATTCCTTATATCTGCCAATCCAAAAAGCAGCCCTAGACAATAAATTTTCTTACACCTTAAAATAAGAAAGTTGTCAATGTTTTCCTCAACAATAGCAACTTAGGATACAAATTTAAGACTAGAAGTCTGTAATCAGCAATCTAAGTGGGTTTCAAAAATGTGCCCTTAACTATAAGTACACACATGGGAGTCCATAGAATGTTTCACTCTTATTATTTCAATTTTAACGCAAACATTTTCAGTCTCATTTGGATATAAATAAATTTGCTATTTATAATTAAGCTGTTCAAATTTATACAAAGACAAGAGATGCATTTCTTAAGAGAAGCCTAGTGTCTCATCTACATTATTTAATTATTCAGAAATTATTTATTCATTAGGTAGGGTTAATTTGCTGGCTGGATACCAGGAAAGGGTTTTATAACATCGATTTGCTCTTGAAAGACACAGACATGGAGGTTTTAAATAATATTTGTGTGGCCATGTGAGGTCAAATGTACTTCAAATTGCCCAATGAAAACAGCTCATGTGATGCCTTGAAACTCATATCAGGTTTACATTGTATTCAAAATATGCTCTTAAATATCTTAGAACCTTGAAGTCCCTCATCACAAAGCTGCTCCCAGACAGAATAAGGTTAGTAAAGTGGCACATCATGTCTGATTCCAGGAACGATGTGCAGAGCTGGTGTGCACAGCTAGGCTAAAGCAAAGCCAGTGATCACTAAGCTTCTTACATTCAGAAGTGAGAATTTAATCTCTCCTAAGAAATGCTGGATGTCATGTAGATTGCAATAGAATTCATATTCTTAAGTGACAGATGCAGGAAAAAGTCCGTTAAACATATATCCTTGACAAGAAAATAAATGTTGAAGTACCAACTGCTGAGTCACAGAGGAGAAGAAAATCCTACAAATAAATGATACAAGCTGAAACACACCTTGTATTGGCTATTTGAGCAGACTGTGGTCATAGATATTTTCAAAGCTAAGTAAATAAAGAATAAATAAGTCTGAGTGCATTCTAGTTAAAGAATTCGTGTTATCATTTTGACTTTCCTCGTGCTATTAAACTCAAGATATTTGTAAAATCTCTAATGAAACACTGAGGGTTTGGGGAGCAAACAGCATTCCTTGATCCTGCAACCAGATTCACTCACACAAAGAAAATTTCTGTATCTCTGTCCAAGCTTTCATAATTTGTTTCCAGCCCTTCTAAGGGATGCACATTCATTTTCCACATCCATTTCCACCTTCAAAATAAGTGTATCTTGAGTCTCAAATGTTTTGCTAGTTTTTTTGTTTGTTTGTTTTAGGTGTTTTTTTTAACTGACTGGACAAAAATGAAATTCTTAAAATATTCTGGCAATGATGACAAAAGGTGAACTCCAGTGGAGATTCAAGTAAAATTCTTACATGTGTTTAACTTTGCAAAGGGAATTTTCCTTGTGGTTGGCTTACTAAAACTGTGAAAAGTTTCTTCTGTTATAATCTTTGGTTCTTCAGAAACATGAACTCAAGAGCTCTGCAGCACAAACTTAGAGCTCTTTCCCTGAACAGAATTCTGAAGCATCAACTGATGGAATAAAACCAGAAGTGCTACAGAGAAAAAAAGTCACAAAATCCATAAGAAAACAACAACATCCCCTCATCCCCAGCAGTAACCCACACCAGACAGGTCAGTGTACCAGAGAAGGAAAATGTCTGCTTTATGTCCTAAACACACAGCATTGAAGGGCTCAGAATGCACCAGATATGCCAGTCCTGCGCGTGTGTATGTTCAATTAAAGATGTGCTCACCTCTCCCACAACTTCAATGATGTCGCCAACTTTTAATTCCAGTTCATCTTCATTTTGAGGCATATAACTGAAAGCCACCTGACATCTTCTTCTTCTGCTTCTCTCCCCTGATGGAAATGAAGGAAACAGGGAAATTGTAAAATGAAAACTAAATTCCATGCCAAACACGAGCCAGGGGAAATGATGAAAGATGAAATATGATTCTTTGAACACTATTATGAGAAGCTGAATGTTTGCAATGCTTAGTCTATCTGCTTAGAATTAACTTACAAAAAGAGGGTGGAGAAAAGATTTCTGGTGCATATTAGTTCTTTACACTATTTCTATAATTCAATGCAATTAATAAATGAAAATAAATTGTGGAGATTTTTTCCTTTCCATAATATTATTCAAGAGCCAAAATTTAACTAACTGTGCTTTCTACTGACAGGATGGACAGACTTTACCCAAAGGATCTTTCCAGGTGTATTTGCTACAATTTCTCTTCTAGGGTAATGCTCTATACACATGGTGTAGTCAAATCCAGAAATTGGAGGGATAGGGAAGGGATCCAAAGCCTTGTGGCTTTTGCTCATAAGGAAATAAGCTCTCAGCTGTATCTTTTTGTCCACAAACCTTTCACAGCTGTACAAATGTCTTACCATTTTTCATACATTTTTTTCATAGAATCATTTAGGTTGGAAAAGACCTTTAAGATTGTTGAGTCCAACTGTTAACACAGCTGTGCCAAGTCCATCCCTAAACCATATCCCTAAATTCCATGTGTATGTCTTTTAAATACCTCCAGGGAATATGACTCCACCACTTTCCTAGGCAACCTGTTTCAATGCTTGTCAACCCTAACTGTGAAGAAATTTTTCCCAATATTCAAGCTAAGCCTCCCCTGGCACAACTTGAGGCTATTTCCTCTCATCCTATTGCTTGTTACCTGGGAGAAGAGACTGATCCCCATCTGGATATAAACTCCTTTCAAGTAGTTGTTGAGAGCATCCAGGTCCCCCCTCAGCCCCCTTTAAACAACCCCACATCTTTCATTCACTGTTCATATGGCTTTTGCTCTCGACCCTTCACCAGCTCTGTTGCCCTTCACTGGACAGGATCCAGCACATCGATATCTTTCTTGCAGTGTGGGGCCCAAAACCGAACACAGGATTTGAGGTGTGGCCTCACCAGTGTTGAGTACAATCATTAGTCTTGGGTGGATCCCATCCAGTCCCACAGACTTGTGTGTGTTTAAGTGGTGCAGCAGGTCACTGGCCATTTCCCCTTGGATTACAGGAGCTTCACTCTGCTCCCCATCCCCATCTTCCAACTCAGAGGGATGGGTACATGGAGTACAACTGAGCTTTCTAATAAAGATTGAGACAAAGAAAACATGAAATAGCTCCCTTTTCCTCATCCTTTGTCACTTTTCCCCCCCACATCCACTGCAATCCTGCATGAGTGGCAGCTTTTTGAATGTTAAAATTATTATCTTAATGCAGTGTAACAGAACTCAGTCAAAATGGCTATTTTTCCACCTACAGATGACTGGTCTTTCTTCACCATCTAAAACAAAATGGTCTTAAACTGTCAACTTTTCACAGCTGCCTTCAAAATAAATATAATAAACACCTTCCATACCGAGTGCTTCTCTCATTGGGCAAGAGAAGCTGGCTATTTTCCCTAAAAATAACATTCCCACTATGATTTCTAACATCAAGTAGCAACTGATGTGCTGATGTTGCCTGATATGACAGGTAGCAGTTGCCATCCTATTTAATAATAAATATCGTGTGACTCTTTGAATATTTTTGACATTGCTAACAGAGTAAGAAATAAACACAATTCCAGATGTGAATAATACAACTGTATGAATCTTTTCCCCTCTCAGTCTATAAAGTTAATTTATTACTGCACAGAACATCTAGTGAAAGTCTGCATTTATCTCCATTAGTCTCATGGTTGTCTCACTGCTGTCCCTCTCCTTCTGAATCTTTCTCTAAGGAAATACCTAAGCGAAGAGGAGCAAACCAGCAAGAGACATAAATTCTATGTCCCACTTAGTTCCTCTCTGTGATCTAATGCAAGCCAAGGGATCCAGCAGTGAATACCTTTGGTTTTAAGAAGGTGCTGATGGATCCCTATGTACATGCTAATGTCTGGTGCACTTGAGAAGAACACAAGTTCTGCGAAGAGCTCTACAGCCAAGGAATATTTGGGTTTTCTTACACTAAATCAATCTGGATAATACAGCAGTAGGAGTTTTCTAAAAAAACAGACCTGATAGGGAAAGAAGTCAGAGTAAGCCAGACATATGTATATAAAAACTGTTAGTAAAGGAAAGCTCTGGTTTTGCAAACGCAATATTCCCACTCCACATCACTGATTATTTTTGTCTGTTTCTTAACTAGCACAAAGTCTCCAGAGACAGCATTGTCAGGGACCAGAAGACCCACTGGCACAACTAACAAGCAGTTTAGATAACACCACTGAAGTCTTGGTCTTCTCTCACCATTTCCTCTTTTGCTAACATTGCCACTCATTGCAGAATATTATTATAATCTGTGTGTTACCTGCTAGGTATCTGAGTTCTAATGGCACATGCATGTAAAGTTAATTTCAAACCATATACAGCAGCAATGCTGCAGTGAAGACTGAAGATATTTTCTAATCTAATCCATTTCTTTTTTTACTGTAAATTGATGAGAAAAATGTTTCATAGGAAGAGGTTTTGGTGCATTTTTCTTCACACTTAAGCATAAACTGAGTCACTCTCAAGGAAAAAGTTACTGTGTGGTGCAAATGCAGGTAGTAAAGTGAGCACTACAATCAGAAAGGGTGTGCTGCAAAGTCCTCGCTGTGTTTTGAAAGGCTTAAAAGAAGTTAAAAAACAGAAAGGATGACTGAACTCTTACTCGCCCGTGTATAACAACTTGTATTAAGTAAGCTGCTGCAAGCAGCACCACATTGGACTGGGCTGGTGGCAGTTCCAGGCTTTGTTGTCTCCTGTAACTGTGGCACAACATCAGAAATGTTCTGAAGGCAAAACACCTAAGAGCTGTAGGTTGGCAACTAAGCAAGCTATGCTGCATTCAGAACAGCTATCTGTTATACAGGCAAAATACGTCACTCACCCTTGTAATAAACTACACTGGCTCCTGTTTACATCATTATGATCAAATACATCAAATGAAAAAAGATCACGTTTGTGCAGGCAGTCCTTAACTCAGGCAGCTGCAGAGCATTTGCTGTGTCTGTATGAGGGGTGTAACTCACACAGCACTGCAAAGCACTTTGCATCTGAAGCAAAGGCTCAGGACCTGGACTGTGCCACAGAGAATGCCTGACTGCCCTGCGCCTTTTAAGGGCTGTGTCGCAGGCACTGAACTATTACAAAGTGTCTGCAGGTCTGGCAAGGGAGAAAAAAAAAAAGCACCTTGCCTGCACTGAGAGAGGTGTCATGTTGCCTTAAGAGCAATGCTGACTCCTCCTTACCTGCAGCTGTTGGTTGCCAGCTCCTGCTCACCCACCTGAGGCTCCCTCCCCTCTCCCCTGAGAGCTGAGCCACTTCTCTAGGCATTCCCTGAACACTCACTCACAGCAAAACTCGGTAGCTCAGCAGCATAAACAACAGGCTTTGCTAAACCATCTCCTTTTGGTCTTTATACTAAGATTCACCTGTCTCGCTACAGGTGTACCTGAGCTGAATGACTAAAGATGAGTCTATCACTCAGGAGTGGAGAGAACCCCAGCCCTACCTCCAGAGGGTTTTAATGTCACTATAAAACAGAGAACTGAAACACATCAGATGAATGACTCTCCAAAGGTGCATTTTTCTACTGGTGTAGCTATAAAAGACCATAACATCTAACTGTAAAAGGTCTAAAGTTAGGTTAAGTGGAAAAAAGGAATGAACTTGTATTTAGAAATTTGAAACAAACAAACAAATAAGCATTTCAGGGCACAAATCTAATTTGTTTCAAAGTGGCATTTGATCAGATTCTAAAAATGGTGCAGTTGCCTCTGACAGCAGGAGACCACAAAGAGATTTCCTCCAGTTATACACATGCAAGAAAGAGCATTGTGTCTGTACATTTAAGCACTCCTCTTTCATTACCAATGACAATAAAAAAAACAGAGTAAATGACAACACACTGGCATTCAGTGCTTATCTTTGTAAGGGGCACCAAACGCTGATGCAACACCACACAACAATCACACTGGCACTTACACACTGCCACCAGACCCAGGAAAGGTCACAAACTGACAACTTCTAATTCAATGAAAAGTGTGACAGCAGCAGAACAGATAGAAAGTAAACTACTTAAAAGTTAACTGAAATTTTCAAATCCAAACTACTTATTTTTTTTTACTTAGAACCTCTGTCATGAAACAGATGTTTATATAAATGTGTGCACGCGTGAGTGAGTTACATGGTGGTTTCTGTAGAGACTACTTTTCTCTGATGCCAATGTCATTGTAGCCTGTCCTGTCAGTGAAAGCCACGTGGCTGGTTAACTTCAACAGAAGGTCTGTCAGTTCTACAGACTAATCCACTTTTTACCCATCACAACAGAACAAGTAGAGTAACCCATTTTGTAACACAGTACAACTATTCTATAAAGTCAAAAATCCACTCAATAAAATCCTTCAGAGAACAGAACCATGGAGCAATTGTCTGTTCCTCTCCCTGCTGACAAATGGTACACCTAAATGGCTGACAATCCCTCCAAAAACTTGGCCCCACTGCTTTGTGATTGGATCTGATTTGTATCATGTTTATCATTTACACCTGTATCAACGTCCTTGCAGCTCCGATAAACAACCCAAGTCAAGTGATCCTGGATTTCCTTTATTACTGTTTTTTAATACAGGAGTGTTGCTATGGAAATTGCATGGGTTAGGATGGGGTCTAAGTAAAGGTTTGAAGCACGAGGAGTGTGAAGACATTTCTCCTACATCTAAAAAATTTCAAACACACTAATGCACATAAGAGCTCCTTCAGACCCATGGACTTTCCTCTACTGTGGACTTCCTGGGCAGGCTCAGGTGAACCACTAAAGGAAACTGAGATCCACTGGGACACCCTTCAAGGAGATACAGAGTGACTGAACTCAGTGAAATTATTCAGAAAAGAAGCTCCTTTCAGGCAAGTCTGTTGGGAGGGAAATGACAAGTTGGAGGAAAAGTTCCCTGCCTTGTGTTTCAGATTTTCCTGCACATGGCATCGTCTGCCCATCAGCCTCAGCTGCACTTCCCATTCTTCCAGCTTTCAAAGCTATATCTGTAGCCGGGGGGAACTGGCTCAGCGCAGTGTCTCCTGGCTAGACAAGCTGGGCTGTGATATGATTCAGCTAGAAACCAGTTCTAAATTTAATGTGCAAAAAGACAAAAGGCAACTATTGCATAACTAAGAGATGATGTATATGGATCTAGGGTGCATGTTACTGATTGTAATGGTACTGATGGAGATCTGGTACAGCTGTTTTGGACAACCAGCCTGGAGGGTTACTGCATCACCTTTTTGTTGTTATAAATCACTGAATTGTGTGTATCGAAATGCACACATGGAGGAAAAAAGCTTATATAACAAAGTTACTCCTGAGAAAAATTCTTCTTAAAACCACTACACTTTTGAGAAAAATGCCTAAGAGCAAACAGATATTAGCATTAAAAATGTTACTTTTAAAATTGCTTTAAGTGTACTGAAGATAATGTTACAAGACTGCAGATAAAGTCTTGGTCATAGTCAATTCTAATGTGGATTCTCTTACTATCTTCCACAACACAAGGACTCCATCCTCTCATATCCCTCCCAAGAAGAAATAAAATTCTGTTGTTAAAAGGTACCAGAACAGTCATGTACTAATTTCCTTCTTTTTCTGTAGGACTTTGGGAGTATTTCTGACCTGGGATGTGATATGTCAATTCCAACTCTCTCATCACCCACAAGCTGTTAAAAGGTGAACGGTTTTGGACGGATGACAAAAAAGGCCTGCTGAGCTCTCTTCCTTATCTAGCAGAAAACAGAAGTAAGCTGGGTGGGAATACTGGGGGGGAAGGGGTAACAGGGAAATATGTATTAGGGGTCAATGTGTGTTTGTGGGAGGTTTTGTTTTGTTTGGGTTTTTTGGTCTGGTTTGAATCTGTGACATTATTATACTAGAGAAGAGAAAGATGAACTGCAAGGAGAGGTGAGGGGAGATGGACTATCTGAGGTGCTTCCAGTACTATATCAAAAGGGTTATGTCAAGCTGCTGTGTATTTCTACAAGCAGTTCAAGTGGGGAGTGCCCTGCTTTGACATGTACAGCTGAATCACAGAGACTGCAGGACTCCATTAAGCACAATTAAGCCACATTGCAGTACGGCATCACTGCTAGTAATGCATTACTCGGAGTGTGTTCATGCTCTTCTGTTACTGAGGAGTGTTTTCTCTTGCTAGACTCCACAGCAACACTTCCAAGTTCCAGCCATCTGGCTGCTGCTCTGAATTGTGTGGCCAAGATTTGTCTGTGAGGAACCTGAAAGCCTAGAAGACACCTTTTTTTTAACACCATCACATTTTAACACATACGCACTGTCAGAAAAACAGCAAACTTTGTATTATTCAATTAATTAATTCTTTTGTTTAAACATGCAGCGATATTCAGGCCTTTTATTGTGTATGAGTCTTTTGCCAAAGAGCAGCATTTAACTGAAGTGACTTACAGCAACGAGGTATTACCAGTGGTCAAATGCTTTTAGGAGAAAACCATAAATTAACTGAGACGTGGAACACTTGCATATGTCACAGCTGGAGCCAGGTTTGTGCGTGTGACAGACAACTGCAATACTAGTGAGGCTGAGATCATTGCTCAAGCCTAACCCAAAGCAGAAGGAAACACTAGAAAAGTAACTGTAAATAAACTCAAAAGACACTTGCGCAGTTTAAACCATACACCACCAGAATTTTTTTCTTTCTGAACCTGAAAGTTCTAAAATGCACGTAAACCAAGTAGAAACTTCATGAAGAATACAGTCAAATCATGACCAGCAAATTAGACAAAGCAAGTTCAAACTCTAAGAGAAACCCTTGGTCTTGCCACAGAAGCTGCATATTTTATGCTCTTTTAGAGGGAAAGTGTAAAATACATTATTAAACTACACATTAACCACGTGCAGAACTACAAATGTGTATGTTCATCAAAGCTGCCAGTTCTAGTACCTGTAACTTTTAAACTTCATTGTGTATATTACCGGTGAAACACTCCACCACAAGACAAAAAATGGAACTTGCTGACAGGGTTTCAAATAGGCTTTTAAAACTCTGCTTTAAAAGCAGTTACACAATCCTGGTAAAGACTGGACAAGCACACTTAGCTTCCCACCTGTTTACGAGATGCAAAAGTATTTCGCAGCAGCAAGAGGCTCTTTTACAACAGCTTTCCCCAAAGGACACATTCTCCTGCCTCTTCTTAACAATAGCAATTTGTTGCTCTGTCTGCTGCCTTTCACAAGCAGGACATTCCAAGGAACAGCAAATGTCTCTGCCCTTACTGTAATGCTGAGCAAGCTAAGGGATATTTCAACAGGGTGGCCTGCCCTGCTCATCTAACCTTGGGAATTCCTTCACTGCCACATGCGCCGGATCCCACTGCCTGGGACTGGGGTTTCCTACCATCTCTTGTGTAGTGAGCACCTGTTCACATCAGGGGACCCATTACCCAACACAAGATCTTGCACTTGTCTCTACATTTGGTTTCTTCTCTCATATTCAGAAGCCAACTTGAAAGGACGAGTCTGTTACACTGCCTGGTGTAGAATCCATAGGAAACCACCGTAAAAGGAGCTTTAAGAAAAACTGCAGGCAACAGATACCTGTAGCAATGAATTAGCATTTCTAAAGAACAAGAAAGGATATACCAACCTGAAATATTCTTTCTTAGGTGACAGATCAAGGTTCAAAATGCAAGAACAGAAACACAACAAGATTTGCAAATGGGCCAAAAAGACCTTTTCTCTTTCCATTCTCAATGCATACATCTCCTGCTGTTATGGGATAATCCCAAAATATTATCCTTTAATTTAGATTTTGAGATAGTGGTCAACTACTTGGCTCTTTGATGCTTTTTGGTATTGATCTCTGGAAAAAAAACATCTGACTAAATCAAAACCAAATATGAGTTACTATTGCATCTTTCCTATTTCTCTTAAGTTCCATCACATAATTCACACAGTTTAAACTGCCTATGCACAGCAGCACTTGAAACATAGAGTAGATAAAGCAAATAGCTCTAATTTGTGAAGCCACTGTGCATATTCAGTTTATGTTGTGTTCTCCTCTCTATAAATAAAGGCATTTAGATTAAACCACATGGATTCCTACACAGTAATCTCCAAAAGTATTTTTATACTAGCAGCTTGCTGTCTTGAAGCTGGCTTCTGCCAACTTAACTAAAAAACAAAATACACAAACAGCATTAAAAAGTGTGTCTTTTTTTTTAAAGACTGCTAACAATTGTGCTACTTCATTTGTTGATACCAGAGTATCCCTGCTTTTTGACAGGTCTTCAAACTCTGTAATGACATTACATTGAAAGGTCTTACTCCGACCTCTGCTAGATGAGTTTCAAATAAGCCTCTCTTTCCAGGGAAAAAATCCCACCATTGTCACCATTTATTTTCACTCCAACAGGTAGCAACATACATTAAACAAATGCTTCAAGAAACGTTAAAAAGATGCAAAACCAGAGCAACCAATTTTCTGCTTGCTGCACTCATGAGCGCTATTACACAATGAACACCTGCAATAAATCAACACTTAACAAAAACCCAAATTCACTTTTTTACTGGGCGCTCAGAATGTCAGTCAGCTTTTGAACCTAGAATCTTATTTTCCTCTATAATATCTACACAATTTATACATTCATTTTGCCATAAAAGGCAATACAATTACAAAAAATATTAATATAAGCAGAAACAAAGCAGATACTTCACTTTCCAGGTCAGCAGTGCTCCTAAAACCTTGGAAACAACATTCCATTTGCCTTGAAACCCAAGCTCAGACAAAGCCTAAACTCTACAAAGCTAACGCTGGGATTGCAGGAGATGTCCTGGCAAACTGGGAAATGACTCACCCACTCTGGTGTTAAAGCTCTGACTCTGCAACACACACCCTGAGACAGGCGTCACTCGGGCAAAAGCACTCAGGCATGTGTCTCCCATGGCAATTAAGCCATGCCATTTCAAACCCTTGGGGAGAACAGAGCTTTGGCAGCGCCCCTCACTGGGCTGCTGACGGGCACCAGCTCAGTGGGTGAGGTTATACAAGCGCCTGTCCTTCAGCTCTGGGAAAAGGGAAATACATTGGGAAGACCCTCAATTGTACTCCTCCTGTTAAGATCTGTTATTATTTCTCAGCTACCATCAGGAAAATGCTATAATCCAAAATAACCTGTCATCTTAAAGGGCATGTTATGCTATACTTTGGTATTTCAGGATTTCAAAAGAGTGCAGGAATACATGTTCAGAAGACTAATAAATAAATATGACAAATTGAAATAAATCAATTATTCTTGCTGGCTCTCTAACACCCCAGGCCCCATTAGCTCTAGAATGGCATATCTCATACTGAAAGTGAAAATCAACATACACTGTTCCACGGCCTCTTCAAAGATGAACATTGCCACAGTGTTCACACAGAATAATATTTCTGTACAAATATTTCTGTATCAGGCAGATCAGATGTGTGCCATTATCCTCCAAAACCGAGCAACAAATGGGAAAAAAGAAATAAACCAAAAGGCTGTTTTGGCAAGTCATCAGTCTATGATATAATATAGTGCAGGGGCAGAAAAAGTCACCTCATGCAAGGATGGGAAAAAAAGCACCTGTCCATCTAGACAGCTCTGCATCATCTTTAGCTTTTGGTCTTGAGAAGCTCTGAATACCACAGAAATCTTCATGCATTTTCTTAGTCATTCTCACCAGTTAAACAAGCCTCTGTGGCATTTATAAGCATTCATTTTTACTAAATTAAACTGATGAAATATTAAGAGGGATGGCTCATGGTAAGAAGGCTGCCAGCAAGTTAAGTTTTTTAATATAATATCATTTCCAAAAGATGTCACACACAAATCATGTTCTTCTGGTCTTCTTCCCTTTTACTTTATTCAAAAGATCCTAACACATTCAAAACACTGTAGTTTTTTATGAGGGTATTTAATAAAAATGCCCAAAGGTATAATGTTAATTTCTGTCATTACTGCCTTGCAGCTTTAGTTCTCACAGAAAGGCGGCTTTACACCTGAAAACCCTCTGCTACTAAGCACAGTGAGAGGTTTATAGCTCTGAGTGTGATTTGCTTGACTGCAGTCATTAATGCTGAACCAACAACATGTTCAAGCATAAATGGAAAACCAAAAGCATATAGCATCTTTCACCCTCAAGAAAGGAGGCTGGTCCAAAGCAGCACAATAACTGGCCCATATGTGCTCAACCCACATACTCACAACTATTAGAACACTCTGCTTCCCCAGATTTTTTTCTCACTGCACCCTTAATTATTCTGTTTCCCTATTTGACCAGAAAAGCCCCTTAAATCCTGCAGAGATTCATTTTTCTCTTTACAATAATGCAATAAAGCAATTTAAAACAAGGAAGCTTGGATGTGTTTTGCAGACACACTCTGAGGGCAGAAAATTATCGGACTGAGACTGAGTGATACATGTATCAATCATGCTGCTTAAACATGTCAATACAAGAAAACATTCTCCTGTAACTTCTCCATAACTGAAAGGAATCGTTATTAAGTATGAACAAATACATGTACACATTTTTTCATAATATACCCCTGGTGCCTTATTACCCACAAGATTTACAACAACTAAATAATTTTCCAGTAAGGTATTTCCAGTTCTGTACTCCTTAATATTATTCCATATATAGATTGGGATAGTAGGATAACACAGTCATAGGTCTAACCCTTTATTCCAGCTGCATGGATGGTCACAGACACACACAACCAGTCTACAATTCCATTCCATCAGTCTGAAAGAGCACACAAAAACGCTTCTCATTTAAGCACTACACACTCATAAGCTTTTCTAAACACCTCAGCCCAACGATCATTCATGACTTTAAAGACTTTCATATCTATTACAGAAAACGCAATAGTCAGCCTTTCCAATTGCTCCATCAGTCACTGGAAGCACTGCTGTGTCTCAGTATGGTATCCACGCTTGTTTAGAGAGGCCCAAGTACATCCTCCAGTGCCACCACACACCTCTTCAAATGCTGAAGCTACAATACCACAAGTGGTCTTACTCAAGGGAGCTTCTTGACAAAATAGACAGGGAGACAGGAGAGCCCCTGACCACAGAAGCGACTGAAACACGCCAGGCTGTCCGTGAGTGCTCACAGGGAACACGGCTGTTCCTGAGTGCTCACAGGGAACACGGCTGTCTGTGAATGCTCCCACGGAACACGGCTGTCCGTGAGTGCTCACAGGGAACACGGCTGTCTATGAGTGCTCACAGGGAACACGGCTGTCCGTGAGTGCTCACAGGGAACACGGCTGTTCCTGAGTGCTCACAGGGAACACGGCTGTCCGTGAGTGCTCACAGGGAACACGGCTGTTCCTGAGTGCTCACAGGGAACACGGCTGTCCGTGAGTGCTCACAGGGAACACGGCTGTTCCTGAGTGCTCACAGGGAACACGGCTGTCCGTGAGTGCTCACAGGGAACACGGCTGTTCCTGAGTGCTCACAGGGAACACGGCTGTCCGTGAGTGCTCACAGGGAACACGGCTGTTCCTGAGTGCTCACAGGGAACACGGCTGTCCGTGAGTGCTCACAGGGAACACGGCTGTTCCTGAGTGCTCACAGGGAACACGGCTGTCCGTGAGTGCTCACAGGGAACACGGCTGTTCCTGAGTGCTCACAGGGAACACGGCTGTCCGTGAGTGCTCACAGGGAACACGGCTGTTCCTGAGTGCTCACAGGGAACACGGCTGTCCGTGAGTGCTCACAGGGAACACGGCTGTTCCTGAGTGCTCACAGGGAACACGGCTGTCCGTGAGTGCTCACAGGGAACACGGCTGTTCCTGAGTGCTCACAGGGAACACGGCTGTCCGTGAGTGCTCACAGGGAACACGGCTGTTCCTGAATGCTCACAGGGAACACGGCTGTCTGTGAATGCTCACAGGGAACACAGCTGTCTGTGAATGCTCACAGGGAACACAGCTGTCCCTGGGTGCTCACATGGAACACGGCTGTCCATGAGTGCTCACAGGGAACACGGCTGTCCATGAGTGCTCACAGGGAACACAGCTGTCCGTGAGTCCTGCAGTGCTGTGGGTTTAACACTTATTGAAGCCCTTTTATCATGTGCTGTTCCTCACCATGTCAGGTACAAATATCCATGAGAATCCTGCTTTAAAAGCAGCTTTTTCTGATCACTCTGTGATGCTACCTGGGGAAGGGGAACAAGTGAAGTATGTAGCTCCATAGGCAGCATGACCAAGGAATTTCAACCCGCTGTTCCCAGCCACCTCCTCGTCCTGCCTCATGTTCACCCATGTTCCCACAGCACAGCTGCAGCCACAGACAACTTCCACTTCCAGGCTAATGCTCATGTTTAACCTCAGGGCTAATATGTTATGAATAGCAGCAGCATGTTTGCTTACAGAGCTACTGTGAGCTACACTGTACCCTGATAGTCATCTGTAAATATTAAACCATCTACCAATATCAGTCTAAGTATCTCCACAAAAAAGCAGCACCAGGGAACTAATAGGAACCCTGGCTGTTCTCATAAAGTGTGTGCTGCTTGCATTATTGACATCCAGAGAGAAAGGAAATGCAGGGATATAGAAAGCTTTATTTAAGCATAGAAGAAATCTCTAGCAACACCTAAGATGAAAAAATAACAAAAGCAAACCTAGGACTCCATATCTCAGATAAAATCTTAAATCAAGCATGTCACAGAAGATACTTGATATCTCTTGATAGCTTTATGCTGCAAAGAATATTGATATAAATCTATGTAAAGTTTTGCCTAATTCACTATCTTTTTGCCTTTGAAGATAGATGGTGAAGCATGCAAAACATCTGATAGCTTAGTTGCCTTTGAGGTAAATAATACTGTTTTACTTACAGAAATATCTCTGTAAGTAACTTATTACTTAAGTCAGAGGTTTTTGAGTTAATAGCATGTCTTTTTCTGCTCTTAGATCACTTACCTTGTTTTATTATTTTGTTCCCAGATGTTCAGTATCTTACAACCCACTAAGAGAACTGAAGCCTGCACTGAAGCTGCAATTTGAACAATCTTTTCTAAAGACAAAGAGAGAAGAAAACAGTCCACTAAGGTAGGCTGATGACTGCAGCATTAGGCAAAAGCAAACACAGCACTGTTTCCTCTCCCTTTTCAACAGGTGACGTTTAACCCAAGCTGGGATGACAACAAACCTGATGACCATTTGGCCTTCACTGTGAAGGCAAACACGCCCCTGCAAATCAATTTGCAATGGATATGTATGCACGTAGAAGACCTCTGAACTCCACACAGCATAGTGGACACAGCCAAATTTGTATGTGGCAACAGAGGAGGACAAAGGCACAAAGTGTCTAACTGAAGCTCCAGTCCCGAACACAGCACTTCGTAGTGACACGTCTGCTCTCAGACAAACAGAGCGACTGTGCACACGTGGCCCCTTGGTACTTTTACAGCACAGAGTACTGACAGCTGCTTCACAACTGTCAGTCCTTCAGTTCTCACTTCAGTTAGCACAGAGATCCACATGAATGATAAAATATTCACCAATGTATCTCACCTTTTTCTTAAAGTCAGAGTGTATAAATAACTCCTTTCTGAGTCAGAATAATTACATCACATCTTATTCTGTTTCTCATCTTTTAAAAGCAGCATGTTTTCAGTGTAGAAACCCACAAAGAATACACTGTTACATTTGTTCTGGGCTGCAAAACTTTTGTTGTCACAAGTCTCAGTATTCTGAAAGTATTCTTTGGCATCTTCAACACAGATCTGAGTGGTGGGACTTTGAGACCCCTGAATTGATTAGCATATGTCAGCAAAAACCTCCCCTAGTGAATAGTGACTGCAGAGAAATGGCCTCCTACTGAAGCTGAAAATAGAGGCTGCTCTGAATTAACCTTGAAAGGTTTCTTACTGTTAAAGACAAGTGTCCTCTGAAATTCATTCTCACCAATGATCACAAAGTTCTGCAAAAAGACTTTGGTATTTCTCATAAAGCACAACAGACAATCTGTCTTCACATTTCCACAGGCCCAGCTGACTTGCCTATAACCAGAGGCTGGGTCACAAAGAACAAAACAGACTATAGTTCAAATACAGAAGAACCACTTCTCCCTGAAAGCCTCATTGAACCAAAATGTTTGTGAGCAAAGTAATTCCTTAACATAAGAGCTTTTCTAGATTTTGAGATCCAGGGGTTTGATAAAATATGAGAAGCAAAATATTTAGACTATCAGAATACTGTCTTGGCTGTCCATTGTCTTGCATTATTTTCCTGTGAATTCATACTCTTTAAGACATCTGTTAAACTGGCAAAGAAAAGAATCTCAAGGAGGAAGCAAGCAAAAGAATCATTTATCATCTGCCTTCTCTCCCCCTGACTGATTCTCTGCCGATTTCAAATGATACAGGAACAGCTTCTTTATAAAAGGGACCATTGATATCTTCCAGTTTTGAACACACATTAACTGATTTTTTCCTTCTACTCATGCCACCTGCCCCGATTTCCAGGACTTTATTTACCTCTGCACATATTCAGATTTATCATTGTCTTAGTCTTTGGTCTACACATATATATCCTTTGTTTTCAATGACTGTCAAAGTGAGAAATAAAGGACTGATAGCACAATTACCCAAATGAATTTTTCAAGACAGGCAACTGAAAATTAAATTGTTTCATTGACGTCCAGCATGGGAGCTATTTGGTGTTAAAAGAAATACATACACCTCCCTAAAAGCTTCTCTGTTTACTCTGTTTACTTTTTCACTCCATCCACAATAAATTCCCCTCAGCCTTTCCTGATTTCCTGTTATCTTGTCCACATTTACCTTTGTCTTCCAAGTACAGTGACACTTTATAGATCACTCCCCTCCAAAGAGACTTTTAGTAAAATAGAGTAGCAAGTTGGCATTTTAAGAAACTAGCCTGGGACATGGTGTGGTTTCAGCCTGCAGTAACTTACATCTTGTGCCCAGGGCACCCAAGACTGCAAGCTGCTGTCTGTACAACACCTTGCTAGCACAAGTCCTATGGGGAGAGGCTGAGGGAGCTGGGGTTGTTTAGTCTGGAGAAGAGGAGGCTCAGAGGTGACCTCAGCACTGTCTATAACTACCTGAAGGGAAGTTCTAGCCAGGCAGGGGTTGGTCTCTTCTCCCAGGCACTCAGCAATAGGACAAGGGGGCAGCACGGGCTGAAGCTCTGCCAGGGGAAATTTAAGTTGGAGATCAGAAAAAAATTCTTCACAGAGAGAGTCATCAGGCATTGGAATGGGCTGTCCAGAGAGGTGGTGGATTCACCATCCCTGGAGATTTTTAAACGCAGATTGGCCGTGGCACTGAGTGCCATGATCTGGTAAAGGGACTGGAGTTGGACCAAGGGTTGGACTTGATGATCTCGGAGGTCTTTTCCAACCCAATCGATTCTATGATTCTATTTGCCCAGCAGCCAGAAAAGTAGGAGACTGGGGATTTCACTGGACTCAGACCAAACCAGAATCTTTAGTCATTGGAAAATAGCTAATGTTTTCCTCCAGAGGTGCCTTCCAACTTCAGCTATGGTGTCATCCTCTTTTAAAGCTACCCTTTAGAGCCCCTATGGCCCACGATTCTGTGTTATTTCTCTGTTATTAATCTTCTTTGTCTACAGCTTGACTGCTAAAATCCAACCAAGCAGCTCTGAGGCACTCTCCTTTCTATGAGTCAGCCTCTGACAGGTGAAGCTGAGAGCAGAATACATTACTGCAACTAGGTGTGAGCTGTCAGCCAACCCACAGAAACTTGATTCCTTGTGTTTGATGCCTTTTCTTGTTTACAAACCACATGTTAGTACAGCCCATCCTTCAGCTTTCCAGGCTGAGCCAAACTCCCCTAGGATCTCATCTGCAGTAAATGCCACTTGGGATCAGAAAGCAAATACTAGAACTGTAGACTGTGAGGATTGGCATTTCACTAGGGAGCTGCAGACAGCTTTTCTTTAGCACTTTTCATTCCTCTCTTTCTTACTAACTGATAAGACTTCCATTAAGGTAGGTGAAATACAAGAGGAAATGAAGCCTTCATCATCATACCAAAATACTCCAGAACTAATGTTTATCCACAAAAAGAAATCAGGAAGATAAAATTCCACATTTTTGCTCCTCATTATATTTTGACAAAGTTGACATAAGGTGAGTGAAAAAAAGAACTGTTTTGTCTGCTTAGAAACATGTGAAACTTCTACGTATATAGGCATATTATTAATTTATTTCATTATATGAAGAACAGGGCATCCAAAAGCACCTCATAGTTCTTCCATGAGCAGCAGAACCAATGAAGCTTGGAGAGCCATGGATCTGCACCCAGTGCCTTCTCACCACCTCAGCCTCAACCCACTCCAGCACCTCCTGCCCCAGCTCTCACTCGTATCCCACACACCCAGCTGGGAAAGTGAGGGCAGATGCTGGGCCAGCTCCAGAGCAGCACAGGCACTGCCTGCCCACCCAGCCCACCTGTGGGGCTTGGCCACTACCTGCTGCCTCTCAGAACTCAGGGTTTCATTCAGTTAGAAGCAATAATTTGTGTCTCATTCCTCTATTCAGCTTTCAATTTAAAAGAATTATTATGTTCCTATAAATATATTAGAGATCTCTACTCTTTTCTCAACTCTAGCTGGTATCATGCAGAGAGTTCAAAAAAGTGAAGGGGAAGACAGCAAATAAACAGATTCTCTCAAACATGATTTGTACCATTATGAAATCAGAATAAAACTCCTAATAGCAAAGGCATCCAGATTGTCACAGGATGTCACTCTCTTTGCTATTATGATTTCAGTTACTCTCTTTCCTCATGTGCAAACCACCAGTATTGGAGTATTCAGAAAATTACATCAGAGCCTTCACATTGTGAAATGAGTTTTGTAATACATTTCCTATAGAATCTTAACAACTAAGTCTTCATGAAAATATATGGCACTTATGAAGAGTCTATGACAAATTTGTCATTTCCTTTTCAAAAACTTTGTTAATTTTTTATTACAAAAAGTAGTTCTATCTACCACACTACGTTTTGCAGTTGAAGAACTAGAGAAGAAGAATAAGGAAGAAAACAAAATCCTCATTTTCTCTGTAATGTGTGCCAATCAGTTGTGTGCTTATTGAAACAATACTTTTCAGTTCAGTAGTTAGGTCCAGTATTCACACTGAAAAGCTAGAAATCTATTGCAATGTTTAATACCTTACACAATGAGATAGCTATTAGAGAGCTGTCTCCTTTATACCACAGACCACAAATGCCACAAGGTGTCCACTCCCACATTAAATATATATTAAATATACTTGTGTACCCATTTTCGCACAGAACTTCCCACAACCTGACTGCAGAACATGTGCTGGATGGGTTTTGTGTCTTTATACTAAAAGCTTGTCTGCCTTTTAATTCCTGTAATTCTCAGAAAAGCAAGTGCTGAACAAACTCAACATTCTGTCTCCTATTTGAGGGAACTTTTGCCAACCCTTCTAACAGTGCTCACTTACCCTGTATTTTCACTGAGTTTTAAATTAGACACTGAAAGGTTTCTATACAGGAATAACCCAGTCTTACTGCACTGTCCCGCCTGCCAGCTCCTAAGCTGTACCAAACTCCATGCTTGGCTTGCTGCAAGTCCCTCATGCAGTAGCTCACTCAGATTTACCCACTCCATGCTGGGTCTGGGCATCTCATCCTTGCATGACACCTCACCCAAACACCCTCCGGCTCTGCCTCCAGGGTCACCACCACTTCCACTGCTGACAACACACTGTGAGCAGGGATGACTTCATGCCAATTCTGCTCTGTCGAAGGATGAAACTTCCTGACAAATTAACTAATTCCTGGAATCCAGTTGCACAGCTCCCATAACTCTATCCAAGGATGAAACTGCATGAGAGATTCCCCTACTGAACGTGCCACCAAACCCTTCCTTGATCCTTGCCTTTTGTCTCCCTGCAACAGCATTCACACAAACTATTTCTATCTCTATGTCTAAGCACTTGGCCACCTCCACAACCTTTCACCAGAACTCTGCCTAAGACTCCTTAACATCATGTTAATCGAAGTACTAGAGCTCTCCATGTTGAACCAAGCAATTTCTTCCAGTTTAGTGGAACTTTGTTTTATTGTTCTGTTTTCTTCAGACAGGATTTTTCCAGCCTTCTGATGCCAGGCAAAGCAGGCAGGCTGGTTTCACACCTTGCCACCTTGGTAGCCTTTTTAATGGCATCTGTACACTCTTCACTACCTGTCTGCTTACCCTTTCCTGAGTCATACAATCTGTTACAAAACTATTGTCAGCTGTTACACCGATGCATTTATTCAATAATACTACTTTTATTTGTCAAAATAAAAGTAGTAAAAAGCGTCCAAAATGTACTTTGTGCATTTGAAAGCACTGTATCAAGCCTATTTGGCATTATTGATTTCCACTTTTTTAGTAGGTTTTTGATACAATGCATATAAGAATACCAATCTGCATAGAAATAAAAATGTATGTGGAGGACTATCCAACCTGACAGGGCAATTCAGGTACACATTAAAAGGAACTCCTTTGCTTTAAAGTAATTAGGAGGAAAAAAAACACAACTGTCTAGGTTTCAAATTTGTAATGTCTCAAAAACTTTTTTAGTTTTGCTGGGATAAACACTATCTTTTCCTAAAAATAACTGTCAAGTTCCTCTTGTCTTTTCCATTACACTTGCTACATGAATGAGAAGTTACTTCCTCAAAGTTAAAAGCTGTGAATAAATAGGCCTCTGGCTCAAGTCAGCTGTGTCAGTAAGGAAATCCATCTCAAAACAGTTCTGTGGTTACAAGATGAAGAGAGGGGAGGAGAAAAGGGTTCTATATAAGAAGGAATCTGTTTTTTGGACACTGACCAATCCATATACCTTCCCAACACAAAAGCAAAGTGAAGAGCAACATTGCCCAGGTACCCTGACAAGAAAGCATGTCTGTTTTCTTTAGCAGTAGATTTAACTGAATGACCATGAACCACCTCTGAAAAAGTTTGACAAACCATCGCTCTTTCATACAACTTCTCAAACTATTTTCATCTGCAAACACATAAAAGGCACTGCTGATCCCTCTGCTTCCCCAAGTCCAGCAATATTCCCTGCCATCCTGTCAGATCAAGTGCTCAGGGTCCAGTGCCAGGAGGCAGACAGGGAACTGACCTGCTATAAAAACAACCTCTGCATTTTTCTTGACAGTTTAATGTTAACTTTGTTCATTCTCCTCATCTGGCCCACCATGCAGCCAAACATCTATACCAGTCCACAGGAAGGAAAAAACCAGGAAGGAAGCCTCTTTATTTGGTGGTAACCCCAGCTAGCTTAACATCTTTCTGAAACTACAACCTCAGGCTAACCTTTCAACGTTTGCTGCTTTTGTTTTCCGCTGCTCTGTTTGCTCAATAGCTGCCAGGCATGTGACTGAACCTTCTGATTTTCCTAAGGTCACTGGAGCTTTTTTAATTTAAATAATTTCCTGGACACTTCCTGACCTCTTATGAATTCCCAGAAGTAACTGTGACCCATGTAATTTAGCATAACACTATGCTGAGTAAGTAGTCTAACAGAGAATTCTGAGGCCTGAAAAATACCAAGTCTTATGGTTGTAGTTGCAAAAGGAAGCAATAATGGCTGACATTGCATCTTGCAGCTTTTGCAGAGCCTGATACCAGACTGTGCAGATCAGAGACATCTGGAATCTAGCAGGAGTCTAACAGAAGCCAACACAAGGTACACAGGGTACTAAATGCATAGCAGTGAAACATGTTAATATAAGACAAGACAACTAGTTTGGAAGTACAAAGAATATGCCTGAAACCCTTAAAGAGGACTTAGCGATGCCATGAGACTTGGACATATTGTTAATAAATCATTATTATAATATAATGAAAAAGATAATATGAAATTCTGTTTTAAGTAACAGTATTATGATGAACAAAGTTCACTAAAAATCAAAATAATGTGGTATTAATCTATGAATTGCCATAGTAGCATATTTTCAGTGCCAGGCTGAGCACCGTATGGGTACAAAGTTGATGAATTCTGGTCCCTACAGAAACCGGTATCAGAAACACATTCTGGAGCAGCCAAGTATTTCTGGGGGGGAAGCAGAGGTATCCTGGGCTGTCACAGGTCCTTGTGGTGCCAGTGTCCTCTGGAAGGGTCTGTGGAGTAGAGTGGCAGATTTTTCAATATGCAGCCACACAAGACACAACAGGAAAGCTCAAATCATGAGGACTTTCACTGGAGGATGTAGCCCAGGCAGAGACCAGTGGCACCACAGCCCTGCAGACTTCAACACTCCCTGCTAATCTGGGCATCTACAAGGAGCCATTTCTTCCCAAGAGGAACTCTGCCCAGCCCCCACTTCAGTTTCTAAATAAAGTCGGCGCCGAAGTTAGGAAATAACAGCTCTTGCTGGGTGACAGATAATAATAATAATCTTTCATATCGCAATCCTGTGCTTGGGGCCAAGAATCAGCCATCAGCCACTTGTCAGCACTGCCACTTTTCACTCCCTTGTCAAGCACAACCACCCTCCAATCAGCTTGGAAACCAACTATCAGCAGCAACATGCTTTGAATTCTTAAAGAGGATGATTCCACAAATTAACAGCAGCCAAGAAACAGACACAAACATGTATTTATAATTGAAAAGGGAATGCAGAAAGATACAGAATAGGAACTAATGCAAACTACTGGTGCATCTTAAATGTGAAATAACATTAGAAAGCAGTGAGATAACCATTAAAAAACATGGTAAACAGCACTATGCATCACAACACGCCATTAACAACAGCACAACTTTCCATGCTGTGAGCACCTTGCTAATGGTAGAGCAGTCTGTAAAGGAGAAAATTCTGAAATAAGATAAAACATGCATGAAGTATTCAATGAATAAAATTTAGGAAACTTCATGTCAGTGAAAACAAGAAATGTACCTTTGCAGGCAAAGTATCTTGTTATTCAAGTTATTGCACCTACATAATACATAGCTTGAAAACTGAAAGCCTACATAGCTAATAATGCCATCCTGCTCAGAATAATCCAAATTGCCAACACTGTCTGATACCTCCATGTGTTTTTTCAAATCTAGGTATATCAAAGCAAGATCCCCTAACGTCAGGGGCTTTCAGCCAGATGAATTGAAGCATTTCACATAGTGTATGAAAAATAATTAAAATGAATGCAGTGACAAGTTTATTCCAGGCATGTCACTTTATCAGAAGAATGTTTTAAAGCCTGTATCAATTCCTGGAAGTAAAACATTTCATAGACTCTATCATACACCATAAAACAGCACAACGTGCCTTATGAAGAACAATTTCATACAGTTTATCGTCACTTGCAGCCAACAGCAAAACTTTGCTTAAAGCACTCTAGATGTTGCATGTGTGCATAAGGGGAAGGAAGCAGAGCAAAAGAACAGGTGAAAAATGAAGTGCATTTGGAGTCAAATCCCCTGCCCAGACAGACACTCCTAAGCAAACCCCAGCAAGCAGCTGGTTCACAGAACTAGCATATGTCTAAGCAGAACTCTGCTCAGCCCTCCTAACCCACCAAGGCAGTGATGTCCCTCCCTACCAGCAGCCACAGCTCATTCTTGCAGTGTACATTCTTGCCACTTTCTGCAGAAGTTTATCCCAACTTGGGTTTATAAATACCATTCCATCAAAAGAGGAAGCTCTTGAATAGGGATTGTAGTTTCCTTTTGGTCCAAGTAGACAGAAGGCAAAAAGTTTCCTGCACTGAAGTGGTTCAACAGCAGCAGAACAAGTCACTCAACGCCAATGCAGAGAGCACAAGTATGGAGTTGGGGTTTTTTAGTAAAATCATAGAAAAAACTACAAATGCATATGTTTACATTAAACCTTCATCTAAATCCAAAAATCTCTTTTACAGAGGCGTGCTTACTGGGTTAGAAACCAAATTCTTATACCAGCCATTTATACAAATTACTTAGGTCTTCAATTCATGTCACATGACACTGCAATTTGAAGGAGACCCAGGGGAGCTGTAGACATGCCCTGCTTCTCACCTACAAACCAAGAAATCATTCAAATGATTTTCTGGTCATCAAAGGAGCCAGAAACCTTCAATGAGCTCAGGACACTGATTAGTGCTGTAACTTACCATAGCATGGCTTATCCTTATCACTACCCACAGGCCATGTAGCTAAGATGCAAGAGCTGCACAGCCCTGATTCCAGCCCAGCAGGGAGGGCTGACACCAGTTCCTTGTCTCCTTCAAAGCAACCCAGCACCACTCCAGCTACCATCCAAGCAAGCAAAGGTAAAGAAGCACTGAACTAAGGATCTACCTGTCACTCTGAGCACACACTTAGAGGGGCATATTACAGTTATATTTGTAATTAGCAGTTACAAATTCATCAAGATTAAATGAAGGAACAACAAGACAAGCGTTATTGACCCACTTTAAAGGACACCTGCAAAGTTTCAGAGCTCATGGAAAACATATTAACTTGCACAGTTGAAGTATATTCTCTGCAAATTTTCAGTCTAGGTAAGGTTGTGTTTCATATTCCTCAACAGTATCCTTGCATTTCTCCTCTGCTTTCATTGTGTCTACCACAGAATACAAGAGAGTTCTACTCTCCTATCACAGCTGTCAGATATGTAGATACACCAAGTCTGGCACTGGGAAATACACAGAGACCCCAAAGTCTTGCCCCAAGGCTCAGCATCAGGTGGGCCACCTGCTTGTCTTCTGCCATTCCTTAATCACAGGGACAAGGGACAGGGGAGAAAGGCTGGTCTTCTAATTTACAAAGCAAGCTAACCATGCTGTCCTCGAAAATCCTCACCACCCAGATGAAAGGCTAAAGAAGACAGACACACAGCTCAGTCTGGAGGCAAAAGGTCAGGGACAGACCTCAAAGGCATCAAAGCACTGCTAGGTGCCAAGTGACATATCCAACAACAGTAGGAAGGAGGGAACTGCTGGCAGCAGGGAGACACTTCTCTGAAGAATCTTGTGGAAAAATAAACAGACTCTTTTGTGATGAGGAAACTTGGTTTTTAGACAAGAGGAAGTTTCAAACTCATCACTGTTGTTATGTTTAACAACCAGTATTTATTACTATTTTATTAGTTTTGGCATGTGTTAAAGGAGATTTTAATATAACTTCTACTAGGAAAACTTTGCACCTGAGTCTGACAAGACAGTTGCTCTTGACTAGTACCTTTTGGTCAATTACCATACAATGTGATAAAAGTGCACAAGTAAATGGTCATACAATTGTTAGATTATACATCTGACTTCTTTTTGTACTTTAGGCATATAAAATGTGTTACAAAGCTCTTAGAAAGGAAAAGTATCCTCTAATTGATTAAACAAAAATCTGTAAGTGTTCATGAAAGAGAAGCTGCCACTCTGTAAACTGTTCCTCAAGAGCAGCATTTTTTGGATTTGTGAATAAATTGCTTGTAAATGGACCACCTTCTCCTTATTTATTCAGCTGTCCCTGTAGCCCTATTCCACCACTTCACCTGTTCCCTCTCTCTGCCTCAGAAGTTCACTTGTATCTGCTTTTTCATTGATATAATTCTGGTCTGCCTTTAAAAAACAACCAACAAACCTAACTCATGTCTCTATAACTACCTCCCTCTGTTTCCTCTTGAAGCTGCTCAGAATGCTGACCAGTCACTGTTTTCCCCCATCTCTTCACACTCCATATGAAAAGGTCATCTTCTGCCTCTGCTCTGGCCTGTGGGTCAGCAACCAACAGGATAAAATTGCATTCTAAACCCAACACTGTCCCAGTTTTCTACACACTGACCTCCCAGTTTCCAAATGCAGATCCAGATTTAAATGTTTTATTTAAAAAGTGTCCTCTGTCTGCAAGAAATCTGAAAACAGCCTGCTGGCAACCATCCAAATAATGCATCTTCTCTTGTACTCTTTTTTTTTTTCAATTGTTACCTTGTTCCATACATAATAGACACACATACAGTGGTGTATACACAGCTCCTTGGTGCAGTGGCTGTACTTTTGTTCAATATTTTACAGCACAGTCCACAAAAAGGATTCCTAGAGCTGATCACATGACTCCCAAGAAGACAGCCACCAAGGCAAATAAAAAACGTCCAGAGGATAGAATCAACTTGGAATTACAATTCAAACAAAGAGGGATTTCTACAACTGGCTTCTACAGGCCACTCCTGCACAGATCCTCAGGATGCTCACCAGGATCCCACACCAGGGGTTGGATCCAACTACCCAAAATTGCTACATCAAGGCTCAGCATTTGTGCATTTTGAAGACTACAAGGAATGAGTAATTGCAAAGAAAGGGTAGGCACTTTGGATAAAGAGGAGATGAGGGGCACTGCACAGTAAATGACAAGAAAAGAAATTATCTCCCCAAACAAGCCATTGGAATCTGGATAGATTATGAAACCTGACCTGAACACCAGGGCAGCAAATGACCATAACACAGGAAAAGAAGTTTATATTTTATATATATCGAGCCCTTTTTAAAATAGAAGTAATAAACAAGATCTGCTTGAAAAGAATGAATGGGCACCCATTCCACTCTTGCCAAGAAGGCAGCATTGAAATATTTCTTTCATATTAAAAAAATAAAAAATGGCAATGACACAACCACATGTCCAGAAAAGAGCAGTGTCTTTTCCTGTCTCTCTGAACCGAAAGCACTGCCTTCCAGTGCAGTGTAAATACCTAAATACTGGGATAATTTTCACCCTTATTTTCAAGAAACACTACTTTTAAAGGAAATGTATATTATCTCAGACACTACTATGCATATGCAGATATGGTATTTAAACTCAAAGAATAAATATTTTGCCACATTCAAGTTTCTTGTGTCATTAATTTTATATGTCTCGTTTGGAGTTTGTGTCATATGTTGGATGTGTATTTTAACATTAATAGGCTGAGAAGTATGTTCTTGTGTAAACTGTATACTGATTATGCACCAATTAGCTGACTGTGAAAATGAAAAGGATTTTTTTTCATGCTAGCTATGCTTTCTCTGAAGTTGGCAGTATTTGCAAGGGAACACCAAAGCCTGTCTGTGGAGAAGGCCTGAATGTATAAACAGAAGAAAGATAATCCAACCAAAGACAGATCAATGCCTTCAAACTCACTATGTTCAAAAGGAAAACCAAAGCAGAGCTTGCTGAGGGTCAGACACCTCATTAAACACCATGAAGGCAGTTTCTTGGTAATGAAATATTTTATGGAGGAAATTTTGAGGTTTTCCTTTCTGTTGAAAAACATGACCAGAATCATAGCCTACATACATTATTTAACATAAAACTCAAGAGTCACCAACATCTTGTCTTTCTAATAAATGGGGTGTTTTATTGTATCCAAATAATAAAAAAATTATTGAACAAAACGATGAAGCGTTTTTCTTGTGAAATACTTTTCCCATTTCTCTAATTTACAAAAATGGACTTAAATCTCAGTTTTGCATACAACAGACTTTTCATTCCTAAATTAAACTTATTATATCATCAAATATGATTTCACAAAACTTCCCTTTTAACATAGGATGCAAATCCCCTTTATTATTTATATGTAGGCCAGAAGGTAAAATAAATAATGCTCAAGAGAACTAGAAAAAACCATTTTCTTGCTTTCAGTGTTTGGCTTTAAGAACATTTAACACGTGATAAGCTGCTTCAGATTTGCTGGCTTGAATAAACTCAATGCAGGCTGCAATTACAGTTTATAGAAAACAAGTATACCTGACAAGGCAATATATGTTTGCCTCAAATGTGTTTACTCACATAACAATTGTTGTTAGTTTACTTAAAAAATACAGCCTATCAGCTCCAGTTCTGCAACTTGGCCTAAGCAAGTGGGCTCTTTTTCCCAGATACACAAAATACTACAATGACTATGATACTTAAAAATAGAATAATCAAAAATCAGAACAAAACGAGTCTCAAATAAGCTATAGCCATTTAACAGTTAAGCTCATTGCACGTGAGTTTCCATTATGTCCCTTTATATATATTTTTATATATATATATACACATATATATATATATATGGCCAGAATTCACGAACGCAGATTTGGGAAGGGCTCTCCTCACGTGGCTGTGCCCTTCCAGCCTGCACAGTGGATTGTTTAGGTCAGGCACAGCGTGCACAGAACTGGCTCCACCGTTTAAGTCCCAAGGTCCATCTGCCACGGCCGAGCGAGCTTGGACAGTGACAGTGAAGTCCTCGGGACTGTCACAGCACCCGGTACTAACCGGGGCTGACCCTGCTGAGCATCCGAGATCTGACAGGATGGGATGGCAGGGAGGCATTGAACTGCCAGGGGATGGTCCCCACTGAGACTGGAACTCAGGTCCTTGGGATTCAGAGTCCAGAGTGCTCTCCATTACACCACGGGACCGCCCAATTATGTCCCTTTATACCTGAATGAAGATCATACTGAATTCATGACAGATCTGAAACAGTTGCACAACTTTGGATCTGTTTTTAGATTTTGAAAGTTAACTTACAAAAGATAGAATTTCACCATGTTGGAAAAGTATAAGGAAGAAAAAAAGAAGAGCTCTTCAGTGTTTTACTGTTCCAATACCTGGTTGTAATTATCTTATCTTATTAAATACTTGTAATAATAGCAATAATCTTGCTTTTTTCAAACAACCTGAAAATGTTCTCAAGGAATAAAATGCTTTCTCAGCTTGTGATTACCAGCGACCAACAATGCCAATTCTAAACAAAGAAAAGGAATTTTTTTTTATGTCAACTTTATAGAAGTTTTAGAAGAATAGTTCTCTATGCTGTCTCAGGTTTGTCTCAGGACAATGCCAACCAATAAATCCAGAGTAGTGAAAAGATATACTTAAAGACCTACACCTGGCAAGGAAAGGATTTTCTTGGCATGTGAACTGTAGGGAGAAGCAAAAGAATGATCCCTGCCAGGTTCTGGCA
Organism: Sakesphorus luctuosus; assembly: GCA_013396695.1. Taxonomy (NCBI): domain Eukaryota; kingdom Metazoa; phylum Chordata; class Aves; order Passeriformes; family Thamnophilidae; genus Sakesphorus; species Sakesphorus luctuosus. Next base: position 1,741,450 of record VWZD01013584.1, read on the forward strand.
ATGGATATGCAAACCAACCCCAGCCGACACTGATGCAGCTTTAGGCACTCACTCAGTGCCACAGTCTGTTCCCCAGGGAGGGTCTGACAGTGCAGCACCTGAAGCACCCCCAAAACCAGCCCCAAGGTGCTGCAGCCCCAGGAACTGCCAGGGAAAGCACAAGCCATTGTGCTTCCCCAACCCCACCCTACACTCAAGCAAATGGTCCTTTCTTGAGCCTTCCAGAGGGGAAGAAGGAACTCCCTGGAGTGTGATATTAAAATGCCCACTTTCCTGGTTGTTCACTGCCATCACTGCTGTGCTGTAACAGATCTCAGCATCTCAGTGACTCAGGTATAAACCCAGGGTTTGCCAACAGGCAGCCTGAGGCAGACACACCTGAAATACGTGAAAGTTACTCATAAATCTGGATATGCCCCTGCAATAGATCAGAAAAAAACCCCTCTGCCTATCTAAAAATCAATCTATATTAAGATATTTCATCTTGAGAGACAAGTGTGGTAATTTGGCCAACAGTCTAATTTAGCAAAAGTCTGATTTAGCAAAAGTTCTACAGCAGCCCTCTGGCAGATCTAGAAAATAACTCCATTATTTCTTAAATACAGCTTTAACTTCTAGATTGTACTTACAACCCTGTAAAGAGAGGAAATATCCACACAAATACGTCAAGACCAAGTGTAACAGAGTTTCCTAAACTATGTCCACCACAGTAGTCATTACTACTGTTTGTTTCCATTAGGTCAGTAGTATCTGTGGTCAACGAGAAACATGAAAGGATGAGAAATGTTCTGGTTTTACTGCCCACAGTGAAAAGTGACAAAATCAAATCCTTCCATCTTCTCTCAGTCCTTATAACTAAAACCTGAACGATTCACTGATGATGAGCTATAACTAATAACACCACAACGAGTTGCCACCCTCACTTTGCAGTGAAAGTCCTAACCCATGTAGGCTACTACTGGTGGAGTTACACCACCCTGAAACTGTTCCTAGATTACATGTGTAGTGCAAAGTAGAAACACCCATTACTGTCGTGGTTTAACCCCAGTCAGCAAATGAGTATCATGCAGCCACTTAGTTACTTGATGAAACAAGCTTTTACAGGATGTTTTTCCATTTACACTGACCATATTACAAGAACACCCAATTTCAATACAGTGCTTAAAAATAATTAGCACGAACAAACAAGATAAAAAGTTTCATCCTAAATATCTTTTCAGTTCAGAAATACAGTCTTTTAGCTACGTAGATGTTCATTACAAATAACTTAGCTATTTTCCTTGAATACAACTGTTGGACACTTGTCAATATTCCTCAAGGAAAAACTCTCTAGGAGCCAGAAGCCCCAGAGGCCAAGATTTTTCTGCTCAAAATGTAAATGCCTGCTAAAGTGCTGACACAAATTAGGCCAACCAAGCTAAGTAATAAAACTATGCAATGTAACACCACCACAGTAGAAAAGCACTTATCATTATCTTGGTAAGAAACAATGCAGCAGCACAAAATCCTCCCACATCACTGGACTGCCCAGAAGTTCCACGCAGCAAGATTACACTGCCCAAGCAAATAAATACTACTGCCTACTATTTTCACTGCTGATCAGTGGCTAAAGACCTTCATTCATCCCTCTCCTCACTTTCTAACAAGGAGGAAAAAAACCCCAAACCAAACAACAACAACAAAAAACAAACAAACAAAACTACCCAAAAAATACACCACCATCCCCAAAATCAACCAAACCAAAACCAAAACAAAAACCAAAACCAACCAAACAAAAACTGACCAAAAAAACCCCCACACCACTAAACAGACTGAGTTAAGGTTTAATAAAAAGCCCAGGATAAGAACTTTAAGAAATAATGCCAATGGTATTTAGGGCTCCCTCCTCACTAAAATACTGCAACATTTTCCGTAAGGTTTGCCACATAGATCTTGGAAAACTCTTATGAGCTCAGCAGTAAGGACTTGCCCAGCTGTCCCCACTGACACAGGGCTACTGTGGCACTGTGTTCAAACTGACCCAGGAAGGATGGGGGGAAGCTCTGCTGGCCTTGGTATCTCTGTGCATCCTCAGCTCTGCTGCTGGAGCTGCATCCTGCAGCCGCCTGCTCTGCAGCACTGGGAACAGCTGTGCAGAAGCAGCCAAAATGCAGAGTGCACCAACCCTGACATGATGCAGAGTGGCCATGAGAAGTGCCATCCCCACCAACAAAAACCAATGCAGTAACATTCTAATACGAAATCTGCTACTTCCAGACCTAACCCCTTCCTCAGCCTCCAGATCTTCATGTCAGTCTTTGCTTTCTTGCTTTCAGTAAGTATGAGGGGGGTTGTATTCTCCAGCTAGAGCCAAAAATTAGAACTTCTTTATCTTCTCAATCCTTGAAAGCTCCTGAGCCAGAGGGAAGAAAGAGGAGGAGAAAGCCTGTGTTCTAAGTATCATATTTGGAGTGTGATCCCCTTGTGACTGCACTGAATCTGCATCTGCCACAGCTATTAGCCTTCTCCAAATAGCAGCTGAAGCAATATGGAACAAACTTGGTCCCTAGATAATTTCTCAACTACTCATATGGTTCTGTATAGCAACCATGAAAAAGAATAATTCTTGGTAATTTAATTCTGCTGTTGCTTGAAAAACCTATGACCCAAAGCAGAAATGTTGGACATGTCTCCAGATTCTTGATGACACTGTAAGCTCAAAAGACAAAGCTTTCTGAAATTTATTTCCAATTTTTTTCTTTCAGGGGACATCAATCCTTGCAAAAGAGGTGGAGATTACTCCCCCTCAAATTTTAAAGGAAGTCATACATTTGGCAGAAATCATTAAATCTTCACTTGCAGTTGTAAACCTTAAGACCTCTACTCAAACTGCTGCTCAAATACAGTATTTGCTGATAACACAAAAGAAATTTCCACATGCATTGTCCTAACTGTATAAAAGACATGCCAAAATGAAAATTACATTACAGCAATGATTAATGACAGCAGATTATTCTGTGTAAGACAGCAAGCAAGAAACTGTCCAATGAATTCTCCAGGAAAAATTACAGCACGTCTCTTGCACAGAGCCAATTGTCCTCCTACAAACAAAAAGGAGCATAAACATAACCTAAAGAAAAATCCAGCTTTTTCTTTTGCCAATTTTTTTTTTGTCCTGGTATTTCTGAGAGCAGGGCTAGGAGCTAGGGCATGGGACAGAAGATTGGGAGGCTTTTATTTTAGCAACCCCAAACCCTACCTAGGAATCTACACTGGGAATAAAGCCAGACATGAAGAACACACATTCCAGCCTGAAACAGAAGACAGTGAAAGACACTTCCCAGAAACTAATGCATTAGGTTTTATGTTTTCCACTTTTTTTCTTTTTTAGAAGTTCTCTGTCCCACATAGAGCACAAATACGTGAATGTGGACTGACATCACTGTGCCAAAACCTCCACATATGCAAGCTGTCAGTTCCCTACTTTAATAAGCTTTAGTAATCTCCTCATGCAGCTTTCCTTAATTAAATGTATCGAGGAAGGATTTCTTTAAGAAAAAAGGGATGCCTGTGCAAATTAATGTGGAAATATTAGGCATAATATATGCATCCATATGGCAGTCTAAGAGGGAAAATTTTTTTATTATTATTACTATTAGTAGTAGTATTATTCCTGCTGTGCCTTTTCAGTCAAAAGACTCCACCTTTATTTCTAAAAACAGGAAGGTTTACATTTTGTTCTTTGAAAGGTCTGAAGTTAATCTGCATTAAAGCGTTCATATACCTTTTTTGTTGGTTCTAATAATTGTCTCAGACAACAGTAAAGGGCTTCCATTGGAAACTTCATTTATAGGCTTCTCTGGTGGTTTGTTGGCAGTATTTTCTTTCTTCATGTCCTTCTTTATTTCCTGCAGAAGGCAGAGAGGGAAAAGAAAGAGAAGAAAGAGTTAAAAAATACATTACAGAATATTCTAAATCTCAAGTTCCCAAAATTTCTTAAAATGTCTGTGTATACACCCCAGCATATTTAAAGACATAAAATGCCACAAAAAGAAAGCAATATTCAGTAACCTCTTGCAATGGACACTGCAGTTTTTGCTTTTAAAATAATTCCTTATCCGTGTGCAAAAATTGTAGGACAGCTTTACAAATATCTTAGTAAAGATCACCAAAACTGAAAGGTGTGAGGGGAAAAATAAAAAGACTTCTCCATTTCTCCAGCAATTAGGTGTACATTTGACACCCAGCGCAGATCTGGTACAGCGCTCCTGATGCGAAGGCAGCTCAGTCTGCTCCCACTCTGCTGAGAAGCCCCAGAAACAACCCCCATAGCAGGAAGTATTAACTAGGCAAATATGACAAATATGGCAAATATGACAAATATGCCATAATTGGCAGAGGCATAGAGAGAGCCCACTGTCAGAGCCGTTGTTGACACTGACACACTTTGCACCTTTTAAGGTGATCAACTTTGGCAGCACACAGAGGAAATACATATGGTGGAGTTTCATGAAGGTAAATCCACAGCAAACAGCTTCCCAAGACTTCACAGTTAGTGCTTGAGAAGATGTAGAATACCTCTTTATCAACTTCTTGGGCAGACTTTAAAGGAGTAACTGTTTTGCTATCTATACCCACTTTGACAAAGCATTCAAAATATCATCACCTTACAAATATCTTATCTTGAACCACCACTGAAGCAGACAAACTATTACCTCTGCTCTATAGACAGGTAACTGACACACTACACAGGCTAAACTATCTGCTTATAACCATGTCCCAAAAAAGAAGGAAAAAATAAGTTAGGTTTTGGCTCCAAACTTTGTCCTAGAGCTATAGAGCCACTCAGGATGGAAGGGACCTCACTGCTCCAAAGTCCAACTTAGGGCAGGGTCACCTGTGGGGTCAGACCAGGCTCTTTAAAGCTGTTTGCCCTGCTGGGTCTTGAAAACCTCCAAGGACAGACACCACCACTGCTTGACTGACCTTATAGTGACAAAAATTTTCCTTATACCCAGCCTAAAACTCTTCTTTCGGGTCCTATCTGCTCTCTCCTGTCCTCCCCACCAGGCACCACTGAAGGGCCTGGCTCTGTCTCCTGGATAACATCCTTATGTGTATCAGAAGGTCTCCCCAAAACCTCTTCTTCAGGCTGAACAAGCCCACACCTTCCTCAACATCTCCTTAAGGGGCAAGTGCTCCAACTTCCACTGGCATAGAACTTTCTTCAGTTTACCAATATCTTTCCTTTATGTAAAATCCTCATCCCATCCACACAAGGAGATGCTTTATTCTGGATGCAGACTAATGAGTATCAGATAAAAGAGGATTATCCCTTCCCTCCATCTGCAGGCTATTAATGCAGCCTAGGATGCTGTTCACAGGCTTATGTTTAGCTTGCTGCCCACCAGGACCCACGGGTCCTTTCCAATAGAGTTGTTCCCAAACCTATCAGATCCCACTCTGCATATCTGATAGCAATTCCTCCTTCCCAGGGAAGAACTGGTATTTGCCCTTGCTGGATTTCATACTGTGCCTGTCTGGAGCCCTCTGAGCAGCAGCCCTGCCTTCAAGCATGGCAATTGCTCTCTCAGCTTGATCTCATCTGCAAATCTGATGAGATCACCTACATCGAGCAGGCATCAAGGACAGGTGATGGCTTAGGACAAACTGATTCCCATATAAAACCTCTACATCTCCTCCTCCCTCTCAACTCTCTTACGTTCACTGCCCTCTTCTACATCCCCGTGGTGCATTACCAACCTCCACCTTCCCACAGCATTGCACCATGTGCAGGGAATACTGTAGATCTTATTTAGGTTTCCAGCATATCAGACATGAGCACTAAACCATAGAAAGCACATTTCTATTTGAAGTTTCTGAAGATGTCACCCGTGAACAGCAACCAGCAAAGCAAGAATTTCCAAGTTATTCTCTATAAGATGCATCTTAAACCCGAATTTCGTAATTGTTTTTTTAATGTTTTATTTCCCCAGTCCAACTGGTATTTCCAAGCTGAACTATCAGCCTCACAACATTCATACAGTCTTCTGTATCTGCACAAAGCATTTTCTGTGTATCAGTATTCCATTAGGAGAGATAAAAATTTTATAGACTGATGCCCATTGAGGGTACAATAAAACTTTTATCTAGTGCCTTCACAAAGGTAAAACAGTATCTAAAATCCAACTCATCACAACCATAATAACTGAAATAACAAATGTGAATATATGTATGAAAGTTGTGTGGTATCTGTGTGACAGATGCTGCTGTTGTTAAAAGAAATATTGCACATAGTTCTCGTAGAAAACTGAACCACATGAGAATTTAAGAACACTGTGTGCATTGAGAATAATCACTTTCTTAAAAAAAAGTACTAGACTTAACACGTACATTATTCCACAAGCTTTTTTAAACAGCCTTAAAAAATAAAATTTGTACTAAATGAGTTCACCTAAAGCTTGTGGTGTCAAAACTTTACATTTATTTTGCAGCTAGGTGACAAACTTACTGTGTATTAAAATATTATCTACAGTTTAAACAGAATCTGTGAGTCAAACAGCACTCTCATGTGAACAAGACCACAAGAAAACATCCTACGGAAGACCCCATCTTGCCAGAACCTGCTTCCTGTGTGTCACTACCGTGTTATTTTTCATTCTTTTTGTCAGAATGTAATTAAATCCTCAACTCACAAATTCTGAAACAACAGTACACCTTTTTTTTCATTTTAAAAATCCTTTTGCAACTTCAAAACTGACAGAAAAAATTGTCTGCTGTAGCAGAAAACAGTGCTGTGCCCTTTAGTCTCCAGATGAATGGCAGTGGTGCCTTTGCTGCTGCTGACAGCTTCTTGAGGAAGCCTTGTTTGGCTCCTGAAACAAGCAACAAGAATACAAGACAACTCCCAAACACTGGCATTTATTTGTAGAGCAGGAACTCTCACACTTCCTTTCTTATCCACTATTCATGGAAAGAAGAAAGTCGCACAAGCTGAGTGTCCACTAACCCAAAATTCATACAGCAGATAGGTCACCTTGCAGTCACCAAAATCATATAAGGACTGGGGGGGTTTTCTGCCTTTCTAGTACGTGTTTGAGCTACTTTTCATTACTGTTTCTTTTGACGGTCATGAGAAGGGGAGTTGTTTTTCACAGCTACTGCCCAGAGTACCATGAGATGATCAGCCCCAGCAGGGTGAAATTACAGATCCAGGAGGGAATCGAAAGGAGAAGTGACCAAATAGTGAAACAGAAAGCAAGCTAAAATCAATCCAGTCCTACTAAACCCTAAATCTTATTAGAAACTTACTCATGCCTAGCAACATCCTATGGAAAGCCCATACCTTAGCACATATTCTGCAGTAAGTTATGTCAGCTTTAATACCCTTGCACACCTTTTCAATCCCTAGTCTTAGTCTACAGCACAAGACTTAAAAGAAACCCAAACAAATGCCCTGCCTTCGGCAAGTTCACCACTGCAGCCTGCAACAAACACTGGTGCCAATATCACAGCCTCTCTCCTCTCTCTGGTGTGTTCTCTTCTACCCTGCTCACCCTTGGGGAACTTAGGATTTTGGGACTTCTCCTCAGTTGTGAGCCAGGCACCCTTATCCCCAGGACAAAGAAAGGGACCCCAGCGCTGTTAAACTCAGAAATACTGACATAGCTCTTTGTATCTATCCCCACTCTTACTTGCTTTTGTAAAAACAGAAGTGAAAATAAACACAGACTACTCTGGCCAAATAGATATACCAAGTTAGCTCACCTCACTGCAAAAAATACACTGTGACTACCTTGCATGTTTGGTGAATCATGCAACTATAACAGCCCTAAAGCTTGGTTCTGCATCAGTCATGGTTATAGAAGTCTCTCCCATAACCCACTCATTCCAGACCTGCAAAGAGTCAGGGCCCACCACACTAGGAAAGAGCAGGCAAATGAGCACGCAAACCCACATGTATCAAAGGAGGCTTGTAGGAACTTTCTCCAGTGTATGACAAAATCTGTTTCTGGTTCTGATTTTGAGTTGGAGTTTCCAGATATTATTTCTTTTGAAGAAGAAATTCCATGTACACAAATAAGTAGAAAGCAAACTTTGAGTCAGGATGGAAGTCCTCAATCTGCCATAAGTAGTTCAAGAACAGCTGAATTTAAACACCAAAGGAGAGTGAGCAGAAACTAATCAATCTATAATAAGCTGTCTGCCCAGCAAAGACCAGAGCACCTCCTGACCAGGACTTTTGCACTGGTTTCTGGTAGTATTTTGACTACAGCAAATATATCCACACCCTAATGAGATACAACCACCTCTCAACTGTGGCCAATCTGCCCTGGAGTAGAACAAGGACTGGTACTGCAGGACACCTGAGCTGTGCTGAGCCTCCTCAGAGGGACACACTGCACACCTTCACTAAGAATTCCCGTAGTGACACTATCCAGATCAGACTCAACGACCTGGAGAGCCCTTCACAGAACCAAGTTCACAAGCCAAATGTCTATAGACAGCCCCACACAGAGCCTCAGGGGAGGAGCTCAGCAATCCTGATTGCGGCACTTGGCTCTTTAACTCACCCTTCCCGCAGTACTGAGATGTTTCTGCAGAACGAGCAGCTGTCCCACTCACACAGCCTACCTGCAAAGAGGCAGCTTTCACAGTGCTAACAGCTGCAAAAATATCTCTAAACCTCATCTTTGGTACTGTTTGGTACTTGACTTGGGGGAAATGCCCAGTATAAATTTCAAAGATCAAAATCCTGCATCTTTTTCCCAGCCCACACAAAGATAACTGCAGGTTATTTAGCAGATTATTTTCAAGAGGCTATGCCTCAGGAACCCCTGAAGGGAATCCCAGCCTTAAGTAAATAACCTCACATTTTAACCACTAAATCTAAACCAGTCCCTGTTGACACCAGAAATATTAAGGCAGGTTCCACCTCCTGTGTATGTGGATTTCAGTGTGATTCCAATACAATAGGCAGTCCTGACTCAGAAAATGCATCCTCAATCTGAGGAATAATGGAAAAAAATAAAAATAAACTAAGCTTGATTTCATGAAATATTATAATTTTGAAGATATTATGGGGGCATTGAGTACTCTGAAGGCTTAGAACTTGTAGATCCTTTTAATACCTAAAAAAGCATGTTTTCTTGTAACTAGGATTCAACCACACTCCATAGATACCAATAGCCAAGTCACTGTGAAAAGATTATTTTCTTCTAGCAAACTTCAAAATGGAGTTTCTCCAAAGAAACACAAAATCCTAGACAATCCTCAAGCTGTTTTTATGTGGATCTTCTCTAATCCAGTCCTCCATCAGTATAAGCCACAGGAAATTTTTAAGGCATTTTCCGTAAGCCTCTGAACTTTACAATGTGACAAAATGTTAAATAACAACAAATTATGCAGTGTGATGGAAGTCCATCACACAGGAAAATGCAATACATGAAAGTGTACCTGTAGCCTATTAAATGGCTATTCCAGCCTGTAAGAACTAGAAACTAAGCACCTTATCTTTTGTACCTCAAAACCTGTTACTCATTGACATGACACATTCCTTGTCAAGCTGGAAAGAGAAAAAAGAGCAGTTAACAGCTTTCAAAGAGAAAATATGTCATTTCTCCAGTGTTGTTTGCAAGACTGAGCTTTGTTTTCAGAATTTCATCATTTATTACCTTTCAAGGAAAAAGTCTATTCTATTTGTGTGACTACATGCTGAAGTTCCTGCTCATTTATCTAAAAGTTTCCATGAAGTTATAACTAATGCTTGAATTAGGTCAGCCACAAAAGTTACAGTTAGGAAAGTACAAGAACTTCTGCCATTTTCACTACACCAAAGTTTCAATTTTTTTTTTAACTCTAGCAGTTCTGACCTTTACAGGAAACTCAGCTGAAAACATTTGAGGAAATTGCTGCAACCTTTTCCACAACTGTAAATGAAACAAAATGCTATTTTGTGCTTCTGCAGGTACAAAATTCTAAGGCCAACACTTCATTCCTCAAAGCTGCTGGGAGCCATGAAAAGTTATGAGAAAAATCAAAATATAAGGTGACTTATCTGTGGCTTCCATGCAAAGGGAACAACATTTCTTGACCCCTCTGAGATAAAGAATGCTTTTCCTTCAATCTCTTTTCTCAAAAACATACTTTACATTTCAAGAGACATCTGCCCCATGATTTCCTGCAACCAAGGTGTGCAACTTCAAACAATATCTGAATTCAATTATCCATTTATATTGAAACCTCAAACTCTGCTGCAGAATACATCACTGCAAGATTTAGTCCTCCCAAGTAACTTTCACTGAAACTAGTTAAGAGTTATTGAATAATTATAAATGTGCTTAGTTACAAATGCAACTCTGGTGTTGTCAAGAATCTTGTAGTTCTAATACGAATAAACAACATATCCTGCAGCGAGGTCAGAACAAACCTTCCCATCAACTCAACTACCATCAATGTGAAAATTATTTCCAACCAGAAACTTGGTGGCAGCACTAAAATCCAGTATACTTTCATAGCATGAGCTTTACATTCTGTAAAAAGCAAAATTACAACATTTCAGGGATAATTAAGAAACCAGCTTTTATCTTTTATCTTCCTGGCTTCTGCATCACTAGTCTTTGGCTTGTCCTTTCTAGAGCAATACCAGGTCTAGGACACAGAGGCAGAACATGATACCTTCAAGCACCACGATCAAGACTGTGATCTCTCCATGAGCTGGTCATGTTAGGAGACACCTGCCAGTGGCAGTGTTAGCAAGCAGAGTGGGAACGACAGCTTGGAAACTGTGCTTCCCCAGCAGTGACCCCCAGCTTCCAACAGCTGCACAGGTCCCACACTGCTCCTGCACACATCATCTGAGCTCATAGCTAAAGCTGTGCTCTTGTTTCACAGCTGCAGGATTCCACATCCTCTCTCCTTTTTCACTATCACTGTCTCCCATGTTCATAGGAAACATGTACCCAGCTGTCTGTCAGACATGTGACATTAAAGAAAAAAAAAGAGAAAAAAAAAAGACAGGGTTGTAGTTCATGAGCCTCCTGGTCTGTGCTAGTTTTGCCTGGTTCTGGGGCTATTTCTAAACCACAGCCCCCTAAACTTCTCTCAAAGAGTTCACTGGATTCTGTATCTATCCTTCAAAATCAAGTCTATTTCTGTGACTCCTATGACTTCTGTCTGATTTAAAGCTTGATCGTGAAAAGCGTTTTTCACCAAGTTCTGTGTTCCAAACAGTGTATTCCAGCAGTAACACCAGCAGTTAAGGCAGAATGAGGCACCTCAAAGATGAGGACTCTAACATGTTACCCTTCTTTCTTCTTGTGGTGTTACATAACAAAAGATGCACAGGTTTGCTCTCTCCCAGCACAACCAAAGCTTTGAATGCCATCCATGGACAGTCCAAAGCACTTGGCATGGCTGCTCAGGTGAGCCCACAGTGCTGCCCTGGCTGCCCAGGTGAGCACACAATGCTGCCCTGGCTGCCCAGGTGAGCCCACAGTGCTGCCCTGGCTGTTCAGTGGAAGGGCCTCATGAACACTCCAATGCCTCCTACCAGGACACTGCTCTGCTATTCACCACACACCCAGAGCCCAGCCTGCACAATCATAAATTCATTACACAGCCAGGAGTGAAGACTTCAGCAGCCCATCTGTCATGTGCACTGTTCTTAGAGCATTTAAATATTCATTTTATTACTAATTTTATTTATAAACTTGACTTAATACAAAGGTGATATTCAAACATTTGGGACAATAGTGGTGCAGGTGAAAACATCCATATAAACAATAAATAGTTTGGATTTAGTGCAAATGACTTGCAAAAAACAAATTTACTATGAAATTACAAACTAACAGTTGTTATGAAAAACCCCATTAACTCCTACATCCAGTGTATCCCACATTAACCACAAAAGTATTGTGCTACTGAAGGCACAGTGCAACCTGCTCCTGCTTAAACTGCTGGTAAATTCTCTGTGATATCCACGTCTGACCCTTCCCTGTTTATTCCAGCCCAAGATGCCCGTGCCTTCAATGCCCTCTGGACCACAGCTCAAGCTACCACAGCTCTAAGGAGGCTGCACTGTGACAGCCACACCTGAATGCCTCTGTTCCTCTCCTACACACCAATGCCCAGGATGCCACAGCAAACTGCCTCTTTTAAAGAATCTCCACATTCTTTCTGTTTGGATACAGCTTTGGTACATCTTTTGTACATACTTCTGATAATAAAAGGCCTTCTGGATAGGATATACACTCATACATGTAGAAAGCCTTGTACTTCTAGAGAGATAAGTGCATGCCTTATAATAAATTTAGCAAAACTCTCAGATTTGTTGAGTCTTATGCAATCTTTCAGCTCTGCTTTTCTGTGAACAAAAGTGTGTGTTTCTGGGTCCCTTCAGGTCAAGAAAATCTCCTTGTTCCAGGCCCTTAGTCTCAAGACTCTGTTCTTCAGTTCAAAAGGAGACAGCTCATACTCACCTATACCAGTTTGTTTGTTGGGGGTTTTTTACATTACCAAAAAAGAAAATATTAAAAGCAATGTGTATGTGTTTATGTGTGAGGAGATGGAGGCTATGAGAAACAGCAAGGGATACAACAGTAAAAAACTGGAAAAACCACATAACACCACTTGTCTCAGAGAAGGTCAAGAAGAAAAAGAATACACCCTCTGCTCATTGTGGTTTGGGTTTTGGGGATGTGCTTGGCTACAGCAGTGATTACCTTCACTATCAACAGAAAAAGCAACTCATTACAACTTAATGCACTTAACAGACCAAGGCTGAAAATTTTAATTGGAGCAATAAAAAAAGGCAAATAGGAAAAAGATGCAGTGCTGCGCCCTGGACACCACTCCAAGCCACTCGATTCATCCTGACCCCACTCTAAAAACAACAGTATCTCTCTCTGAGATCTCACAATCTAGGTGTAAGCAAAGCATAACAGATTAACAGACACAGCAGATGGCAGGAAGCAGGAAGAAGCAGAAGTGATTGGCACAGGCCAGGTGCATAAGCACTTTAGCATTTTCTAAGCACTGTGACAAGGAAGACTTTGAAAAACAGCAAGTACATTTGTGGATCTTTATGTGCAGGTTCCCCAAGGTAGGTGAGAAGTACAAAAGCAGAAGCTTGTTGTAAACTTATTGAGAAATGAGGAACACCAAACTTGTCACCTTGTCACCAGAACAGAGGGACACAGTCCCACCACCCATGTCTGAGGCACTTGAGAGATGATGACCCAAAGACTCTTAAGATTTAGAGTGAACATGTTGCAGAGCTGACATGGACTTGGCACTTCTGAAACCTTGCAGAGAACCACAGTGTCCTACTGCAGCTCTCACACTCTGCAGATGAACTGGAAGCAACTTCTTCATTTCACACTGCCATCAAGTTCTCTACTCACACCTTCCCATGAATCCCTGCAGTGCACTCTCCTCCCCAGCTTTAATCTGGGGCTGAGAATTTTTTTGCTGTACATATTTAGCAACAAATGTGAGTGGTGGGGTAAAGGGCAGAAGGCACTGCTGCAGCAGGGATTGCCATGGGGAAGGTACTGGACAACCTGCCTCTAACTGGTACCCTCATCCTCCTCCTCTGCCACCTCCATAACCTTTATGACAATGGAGGGCCAGCCAGCCCTTCATAAGCTGGACCCTCTGCCTTTCACCTGTGTTTGGCCACAGCACAGTCTGTATGTGTTTCTGCTGCCCAGTGGTGTCAATACATGTACACACACACAAACTCAATTAGCTCAGTTGGTTAAAACTTGGCTGTAATAATGCCAAGGTCATGGGTTCAATCCCATGTACGGGCCATTGACTTAAGAGTTGGACTCGATGATCCTTGTGGGTCCCTTCCAACTCAGAATAGTCTGTGATTCTGTGATCTGCACAGGTGCTTAAAAACACGTGTGTGCTCCTCCTGCATCCATGAGTGCTGTGGCAAGACATTGTGAGGAGGCACAAAAGGTGCTTCTCAGCCAGCTTCCCCTCAGTCCAGCTCCAGCAGAGTGGAATTATTCATGCAGTATCAAAGAGAATTAAATTTCTTCTCACATAGCTTCCATTTTAACCCAGCTATTAGAAGCATTGTTATTTTGCTTGAAAGCGCAATGTCAATCCTCACGTCTTCGAGCAGAGAGTGGGATATGCCAGAATTTAGCATGCTAATAGTTTCCCCCACTGGCACCTGGCCATAGTAAAAAAGCCTGCTGTAACTAGTACAGTTTTGGAGGGTGATAAATGGATATTTCATGTAGTAAAAATACTTCTGCTGTCAGTATGAAAAGCCCTGTGCATATTACCACATAAAGCTAAGTTGATAATATACACAAGAAACTACTCGAATGCATTAATTTCCAGGGTTGTGTTTATGTTCCTTCTCATAAGCACACAATTTGAAGAGACAACTAATACAGGGTAAAAAGAGACAACATAGATTCTTAAGGAAAAAAAAAGTGATGGGAGACAGTATTACAAATTGGAATGTGTTAGATAAGCAGATAAGCTATCTCTATGACACAGACAGGTTTAGAGAGAGACAAAGTAACAAATCCTTCAGGCAGAATCCTATCACAAACCAGATGATCCCTAACAGCAGGATTTTCTAATGAGAACATTAACTGACTCATCCAATGTCTTGCATTCTCTGTTTAAAGTCATACAGAAGGATTTTTTAATGAAAGGATTTATCTTTTCTACATGATGCTGTACACTAAAAAAAAGACAAAAAAAAAATAAACCCACAAACTGAAAGGAAGTCACTGTGCTACACAAAACATACAAAATACAATGCCACAGATTTTGAAAATTTTCATTTCAACCACACTTAAAAAAACCCTGGTGATGGTCCAAACAGTCATTTTTCTGTCCAATTAACAATAATAATGGCCAACCTTTGCGAACGAAGATTTGGGAAGGGCTCTCCCCACGTGGGTGTGGATTTTTTAGGTGAGGCACAGCGTGCACAGAACTGGCCCCACCATTTAAGTCCTAAGGTCCATCTGCCATGGCCAAGCGAGCTTGGACAGTGACAGTGAAGTCCTCGGGACTGTCACAGCACCCGGTACCAACCGGGGCTGACCCTGCTGAGCATCCGAGATCTGACGGGATGGGATGGCAGGGAGGCATTGAACTGCCAGGGGACGGTCCGTACTGAGACTGGAACTCAGGACCTTGGGATTCAGAGTCTGGAGTGCTCTCCATTACACCACGGGACCGCCCCTCAATTAACAAGTCATGAAAAATAATACACATTCCTACAGAAGTCTTTAATCACACGATTCTGCATTACAGAATGAAGAATTGTGCCATAAAAAGGTTAGGGCAAATTACAGGCATTCTTATTGTTCTTTGACAGACCTCTCTTCAAATACCCCATTAAACCAACACAACTGCTCAGCCCTCTGCAGCACCAGCTACAAAGGTTAGGCAGACAAGTCCACTGAACCTACACAAGGAGGGCAAGGGTTGGGTAATGCCACTGCATGTAAAATTAACACTGAGATTCTTGAAGATACATCAGTATTTTAAGAGAGGACCCTCAGACAAGCTGAGACTTTTTTCAAGACCAAAAAAAAAAAAAGGGGGGGAACATGAAAATATTTAGATGGAAAGACAGTCACAGTGTTACAGGATTTTTAGGGCTTTATTTGTTTGTGTAACCAGTTGTATGAAAGCTTGTGGGAATTAATGAAATAAGATCCTGGATTAAATCAGGGTTAATGAGATCAGGAATAGGCACATCATTATTCAAATCACACCCCATGTGAACAGTATGGACTGCCAGACTTGTAAATCAGAGATTAGAATTTAACACTCTTCCTTCTGCAGTCTGACAGTTTAGGGTTAGAGGTCTCCTCATAGATATTATTGCTGGTCTCCACCTGCCCCAGCTTCCCAAGAAAATGTATTATTATTCCAGTTTTTCCTGGTAGTAAGCACCAAAACCATCAAGAGGGAACTGATGGCAGAAGCAGTTCCTCAGAACTTCTGACAACCACATTCCTCAAATCTTACAACCCTTGCAGCAGCTGTCAAGCAAAATCTGTTAATTAATTATTTTCCACCTTAATTGGACCTTGTTTCCTGCAAATGTTACAGCAGGTACAGGTTAATTCACGTGAGTTTGGAAAGGGGATGTACACCTTGTGGATTCCTTTTTGTCTGGCACAGCTTTCTGAGTTCCAGCATCTTGTTGATATGCTCATATCCAGAGAGAATTTTTAGGGGGGGGGGGGAATGTATGAAATCTAATAAATTTGGAAAAACATTTTTAATAATCCTCATTAAGAGAGATCCTGGAACTGTGGAAATCCTTTTATAAAATGTAGGTCACATGTTTCTTTGGAGGTTATTAGACTTAATTCTAAAGAGTTGATACTTAGAAAAGATAGCCCTATTCATAAAGTCTTAATAGCTGGGAAAATTGACCCAAACCTTAAAACAATGGGTCTCAAAAAATCCCTGGCTGACACAGAAATGCAGCAGCTGTCCCCTACACTTGAAACTGCTTTTTCTTAATGGAGTGGAAGTTTCTGGACAAAGGTTCTCACGGTGGAACTTTCTGAGCTCTTCCTATGTCCTGTCTGGTCTTTTACAGCCATGAAAAAGGAACAAAGAGGTAAAACGAGATTTTACGTCAATCCATTCTAGCAAAACAACCTTCTATAGGAGGTACAAAGAATGCAAACAGAAGAAAGAACCATGCTCAGCACTGATCCAGAACAGTCTTGAGTGTTTCTCAAGACTAAAAAATGTGCCATGAGTGCTACAACCACCTTAGAGGGTTTGATATGCCACTGGTATTTGTAGGAGAGGCGCAGCCCAGCATCACAGATGGGAGATCTGGTGACCACAATCCTCACCTCAAATTACTCAATCTCCTAATTACTCAATGTTTGCAAAAGAGATTGGCATGTTACCTTTGAAGTAATGCATCATACTGAAACTACCTCTGCAGTTTCTCAACCTACTGTTTATTCAGGCTACATGAAACTTTAAACAAACTTTCATGGGTATCAGAGCCACGCAGACTTAATGGCTGGTATTAAAAGAAGAAAACAAAACCAGTAGAGGATACATTATGGTCAAGTCCACATGAGAAAAAAATGATGTGAATCTGCTTAGCACACTCAGCAGGATTCCTGTTCACAGATGAGTTGCATGGGAAGGTACCATGTTTGTTTGGGTAAGTCTCCTTCCCAGGACAGTCATTTTATGGTTTCTCCCAACACACCATGTGGCACCAGTGGGCTATACCAGTTCACTGCTATCCTAAATAAGAGAGAGGCAAAAGAAAAGTACCAATTATGCAGTTCTGCTGAGGCAGAAGAAAGTTTGAAGGTAAGAGTTAAAGCAAGCAAGCAGAGAGCAAGTGAACAGGAGTTATCAAGGATGAAGAAATGGTGCAGTCTGACCATAAATGAAGATACATTGGAACTGTAGGACTGACTCCTCTGAATCTGCTCAGCATGATGCAGACTGACTCAGAGAGCAGAAACAAGATTTCAGCAGCTACAAAACCCTATGGAAATTGCCTTTAGAACTTTTTGATTTAAAAATTTAATATAAAAGTTTTCATTTTTACATTTAAACAAGAATCAAGAGGAAAAAGTTGCACATGCTATATGCAGGAGGAAGTCCTAGTTTTCTATCTAAGCCTTATTTGTTGAAAATTTACCAAGAAAGGAACAATTCATTTGAGACATTTGATACACTCTTGGTTTGAGAGCGCTGTAGGCTGAGGGAAAGACACAGTGTTACTCCTCTGTGTTGAAGAGGACTCACCTATATTTCAAGTAGACTTTTTGCAGCCTTAACTATGAAACTGCTGTGTCTCCAACTATGCAAATCTGGGTCTTGAAATTCTAAATACTGACTTACATAACTCTCAGAAGGAAAAGAAAAATGACAATATATGACCTAGCTTTTGTACCCCTAGAATAGCTTACCTTGAAAGTCACTCTCTACTCTAAAAGATAAATATGTGTATGCACAATGCAAACCAGAGACAATTAAGCCATTCATGGGATAATTAATTTAAAAACAAACATCTCTTGAAAAAAAGAAGGGAGAAATCTCATGTAGTAGAAGAGAGTATCCTTCTATTTGTGAAAAAAAATTGAACTCAAGAAGCTGCAGACAAAGCAGAGTAGTCTGCCAGGCAATTCACAAGAGCACTGTCTCTCCATTCTGTCCCTGGACCACATTTTTTACTGTTAAGGCAAAAAACCAACACTTCTCCCAGATATTCTGACAGCTTTTACAAATTACAGGATATCCTAGTTGTATTTAAACTCCTTCACCACCAAATGCTTCCAGTTTAGGTGTAGGGGGTTTTCCCCTTTACAATACGAAGTTTGACAGCGCAGAGCACAAACCACTTGATTCCTGTTTTTGTTGGGTGCCCTTCTTTCAACACGTTTACTTCAAGTCAAGGAATATACTTCACACACAGGTAGCCCTACTGATTTTAACAGGCCTCATGAGGAAGTCAAATTTTTAGGCCCAATCCTGAGGAAAAACAAGACCAGAAACCTGCCAGTCCTTCTTACATGTGCACGCACTGTTCTCCTCCTCTGTGATCCCCTGCATGGGGAATACTGAAAAATATAAAAGTTATCTAGGAAAACCCACACAGCAGGAGTTTAAAGGAATACCCAAAACCAGGTGTGCTCTGCTTCCTTAACAGTATCTTATAATCCCAAATAAACTAACAGACTCTGGAAAGTCACTAACCACTCTAGACAAGGCCTGCCTGTGATGGACACTGCCCAGAATTCATGGGAGAGGTGGGCTGGGAGCAGATACCTCTGAAAAGGAAACAGATAAACACACATTGTACTACACTGAAAAGCATGAAAGGCAAAGCTACCCCTTTTAATCCCATTGTAAAACTGGAGAAGAAACAATGCTCACTGAGGATGTTCTCCTAGAGAAAGAGGGACATGAATGCAGAGCACTCACACATTTTTGTCCCTCCACCATGTAAGTGTTGCACAGTCAGTGACTACTTCATTGAATTCCTAAGTATTTACAGGTATTTTCAGGCCTAGGCATTTTCAACACATATTTCATTATCTCCCATCAATGCTACAATTGGCACAGACTACAGGGCACAAGGAAAGAGTTTGTTTGCTTTGGGCTTCGTTTTTTCTAGAGTACTGAACAGGGTCTGAACAGTGACAAGAGTCACATGAGTGCTCTGAGAGCTGAAGGGCTGTGCAAAGAGCCTTCACTGATAAGGGGGGAGAGAAGGAACTGGTATGATCAAACATGTTTGGTAATTACTAGTTAATCTGCTAAAGCCAGATATTCTACCAGCTACAAGAAGCTCCTAAACCAACTATTTTAACACGTGAATCCTTAAAAATAATGTCTATTATTATTACTTAATACATCCTCCTCATCTAAATAAGCTTTATCTCACATCCACTGTGGCCAAGCCCACACAAATAAACATTCAATAGCTGGAAAAAGTCACTAAAAAAAAGCAAAAAGGAAGCTTGAGCATAATAAGGGCTATCTTAGCCAAGTACTGGGCAATTCCATGTTTCCTGCATTCTTAGATATTTATTAAATACACACACAGGTCAAAATAAATGGTCTGGTCTCCATTTATTTACACAGTTACACAAACCCTTAAACAGAACCAAGAACCCCTTGACAGCAACACCACTGACAGTTCAATGGGAAGTCATTCATCATTTGGAAAACAAAGGCTGAAACACAGGTATCAAAATAAGTATTTCGGCCCCTCCCTCTTTATCCCATGGCACAGTTTTTTTGTTCTCTCAGGTTCTCCTGTACCTCATAACATTGTCTTCAGTATGACAGTTTCACTGAGCAGCCATGAAAAATAAAGCACTTTGGTTTTCAATAACATGAAATTCCCTCTCACACTTCCAAATTTTGTTTTATTCAAATCTATTTACAAGATACATATATGCAATTCTCAGGGAAATCTCATGTATCTACTTATTTGTCTTAGTTTACCTCTGAAGTTCTTCCTACTCAGAATTTAAATTTCAAAAAAACCCACTTGCTGTACAAAGATGCCTCTAAGGTCAGAAAATAAGACTTTCATTTAGTTACTCAGGATTCCTGGTAGATCAGTGGCACCTCAAAATATTTACCCAGATTTTTGAAATGCACAAGAAAAACTGGAAAAGCATACTATTCGCCTTTCACAGAATCCTAACTTTGTCCTTGTCTTTGGATATGTATTTTCACTCACTCAAAGTTTGTGGCAGTTTGCCACAAATTACACTTTTCAACTAAGAATTATAAAAACATCACTAAACCTGAATTCAGTAAGAATCTTTGGCCAAGTACTTTTACCAGCTCTTCAAAATTTATAGCACACTTTAAAAACACAGGAGAAAATTTTATTAAATTGCAAGAATTATCACAACTATTTGTCTTGCATTCTTAATTGACACACACACATGCATCTCATACACAATAAGCTTAACTGAATAAAACCACAGAAAATTAGAATCTTCACAGTGCATTTCTAAGCATCAGCAATTTTTAAAGTACTCTCTGGAGGACAGAGCTAAATTTTACTTCCAATCTCTTCTCACATCACATATTTAAGCTTCTTTCCTTATTTTAACAACATGGGATGTCCCAAAGCAAAGATGCCCTGAAGACTATTTTGATCCAAACTACTTTCCACACTCCACTGTTCTATAGTGAATAGTGTCTTAGGACATTATTTTCTATAAAGGAAAACCAAAACTGTTCAGTGTATTTAATAGCAAAGCAAAACAAACCAAAAAAATAAACAATCTAAATTGTTGTAGTACATGTAAAATCCTTTCAAGAATGTGTAAGGCAAGACAGGAGTCAATTGACATTTACACTCCGATTCATTTTGTAGGCTTTATTTCATAAATTTAATAGTTTACAATTAAGCAGATGCTTTAATGTAATAATTTAAAATAGACCACTCCAATTCTTTTGACTGGTCCCCAGTCACTGCTTGAACAGGTACCTGTTGGATACATCAGAAAATGATCATCACCAGCAGGAATTCTGACCCGATGGATTGTAAGACAAAGCTGGGAAATCCAGCTGATTCATGACACTTGTGAAGGTTTTTTCACATCTTTGTCTTGAAAAAAGCCATCCCATTTAAATGTTGTAGTTCTGTAAAACATGGAAGCGTACTGTTTATTTAAGTTTTAACCTGTTGAACTCCATTCCATGCTTGTGTGATCCAGTCTGAAACAGAGGCAGCAACACTGGCACTATAAGCATGACCTGGAACCCTACCCAGGCAGTGCCAGCCAGCTCCTGGCTACAGGGGATGGGAACTCTTCAACTTTGGGGGCAGAGAGCAATGATTCAACAGGGTTTAACATGACAAGAAAAACTTTGTGGTAGCTCTCACCCTGTCACTTTACATTTGAGAAGCTGCTTTATATGTGTACGGATTTCATAGCAGAAAAGCATATTAGATATGCCTTTTTTTAATTCAGAGGAAGTGCCCTCAGAGTTGCACTATCTGGATGTCAAACAAAACCAAACCCAGCACCTGTATCTGACCACAGCCACATGGCACGTTTGCCTGTTGCAGTGATGCCACCTTTACCAGTGTAATATTCTCAAGTCATTATCTTTATAACCTTTTCTGCTGGACATGTATCCTGCTGAAACACTGAATCTCAGCAAAGGCAAGCAGTAAAACCACCATGACACTTTACCACTACCATTTTGTACAGACTGTCAAAAAAAATAAGCTTCAAAAGCTGAAATACAGGTTGAAGATTAAGGTTTTATTTACCATTTAACTGTAGGAAGCTGATGGTCATTTCTAAAGCAGGTTTTTGCTACAAACAGATGAAAATAAAAAATTCAAAGGCATTAGAACCAGTCCCAAAGCCTGGACATGATCAAACTTTACCTTCTATCCCATTTGCTTGGGGACAGAAGAAGAGTCCATTGGGCAACTCTCAGTGCCAGATGCCCTAAAGGGAGTGAAATCAGCTCTGCTAACTGGACAGCCATCAGAGTACAGAAGTTTTTCATTAAGGTGCAAAAAAGCAGAGGAATCCTCAAAATGGGGTTAGGATAGGGCAGAGGAATGAAGAGAAATGGGGAGAAAAGGAAACTTGGCAACATGGAGTGTAGCTAAAGAACCCTTCAACATAAACATATTCTGCTTTCCCACCCAACACTCTGCCTTCCACCCTCGCAAACTATGGAGGCCACTTGGTAAGAAAACAAAAACAATGCTGTTGGTTTTTAAAAGGAAACACCTATGTTGAATTAGAGCCAAAACCTACTGAAAATGTCTGAGACTGGGAAGAAAGACTCCAAACACCGTAACATTTGTACAAGGTAGTATTCACCTTTTATCCAAAGGAGCCCACTCAGTTCTTTCCCTGGTGTGCTGAGAAATGCTTTTGTAAATTCATAGGTACAATAACTATGCAAGAAAGCTTCCAGAGAAGCTGGCAATTGGGACTGGCTGCAAAACAGCCTTTCTGAAATTCCTGAGACTGCAGCAGAGTCCTGTGAAAACCCTTATAACAGCCCCTTTACAGCCGGTAAGTACGCACTGCAGTAAGAGGGGGCTGTGCTGTTGAAAGGAAAAGAAATACAAATGCTACAATTACAGGTGTCCACAATAATATAGTAACAGGTCCTGCTAGGGAATTTCACCTATTACATGTGGTACTTGAGAAGGGTTTGTCACCAAAACTCTTCTCAAAATGAAGAGTTATAGAAACCACAACTGAAGGGGAGGAAAAGTGGGGAACTTAAGCAATGAGAAATGAACTGGACACTTTGAACCAGGGATTAACAGTCCATCAGGTTGGGCATCAGCTTCAATCAAAGTTCTAGCCAGGTGGGGGTTGGTCTCTTCTCCCAGGCACTCAGCAATAGGACATGGGGGCACGGGCTCAAGCTCTGCCAGGGGAAATTTAAGTTGGAGATCAGAAAAAAAATTCTTAACAGAGTAATCAGGCATTGGAATGGCCTGCCTAGAGAGGTGGTGGATTCCCCATCCCTGGAGGTTTTTAAACTGAGATTGGCCGTGGCACTGAGTGCCATGATCTGGTAAAGGGCCTGGAGTTGGCCCAAGGGTTGGACTTGATGATCTCGGAGGTCTTTTCCAACCCAATCGATTCTATGATTCTATCTGGCTGAGGAAAGGGAAAGTCTCTCCCTTGAAAATCAAGTCAGCCCACAGATTATGCTGCTAAATACAAAACATGTCCTAACAGAGCCAGAAGTCTGGCAAACCAGTCACTGAATCTAGAACAGCAGGAACACGCAAATCCACAGGCACTGGTCGTCTAAAACACAGTCTATTATCTACAATTGTTTGATGAACTCAAGGGAGAAAGGAGGGAATTGGAAACTTATTTTTTCCTTAATATACAGAGGTAAACATATATAAAAACACATATAAAAGACAAATTGCTTGCTAAGGACAAGCTATAAACTGTTCCACATTTACCTTTGCCTAGTCACTCTCCCAAGATACTGGTTCCCTGCTCCTCAAGGACAGCATTACAGCACTGCATGACAGCAGCAAGTTAAAGTTAAACCTGTATTTTCTTGTGAAAAATAATTACCACCTGCAACTTTGTACCGATGGATTCTGACTGTAAACACTGGAAATCTTAACTCCATTACAGCACAGTACTGCAATGAGCAGGAGAGGCATATTCACAGCATTTCTCTCCTAGGGTTACACACTGAGTATTCTCAATCTGATGTATAGATAATTTCTGTAAGTTTTCACTTGTGAAAACAAAGGTACAGGGAGTTAAGAAGTACAACAAGCAGCATAGATTACTTCCTACCAGGCCAAATAGGCTCACTTTCATTTTTTTTACTTTAATCTGTACATTTCTTCTATCAGCATATATTGCACAATTAGCCACAAATAGTTATCTGCCTTGGGAAAACTAATACAACATATTATGGCACTTTAAAATGCATCAGTAATGCAATTTGTTCCTTTCTACAGCACTTTTCCCCTTCGATAACAGAAATGCAGCTCTTCTGAGCAGAATTCTAAAATAGTATCTACAAACTCTAATACACATCTAACTAGCTTGGGTTTTGTTCTCTCTCATAGCTCAGAAAAACAAGTGATTATCCAAATTACAGATTTTAGAACTTTATGTTACTAAGAGGTAGGTTGTGGGCAACATCAACTCAGTGATTTACACATGATGTGACCAAAAAGGCAGGTATGATGTTACCCTGTCCTTTTCCTGCACCCCTGGAGTGTAACCACCCTGTAGTTTTGGTCTGACCTACAGTTTTCCAAGGTAAGAAAACTAAATGCTATTCAGCCATCTCCTCTGTCACACTTAAATTACAAGTGACAGCTTAGCTGGAAGAGCTAATTTAACAAAGAAAACAGGCAATTTAAATAAGGCAGAAGATGTTGGACTTTCTTTTCTCCAAAATTCACAATTATTGTTCCTGAGCAAAAGAGATCAAGCAAAGAGTCAGCGAGATTAGATCACAAGCCAATTTTTCATACAAATAAATTAAATAAATGACATGTATCTATTCAAACAATGCAAATACAGCTTATAATAAAGAGCACGATGGGCACTGGAAGTAGATATTCAAAGTATTGCTTCAATATTCAAAGCATCAAGCCCAGAACTGGCAGGTTATATAAAGCATTATATAGAAAATGCTGCGAGTTTTACTCTCCAATTTTGAGATGTAACAAAAAACACTCCAGTGATGGATTAAATCAGATGAGTCTACTGCCTGTTGCCTCAACTACCCATTACTGCTGAGTGCTGGGAAAAGGGCACTGGATAAGACACACCAGTGCTACAGCAAGTCCTTAATTTTGAAGGGTAACCTGTAGTCTCCACACAGGGTGATGGTACTTCCACTGCCGTGCTCTGATTTGAAGGAAGCAGCCTGTGCTTGCTCTGGTCACCTGTGGAACACCAAGTCGGTGGCATTGCAGTCCTATTGCATTACCTTGCTAATGTAAGTTTTATGGAAAAATGCAATTGTTATCCGAGTATTTTCAGTCCTTTTGCCACAGCCTTTCAAGTCAGAGCAGCCCTTTGCTTTGCAAAATGAACTTGAAAGAAGTGAGATCTGAGATCACTTTGCGAAATGGAAGAGATACAATCCCTTCTATTACACACAGAAGGGAACTTTGATTGGCACAAGGAAGGAAAACTAGCATTTATTTTTAACTAAAGGTTTTGCATTTAGATTTAATAGCTGGTGCCTTCTCCAGCTGCTTAAGCAACACAACAGATGAAATGCAAGCCGTAAACCAGGACACACAGTTTTAAGCTTCCTTTCAAATTCTGCAGACTGATTTCTTGTTCCATCATGCCAAAGCTCTGAAAGCATATGTGCAGAAGTCAAAGCATGAGCCCTGCTCTTCTCTCTCCAAAAGCTACTAATTGGAATGTTCCTCTAGGCTCAAACATTGCCATGTCTGTGAAGCAGGAGTGTCCACACTGTACTGGCTGCAATATGGAGGAAGCAAAACTCTGAAGGTTCCTCTGCTGGTCTTCAAGTTATCCATAACCCACAACTACTCATTCAACAAGTTTTGGACTAGGTTTTGTCCACGCTGCAGTTTAGGGAGTGTTGTTTTAAAGTCTTTATAACTAGGTATGAAGGTTCAGCCTCCACACAGAAAAAAATTTCTAAATCCAGTAGGAAATGCACTCTAAGCTGTCCTACTGCACTAGGAATGGAGCTGCAGAGACAATCAAACTGCTAACACAGACTCAGGAACCAATCCCACAGTTTAAAAAATGTGCTGAATGGGTGAAAGGCTGCCAGACACCCCGGATCACTGTGAGCTGCCGTGGTTACTCACTGGGCTTAACTCTGCAGACTCTAAACACTCCCATGTATACAACCAGCTACAGCGTTTATTAGTTACAGAGAAAGGAAAACCTTGTAGCGTGGCAGAGGGGCAATTTCACATGGACAGTCATCTGCAGCTTAACTATATGAACTTTCCAGAACACTTCCAAAATAAGCACAGCAGATATCAAGGTTATGGCCCAGCCTTTCAGGCTGTTCTTAAGATACATTTCAGGTTTCTCCACCCCACCCCATTACTCCAAATAACCTCCGAGGCACAACAAGGGACATCTCACTGCCCCTGTTTCATAATTCTGACAGCACGTAGCCATCTAAAAAATGTTTCAATAAAATACAACAGGAGGGGAGAAGGAGAACTGAAACTAAAAGTGGGTGAAGGTGGAATGAAACAAAGTGAAGTAAGATACTGGCATCCTATTTTCAAGGAAGGCTCATTTAAAAATAACACTAGAAGAAATATCAAATAATTTAAAAGGTCAATCAACAGCAAATGCATGTCATAACTTATGTTGTTCACTATTAACTCATCACAACTTTGACAGATCCTGCTAAGATACATCACTTCTGAGACCTTTGCAGTTAACATTAGGCAGCTTCAGGTAGGCCTCCTCCTCCTCCTCCTCCTCTTCCTCCTCCTCCTATTAAATTATTTTCAGAAATACCAAGCAGTATGCCTAAAAGGTGAATCACAGATTTTTCTATACTGTCTCAAAGACAAGCAAATAATTTTCTTCAGAGTAATGAATCTTAGCTAACAGACAACTCCAAATTTTTAGAAATAGGTAATTTTTATAAAACTTAGGAAAATACTTCTCTTAAGACTAGGCAAGATACCCATAGGAATGTTTCATTACTATAAAGTTTTTTTTTATTCAGGAATAGAGCAACCTTTTCTTCAGATTTTCAAACAAATGTCCTCTTTTTAATGTGATACAAATGTGTTACATTGTGCTAGACTACAAAAAATTAAGGAAAAATTATGCAGCTTAAATAACTTATCTTTTCCCTACTACACATCCTGCACTGTCACAGCCTCCACACCACCGTGGCCACAAGTTGTACCTTCATTCAAATTCTGGCAGAACAAAACCACACACACCCCACACACACAGTAGCACACCCGACCCACTTTGATATGCCCAGCACATAAATCTCCATGAGTGGCACAGTTTTCCCGTGTCCCATCAGCCCCAGTACGCACCCTGATGTTCAGAGAAGGTCTCCCACGCTGTCTGGACACTGTGGCTGCCACCTGGGGAGCCGCGGCAGCAGGAATGGGAGTGTGAGTGCAGGGCAGAGCTCATTTTGTGCAACACTGATCCCACAGAGATAGCAGCCTTCCAGTGAGTCTGCTAACAAACTGGTTTCTGGACAAATAAACTACTTCTGGCTTTTACACAGACATCCCTTCCCAAATGAGAGTAGAAACGGAGTTTCAAAAAAGGTGACATGTGTGTAGCTAACACATTAGCCACTTCTTCCTTCGTATTAGCTTTGGCTTTGCCACATGATTCTGAACATATTCAGAAAAAAAAATAAAGCCTCATCTGTTCTTCCATGGGACATAAGACGAGAAATAAATGTTCCTTTTGGGCACAGAGTACATTTTAATTCTTTTGATTACACATCCATAATGTATGTATGGCCAGACTTCGCAAACAAAGATTTGGGCAGGGCTCTCCCTACATGGCTGTGCCCTTCCAGCCTGTGCAGTGGATTGTTTAGTTGAGGCACAGCGTGCACAGAACTGGCCCCACCCTTTAAGTCCTGAGGTCCACCTGCCACGGCCGAGCGAGCTTGGACAGTGACAGTGAAGTCCTCGGGATTGTCACAGCACCCGGTACTAACCGGGGCTGACCCTGCTGAGCATCCGAGATGTGACAGGATGGGATGGCAGGGAGGCATTGAACTGCCAGGGGATGGTCCCCACTGAGACTGGAACTCAGGTCCTTGGGATTCAGAATCCAGAGTGCTCTCCTTTACACCAAGGGACTGCCCTCATCCACAATGTAATACCACTTGATATTGCTATTTTAAAACTTACATAGGTTATAGGTTGTTTTATTCTTAAATACACTGTAAATGTCCCTGTAACTACTTGGTCAAATCATCAGTCTATTCAACTCACAAAAGTACTGCTTACAGTTATCTGGGGTTTGGGGTTTTTTTCCAATTAAGCTGGTAAGGTGAGATTCCATACAGACTCAAAGAATTTTTGCTTTCACTCTCTGTAATTACTGAGATGCTTCATCAGATAACACCTCAGTTCTCAGCTGGGCTACAGGGAGAACAACTCCTCTCCCTCCCAGACCCAGTCCATCAGCTCCCTACACTGGGATTTTACACACCCTGGATTAAATGGCAAAAAATGGTGACAGCAGCCATTGCAGAAGTCCTAAGGGGGTTTAGTTCCTTCTTTTGCCTCAGAACTAAATAAAAGCAAGAAAACAGTGTGGGAGATGACAAATGCATTCCCAGACTCCTGATAAATTGTAAGAACATGGAAACAACAATAATGTCTATTTTCATGAGCAGTAAGAGGGCAACCACAGATTGTGAAATAACCCTGAGGCACTTTTTACGGTGATTCAGACCCATTCCCCATCTCAAGGGAAAATCAAGCCTCCTATCACCATCAGCAGAAAGCCAGTCAGCTCCCACCTCCTCACCCCAAACAGTTTGCACCATTTTGTTCTAATAACATGCAGAGGCTTTCACAGGGAGCTCATTCCAAGTCCAGCTGAGGGAACCAGCAGTAAAATTGTGATTGAATGAACACACCATTGAGGGCCTTGCTGTTGCAAGGTCAGACAGCATGCCAGCTGGAGTGGAAAAGAAAATTAAAATTAAAAATATCCCTTCATTTCCCAAAGGGGAAGCCCTCATAAAGAAAAGGCTTAGGGTGATCCTTAAGTCCCCTCTCCACAGCAGTCCCTGTGAGATGCTCAGACAAACAGGTGAATCCCCACATTGCACTCCATGTTGATGAGAAACAAAAAATGAATCAGAATACTGGAAGAAATATTTCACCTGTGCAACCAAGCATGTTTACTTTTTTGATTACCTTTAATATGAACAAATTTTATTTGAAATTAAAAATGTTTAGTTTCATGATACAGAAGAATTTCCAATGCATACAAAACCTTCTAATATTATCTTTCATTGTTTTTTCTATTCATAACATCTTTAAGCTGTGTGCAGAAAGGAGTAAATTCAAGCAGGATATTTGTAATGCAATTACTTCCCTCATAATAGTTATGTTTCTAAATCTATTTAGAGGGTTCTGGAACAGCACAAATGTTGTAAGCATGGCTCAGTACCATTTCTGCCAAGCAGGGAGTAGATATTAGATGTTTCATTCAATGCTGTAACTATTTGTGCCTCAGGAGCCTTTTTGTGTGTGTGTGCATGTGGCATATAAGGAAATATGTTTTGCTGTTCTGTGATTCTGGGGTTTTTTCCTGAAAAAAATGTAAATGGTCACTAATAACATTTGCATTTCAAGCTGGAGCCTGAGCATTCAGGAGCCGACAGTTTAACACACACCTGAGGCTGCACAAACACACACTGGACTCTTCGGCCCGTGGACACAGATCATACACAGAGGTACCTATGCCTCTCACTAGTAACAAGTTTTAGATCAGATAAATAAAGTTTTCAACCACAAATCCAATTGCCTTTAATTTTTTGTTGCTATTTTTTGTTTTTCAAACCCATTCTTTTTTCTTCCTTTTTATTTATTTCAAGCATCAGGGATGAAAACAAGGCTATAATATTTGGCGGATGTAGGTAGCAGTTAAAATTTTATGGCTTTTTAATGGACTGAATTAAAAATAGGGAAACGTTTATTTTGTACAAAAACTTTCTTTGATTTTTATTTGTCTAAAGCTATGCTTTAAGTTACAAGTTCAATAACAAAACTGACTCAATTTTGTCCCTTTGAAAATGCAACTTAGATTTCACAAACTTCACATGATCCCAGTAGTCCTCTCCATTATTGCAAATTATTTCCCTTTATAAAAACTGTATTTATCTAGGTACTATCTAGACAATTAAAAAACCTATATAACACAAGGTTTGATACTTCAAAAGAGAAATGTCAAAGTTTTCCTTTTTTATTTCTAACAATAATGTATTTCTAGGGAAAAAAAGGCCTAGTACAAAGTTTTAATTATGCTAAGATCCTAAACCTTTGAATAACACACAATTAGAGGCATGTTTTACTATATAATGTCTTTAAATATTACCTATAAATATTTATACAAGGAATATGCTTTATGGTATCCACACAAAAATCTCATAAAGATAGCAAAAAAAAATTGAAAATTAAAATAAAAAGTACACAACTGACAAATGTAGTAATAGCTGAGAGGATCTCCACAGCCTCCACTCTCATTCACCATGCCACCCATGCTGGGACTCCTGCAGGGATTTCTGTAAGGCTGCAGGAGGAGGGCAGAGCTCCCCTGTCAGGACAGTCTCAGCTGAGCCACTGCAGGACTGGCACCAGGACTCAGCCTGCACTCCCAGCAGCTCCTGGAAACCCTCACAGATCAAGTGGGAGAAGCAAAAGCACAAAGGCAGGAAAAGCATCTATACTGAAATAAGGATCTGGATCAAACACTTGTTGGGGAAGGAAACAAGGGTGTAGCAGAGCAAATTCAGGGTGATGACCCGAGATGTAAGGAGGGGAGAGGGAACACAGCCAGGGGAAGGAGCAGGAGACTTGGCACAGCTGGAAAAATGACAAGCTAAAGAAGCCCTAGAGGTGGGATCAAGGGAGGAGCAGTCATACCTGGCAAGGACAGGAACACCAGGGAAGGGCTGAGGCTTAGGAGTAGAAAGAGGCAGGAGGAAGGGAAGGAAAGCAACTGAAACAAGGAGCCTGAATGAATAAAAAAAATGAAAAGGCTGGAGTAAGGCAGGAGCCTTGCAGAAAAATAGTCTGCTACCATGTAAATAACCATCCATTAATATTATTTATGTACATTATTGTTGTGTTGTTGTTATTATTATTATTCATGTAATATTATTTATGTAAATAAATGGCCTCTCCTGCAGCACACAATTCTGCAGTGAAGGACTAATGGATTTATGGAGGCAAAGCAAAGGACTGGATCGATCAGGGGGAAGGACACTTCAAACGGGAAATCAAGAGCTTGGCCTGTTCGATACATTGAAAATATGTATGATTATTTTCTAAAAATACATCAGAGGGGAAGGAATAGTAAAACAACAGGAAGAGGAGGAACTATTTAATCAGAAATATAACTCATGAGAATTAATGAGCCAAGATCTCCCAGGAATAATTTTATGCTAAACAAGCGAGGAAGTTATTTCTACTTGGGTTTTTGCTTAGTTGGAGTTTGTCCTGTTTTGTTTTTAAATCATATGAGTAATATCTTCAGTAACATCTAAAAAGAAGAAAAATAATGTATTTTTTTAAAATGCACAAAACCCACAAAGTCCTGTCAAGCTAACAAGCCAAAACCTTCTGTTATGGGTTTGTAAAAAATCCCTCAAGCACCACATTCAAATCTCTCAGAGCAGAGCTTGCCGTGCTGATGAGATGAGCTCTCAGGTGTGCAGGAGCAGCAGAACACTCACCTGGAGGCCCTGCCCAACAGGGTCTTAAGCTGGGGCTGCCTTTGCTCTCCCCCACAAACAGCACCAGAGCCAGTAACATGCTCCAGTCCAAAGCCACACGTGGTTCTCCTCTCTGCCAGCTTTGCTTTTAGCCTCTTAATTTCCAATGGCTACAGCCAAAAGCAGGGAGCCAGCAAAACATGGTTTACTGAGCCCAGCACACAAAGACAGCATTTTGGTTTGGTTTGTTTTTAAGCTCTGTGCTCTGCCTGACTTTGAAACGCCTGTAATGCTCTTCTGACATCTGTGTACAACTCCTCCACAGCTGAAGGAAAGCAGCATGAGCTACATTATTTTTGTAATATAGAAATATATTCTACTGAAAGACCTGTAAACTGAAATAACAAGAGTTCTAGATCTATTCTGGGATACAGTGTAAGTCAAAAGTAACACACACGCACATTATCTACTCTGACAAGAGGCTTTGTTCTGTTTTTAACTGCTATTTAATCAGCATCCTACTCACATTTAGAGTAGATATACTCATATTTAAGGGTGAAGTCCTGTTTCCATTAAATTAAAAGGGAATAACAGTATTGAGTGGAGACCAGAATTTTACTCCAGACAAAACATTTACCTTGGAACTCCAGAATGCAGTAGTTACAATTGTTTAATCTTTCCATTCAGGAGAAAAAAAATGGTACAGTACACCACAACTTAAAACATTTCATTTTAACTTGACCAAAGCGGTTCCAAAACAACCAAACTTCCCTTTAAGCAAAATTATCTAGAAATTAACCACAAGTAATTCATCATTTGTTGGCTATGAGGAAAAAGACACACTGGCCCCACAACAGAAGACTCCACAAAACAACTGGTTAATTGTATGTTTTATTCAGTACTTCCTGGGCACATTTTTAGTGAAAAAAAGGCACAAAGCCATTTCACTGTTAAGTCATTTTGTGGGTAGTATAGTAATGAATACCTCTAGTTTGCATAATTATTTTCAAAAGGTCTTCTTTAAAGGACCTCTAATAAATATTTAACACGGAGCAAAACCTCCAGCTAATCCATCTTCCAACACAGGCAGACTTCAGCCCACCCACATATCTATAATCCTTTTTGCCCTAATTCTTGCCACCCAGGATATTTTATATTATTTATGTGGAAAATAAAAATACTTTCTGTTAAAGTCACATTGTTCACTGATGTCCTGCAACATCAAAACAAAGGGCCTCAGCTCAGGTCATATCCACACCTCAGAGATTTTGTTCAAAACTGATTGCTCCTTTCTTTCTCCTGCAAAGAGAATTGTGAAAGCATGACCTTATCTTCACTAGTTGTTTTGTTCACCTGCCTACAGAGACACCCTGACAGAGGCTACTCCAGACTCAGGTATGTCTTTGCCACAGGTTAGCACTTCCACTGGTCTCAAAACCTTTCCCATCCGTCACATTTCCCATATTTCCACAAAGACTGAGGGTGGGAGAAGAATACACAAGACCAGTCTCACACACAAAGTTACCCTTCTTCACAGGGCAGCTTCCACCTCTTGTGTGAGCACTGACACCAGATCAGTAAGAACAAGGGAAGTTACTGAACAAGGACAGCAGATCACAGTGAATGGACTATTTGAGTCCTCCATACATTCCAAATGAGATTAAAACCTTTCAAATGCACCACAAAATCCTATGCCCTAGC
This sequence comes from Sakesphorus luctuosus, assembly GCA_013396695.1. Lineage (NCBI taxonomy): Eukaryota > Metazoa > Chordata > Aves > Passeriformes > Thamnophilidae > Sakesphorus > Sakesphorus luctuosus. The sequence goes on from VWZD01013584.1 coordinate 1,774,567, forward strand.
AAGAATGCTTTGACATCTGCTGTCTGTTTCTCTGTCCTCACTCTCTTAAAAATATTCCTACACTAAAGACAAGGCTGACAAAATCATCCTGGTTTGGGTTGTTGGCTTCCTCCACACCCTTTTTCCTTTTTTTATAATCAGTATTTCTGAGTTGCTGCAGCACACCACAGACCAGGTTAGAGTATAGATTCTTCTCTCCAAAATTGGGGGGGAAGAAAAAAGTAAAAGACGACAAAAAAAGATACGGAATTCAGATGTTCAAACATTCCAAAAGGCCCTTTTTATGCAGTAAATGCTGAGAAATATGTGCACTCAAACTTATTAGTAAGACATACTTCCCAACAACAATGGAATTACTTTGAGTTTTCATGATATGACAAAAAAATATAAAAAATACACCCTTGTAAAAAGCACAATTCAGTTTAAAACACAGCTGAAAGTTTCAAATCTAATTGTAGATTCATGCCTGTCTGCATTACCATTACCTCTTACCTGCTGCACTGCTTCTTAGGAAAACTATGTATCATGTAGGCAAATTAACAATGATAAAATAAATACAGTATATCACATTCACATTCTGTGGGAACCAGAGTGTTCCCTCTTACACAGGTATTTGATCTAACACAAAGCAGCATTCAGCATTCCATCTTTCCTGTGATAAACATAATGCTGTTATTTTTTTTTCTGCATTTAAGCCTTATTCAAACTGCTCTGCCTTTCCAGCTGGCTGGCAGCCCACACTGAGCACAACTGAGCTGTCTCCGAGCGGGTTACAAACAGTTGCTCAATGGAGTGGTTTCCCCAGAGCAGAAGAGAGGGAGGAGGAGGAGGAAGTGAGAAGGGGAAGAAGCAAAGAGAAGGAACCCTCAGTGGTAGTAAGCGTAGAGATAACGCTCTCAGAGAGTTTGTACAAACTTCAGAACCAGCCTTTAGAAACTTTAGCACAACCAGAAGCACCGTGCTGGGAGGTCAAGTAAACATGGCAGTCAGTGCTCACCACCAGCCCACAAGGGTCACCATGTCACCATATAAAGCAAGACCCATCAGGCCTCGGTCAGGACTTCAAGGAAGGCAGCAGGAGGACGAGAACACTCCAGGCACATTTATTCCCTACCTACCACCACAGCTGCAGCACTGTATCCTGAGGAACACTGCCCTGGACACAGAGGTGAAGGCAGCACCTACAGCTGGCAGCATCCAATATTGAAGTCCAAGTTAGATTCCCCGTGGCAACACTCAGACAAGGTCTGAGCTTTCTGGAACCCCTCAGACCTTCAAATCACCGCACAGCAACTAGATCCCTATCCTGTCAATCTAAAAGGCATATTATTTCCCCATATTCAAGGGAGAAAAGGTATTCCTCCTGAAGGAACTGCATTCATTAGCTGTAAATTACAGTGGTTACAAAAGGCTGGCCAAGGAGTCTCATTCCTACCAACCACACACGGCACAAGTGATCACTTTAAAAAGATGCTTCTATAGCTTAAATTGTGTTTACTACAGCAGCAGTAAAATCAGGCAAAGACATTTCTTACTATAAATTCTACCCCAAAATACCAGCGGTCACAAGTATGGTTGTATAATAGAGAAGTCAGATTCTTTAAGGATTTCTTGAGACATTTACAGATTACCTTTCTCTTTCCTGCTGCTTTCACCATGGCAGACAATGGACAGAACCAGCATTCATAGCCAGCCAACAGGCAAAACCATGTTTATTTCTACTTTTATCTTCCATGTGTTTGTCATTTGTTTGAATCTTTAGTATCTTTTTATCACCTACACGTTGAAATATTTGTAATTAGTTTAATTTGCTTTTAGAGAAAAACAGTGAGTAATACAAAGAAATCTCTTGGCTTCCTCCACACCAAAGGATGAGGTCATAGGGCTGTTGACAATTATTTTAAAACAATCAACCTTTCATTGAGTGATGTGATCATGCACATTTGCACAGCTTGATGAAATACAGGCTTGCTCCTATCTGGAGCCTCAGGATTGCAGACATGATACCAAATAATAGTTTTCCAGGACTGGAAACACTTTTCTAACAATTTCACAGAGCAAAAAAGAGATAGTATCTTTCTTAGTACTTAATCCCCAAACTTGGACCATTATTTCCTAGCCCCTTCCATGCTCTAAAAATGTGGCTTTTAACAGACAATGCATTAAAAATACACCTTTTCCTAGACCATTTTCATTGATGGCAAGCTTCAATACAGCAAGTATTCTAACAGACAGCTTCTCCCATTGCTCCCCCTGAGTGCCAGGAGCTCAGCCATCAGCCACAGTAACTTTCTTAAGCACTGCAGAAGGAGGAGGAAGGAGGATGACTCATCTGTGTCTCATCCAGGATCTCTGAAGAGTATCTTCAGCTTGAACATGAACAAGAGAACAGCCATTTTAAAAATAAGAAATGTACAACTCTGATTCCCTCAGCTGCTATTCAGGAGTCAAAAAAAAAGTGCTAGACAAACAAAATAACTACCTGAACATGGATTAAAGCAGCCAGACTGGAGGAGAAATTGTACCAAAATTGCTTGAGGTGTCCAAGGTGCCAAAAAGGCAAAGCCTACCTGAGTGCAGTTAATAACACAGCTCACACCCAGGTTTCGGTACAGTCTCTGGAACACCCTGTCAAAGGAAGGTTTATGAGTAGCTGAAGGCTTGCACATGTTTACCACTGCTGTGCAACCCAAAGAGCTCAAAAGAAGGAAGAGGCAAACAGGTGGCTTCCAGGGTTCATGAAGTTTCTTAGTTAGTAAGGGCAAATTCATAAACAGTAGAAGTAACACAAAGTCTCCCAAACTGTGCATTTCAAGATGCTTTCTTCACAGCAGGCTTTAAGGAGTTTCAAAACAAGGAAAAGTAAATCCACAACACTACATACTAATTATTAGTAGCTTTCCATATTCTGTCAGATCAGAAGGGAGAGCATACTTTACTTCACTGATCCCTTCTAAGTGTATTAAGATCCACAGGCTCCTCTACCATTATCTCATCCTCCCCTTTGTCCCAGGGACAGGAAACTTTATACACGGTTTCTCATATGGTCAGGTTGGCATCAAAGGTGTGACCTGAAACTACAGCTTCCAGTTTTAGGAGAGTAACATTGTGCACAAGTACACTATTTTATTTGATAATTCAGCTTGCATTTTTGGGAAATATAAACTTTTGGAAAAATTGAATGCCAGCAACCGCTTCCCAGTCCTGACAAAGCAGTGCCCATCACAGAATCTGTTCCTCCAGTCTCAGCAGTGGTCAGGTTCCTCAGAGCACAGATGCAGAAAAGCACCTGCAGCTGCACACAGAAGGAGCCCTGTGAAGGCTTGCACAGGCTCCCAGGGAGCCAGACAGGGCCCTGTGGCCAGAGCCCACCAGGGTGCTCAGGAACAGCCCTGCAAGGGAAGCTGCTGTGCCTGCTTTTGCAGTAAACTCCCTGGCATCCTCTGAAGACATGAAAACATTCAGATCCAAGAAAGTGCAACGGTGCTATTTTGCAATGGGGACAAACTTCATAAAAACTAATGTTTTTAGAATGACTAAAAAAACTCGGGTTCACTCCTAAAAACAACACAAAACCACATTCCTGCTCTGTACCCATGCTGTGTTCCTGCTAATACAGACACAGATACTTCCTCCAAAAACAAACAACTGCTTTGGTACCTGAGAAGGAGTTTGTTCAAGAAATGTAATAAATCCCTAAAGTCTCTGCAAAGATTCAAAAGCCCTTTCCAAAATGTGCAAAACCAAAAAGAATATGGAGATGATGAGCCATCACTATATGCTTAAAAATTCTAACATCATTTCAGGAATAATAAAAAAGGTTTCCCTAACACTTTCACTCATTTCTTTAACATTGGTAAGAAAAATCCATGTAGCATCAGACAGTATAAATCCATTGAGACAAACATTCCCTAAGGTACATACTGCATAATAGCTGTAGTGGAAGCTATGCCAGTAACTAATTAAACTTACGCCTCAGGCTTTAGTGATGTCAATTCATCTATTCCAGATTTATTCTGTTTTTAAAGCGCAAGTAGATGATTTTCTCGATGAACTCTAATTTAAAAAAAAAATCATTACTTAAGTAAAGATCTTCTAAAGTAGAACTACACTGTGGAGGAAATTTATTTGATATGACAACCTATCGTATTTGAATAAATGTAGTCAAGTTCCATGCTCCTTTGAGTCAGCAGGTCACCCTGTCTAAGCAGGCAGAAACTCCTTTTTTCCTTACCAGTAATGAATGAGTACAGAAAAGAGCTTTGCTCCTGACAAAAGGTACCTTCTAAAAATTTCTATAGAAATCAAGGTGCTCATCCCAGATGACCATTGTCACACTATATGATGAATCTTATCACCTCAACATTCACCAGTTTTCAGTGCATAATGCTGCATTTTTTGAGCTGTAGTAGTTCTTAAGCTGTGTTATTTGCGACAGTAAACTACAGCAATAGTTACTCTTCCCATTTCAGCAGAATGGCCATACAACTATGTAGAAACAGCTGTAATAAACTGTTGCACCTTGAGTTCACCCTTGTGGCTTCTGTCATCATCTTCTCATGCAAAGAGGGCAGTCACGTTTCCTTCTATAGTACTTGTTATAAGATTTGCAAGAAGGCAGCAAAATTATGCCAGTACCTCTTCTTTTTAGTTGCACCACAATTCGGTAGGACAGTCTCCTCTTAGCTGTTAGCCATTACAATTGTTGCAATTACAATTTAAAGGGCAAAGTAACTTTCATATTAAGTAACACTTAATATTTCAGCAGAAGTTCTAGTTCATCTTCAAGCTCCACAAAGCTAACAAAGTCCTCTGGTCACACTACGTACACAATCATTTTAGGGACAATGTATTCATACAAACAAGTTTTCATTCAAATCAGTCATGTATTACAAAAAAAATAATAAATCCGAAGCTCAAATCAGAAACATATTGCCATTAACTGGCTTTGCTTTGGCATGTTGCTCTGAAAACAGACAACTACAAGTTCTTTCTCCTTGCATCAGATCGCGCTTGAATTTATGCAAACACTGTGCAAGCCTTCCAGCCTCACAAAGAATGAAACTGCTGTTTGCCATCTACACGGGTGGTGTTGTGCTGCACAACATTAGGCTTTATTTAGCATGTTTTATGCTCAAAGTGTCACCAAACAGCGTTAACCAGGCTGGTGAAATGCTGGTGTCAGAGGAGCCACCACTGCAGCAGCCAGTGAAGAGCCTGCACAAGCTCAGAGTGCATGTCCTGCTTGAATGTGCAGACCTTCTTACTGCAAGCAAATATTAGCGCTAAGTGCTTTAGAGGCAGAGTCTCACAAATGCATGAACAATATAAATATTAATAATTTCAAATAACGTGGTCATTAATTAGATATGAACCAGGTATTCAAGAGAAAGGTTCATGCAGGTGTTCAGTGTGTAACATGCCAAGCACTTGCAGCCCTGAGGCCTGAAGGATTTATAATGAGCTGCAGAGCAAAGACATGCTGAGTTGCTCAAGCAGAGAGATTCATCAGCTTGAACAAGAACTGTTTCCAGTATGTTCCAAAGGGACCCTCTGCAGTATCCCAAACTGTAGTCACAACTGACTCTGATCTTTAGAGGCAACAAAGGAAGATGATCTAAATACCACTTGTGCCGCAAGGAGGAAGAGAATTCAGAATGACACTCACTCTGCAAAGGTGGTAGATACAAGAGCGACCTTCTGCTACCCCACCTTAATACAACAAAAGAGATTTTACTGATTCAACTATAAAGGTTTTGTCCCCAGACAATTAGAATTAATTCTTATTAACATCTCAAACAGTAAGGTTTCAAAAAAAAAGAAATCAAAATCTCCATAGGTATGTCATTTAAGTCACAAAATTGGTACATGCAATTTGCATTGTTTTCTGTTCCTCCTTAGACAATGCAAAAAAAATCAAGAGTATGGTTTGGAGATAAATAAAAGACACCCACATGTACAGAGACAAATATTAAGATGTTCAAGCAAAAGCATAAATTAAAGAAAATGCAACTTATGGTTAGCAATAGGCAGTGCAATCCAAAGGGATTCCAGTACAATGAGCTTTGGATCAAATCCATGAAGCTAACACTGCAAACCACCAATAAAAAAAGATTACACAAAACAAAGCTATGCCAAGTGAGTACCTGTCAAAAGTGAAACCTCAAAAACAAAATCAGAGGAACTGATCCTGATTACACAGTTTACTGCAGTTTTAAAGGAGGCTCATTGGAGGAAATCACTATAAGGTCACCGTGGCATATTTGAAAACACCACAGGACAAAAATCTTACAAACACAGCTGTCTGTCTTTCCCAGTAGACATTGCCACAGGACTTTTTAATCCAAGATCTCTTCACTGCTTGCATTAAATCTTGGTATTTTCAGTAAAAATAGACTGAGGGACCTATGGGATGTGTCCTAAGAGCCCCTCTGCACCACCTCAGTGCTCCAGTTCTGAACTTCCTACGCATTCACTCAACTCCCACTCACCTTGCCCCTCTGTCCTTACACCAAAATCTCAGTGAAACAGGTGGGGTACAGATGGTTTACAGCCACTGTTTATGGTTTGAAGACAAAGCCACAGGGACATGCTTATTAATGGGGGTGATAACTGAGGAAGAGGATGCAAGAAATAACACCCTAAAAAAGCCCCTCAAAAAAACCCAAAAGGAAGTACCACAGAGCTGTTATGCTGCATTTGAACATTACTCTGCATTTCTTCCAGTCCTCTTTCATCTCAGTGTTGTTTGGGGGTTTTTTTTAACTACACTTACAGTTTTCAGCATATTATCCTGGGCTACAGTGCCCTACTCAAGTCTTTAAACCCCAACCCACAGCTCCAATCCCTTTCAATCACCCTTCTTAAATTCAGCCCTTGTTAGCAATTCAACAGATTTTGGTTTTATTTCTGTTTTAAGAGTGGTCACCAGTTTTAACTCTTCAGAACAGCAAGCATGCCCCAGCCAACACAATATTGTCCCTTAACCGCTCTGTCAGAGTTTCAGTGTTCCTCTATTTTCCTAACTAAAATCTAATACCAATATCTCACTACTTTGTCCCAGGTAGGCAAATATTCCATTTCCAAATGTAATCTAGATAATTTTCCATCTTGACTGGCCTCTGCCAAGCATCACTGAACTCAGACACAAAATTCTAGTGCAAGATTTTGTGCTTTTTGTATTTCTCTCACACCGGTACAACGTTTGGAATGTGGCTGCTGAAAATAAATTCCACTTCAAGACAGAACAGGCTGCTCTAATGCCCTGTTCTGAAAACATCTTGTTCATACAAAGCTTCTGTCTTAGCAGAGCCCTCCATGAATGACAAAAGGTGTGTGATTCATTTGGCAGCCAAATTATTTAACTCATTCCACAAAGGCATATAAAACCCCATACACATCACAACCTTTTCTCCACAATTGTTTTTCTCTTCCCTTCCACTCAATCATTTTTCTCTGAATTATTAAATCCTTCTTTCCCCTTGGTACAGTTTGGGAATTCTCTGACTGTAAGAACTCATAAGAGAAGGTTATAATTAGCAGTAAAAGAAAGAGGGTTGTGTAGAGAAGATGGCTCTACAGGAACTGTGAAATGGAGGCTATTTGAGGTAACTGAAAAACCCAACACTCACTTCAATGTATGAGTTTGACAAAACTCATCCCAGTCTGCATCCTGCTTACGAGACAGCACTGCAGGTGGTTCACTGGCTGACAGATAAAGTCCACAAATTAACAGCTACACACACACAGTCAAGATAGTAAAAACCATTTTGGAGAAAACACCAAACTACACATGTAGCAGCTGATGAGAGAAGAGCAATCTTGAGGATATGGAAAAAAAAAATCAAACTAATCAATAGTGTACAGCTTAAAACCCCCCAATCTTACCATGAGATAAATTTCAGAGAAAGTTATAGCAATTCAGACTAGCTAGAAAAAGATACTAAAAATTCCTATGATTTCCAAAGCACCATGTGGATTTTGTGTCTCACACAGTTGTGAGTCCATTGGACAAACACATGAATTGATTTACAGGTTACTGAAAATGAGAGAAAATTATGAAATGGATGAGTTAATGTCAATATACAGTGCAACACTGAAGCTTAATCTGAGTTATTGTGTATCATTCTTTATCATGTCGTGTCTGCCCAGCACATGAACATGTCCTGTAAAGTAAAATCCAGAGAAATGCTGCCAGTATTGTCCAGAGAATGATAGCCTACCTCACCACGTATCTCAAGCAAAGAGAAGACCTTTGAGATCTGATTAAAATCGAAGAGCAAACAGGATTGATGAAACACCATGGGGAAAAAAAAAAACCAAAGCCATCTTAACTCACAAGGAGAGGATGAAGTATAAAGGAACGTTGCTAAGCACAAGAGCAGAGATTCTCAAGCAGCATTTGCTGGGCACAGCAACACCACTGTAAGGGTAAGGTGAGCAGGTGAGTGAGTGAGTGAGTGAGCTGGTTCGTTGGTTCGTTGGTTCGTTGGTTGGTTGGTTAGTTAGTTAGTTAGTTAGTTATAGTGGTCAAAAGAGGTCTAGGCAGGTTCAGGCAGCAGCAGGAAGAGAAGGCTTTGAACTTAGCACAAAGAGCTTGATCTCTATTTTTAGTTACAGCTTCACTTTTCATCTACTCTTGTATACAGCATGTCATCACACTATTGGCTAGTCAGTTCAGCTAAGCATAGATGGACACATTCTCCTGGCTATCAGGTCTGGCACATTCTCCAGGTGACTCCTTCTTCTTAAAGGTGCACTCTAAACTGCTTTTCTTTCAAGGATACACCTTGAACTCTTTAAGATCAATTCCCTCAGACATCAGAGGACCCATAGGCCCACTGTCACCCCCACACACCACAATGAATCTTCATAAATGTAAAATACAGAGCCTGCAAGAATAAGAGGATGAACTAAGAGATGTTTCCCAAACTCATCTCATGCCCTTGCGCTCTCATTCACAAACCAACCCATACATACACACTCACACACATGGTAATCAGTTACCTTCCCACCCACCCCTTTCAGTAATTCAGAGCTACTCAGGGTAACAGATTGATTAATATTCTGATACTTTTATTTGTTTGTACACAAGTTTTATCAGCAGTTACCTCTAGCCATTCTTCTCCCCCTGGATTCTTTTGCATCAGACAAGTCTTGAGTTTGCAGTGCTGTCCTGCACAGACTGTGGATACTCTCTGTAGCTGCCTACTTTCACAAAGGGTTACTTACAAGTTGTAGTAACTTAACAATTCACAGTTAACTTAACCTTTTCACAGTTAAAGGTCACTTCAGAATTTGTGGCATATGGAGAGGAAGAAGAAGGGAGGAAAAGGGATGCACAAAAAAGTATGGCCTGCAGAAAGCTAGGTTTTACTTTTTAAAAAAAATCAGCTAAAGGCACTGGAGTTTACTCAGCCTATTCAAGTGCTTCAAGTATCACAATTTCATAATGCTGCTGAAACTTCCTTCTTTATTCCTGGCATAAGTGCCTGTGCATATAAGCACTGGGAAAAACATAATATTTTTAATTGCAGTGTGAAATGTTGCTAATTGAAAGAAAAAATATGTTGTTATAAATAGAAGTGGAAACTAAAACCAACACTTTACTTGATTGAAAAGGCATCACTTGCTCTCAAGATAACAGTCTCTAGGTGTCTTATCCTCCATACTCCAACAGACACTCCTGTTTACTCCTCCATAGTTGAGTGATCCCTATAGAGCCAAAGTACCATATTCCAACTAATTCCTTTTCCAGACCCACAGAAAGGTCGAGGGCAGGAAGGTACCTCTGCAGATTGCTAAATCCAACCCACTGGCTCAGAGCATGGTCAGTGAGAGCAGGATACTCAAGGCTGTATTCTGTTGGCTTTTAATGACATGCAAGGATGAAGGCTCCACAACATCCCTGGACAACCTGCTCCAATGTTTGGCCAACCTCACAATAAAACATTTTTTTTACACTTAAATGACTTTTCAATTCATAGCCATTGTCTATCCTTTCACTGTCTACTGCCAAGAACATTCTGGCTCCACTTTCTGTACTACATCACATCACGTATTCAGACACATCATTATCATAACCTTGAACCTTCTCTTCTCCAGGCTGAACAGTCCCATATCTCTCAGACTCTCCCCAGATGTCACATGCTCCAATTCCTCAGCCATTTTCATGGCCCCCCATGGAACTCACTCCACTATCTCCAGCTCTCTCTTGTACTGGAGAACCCAGAACTGGACACAGCACTCCACATGTGCCTCACCAGAAAGGACAAGGGCACAAGGATCCCATCACTCCCCCTGCTCACAGCACTCAGCCTAATGCAGCCCAGGCAGTGAGGAGCTGCCCTGGCCACAAGCACAACCTTCTGCCTCATGGTCTCCTCAGTGTCCACCAGCACCCCTGGGGCCTCCTCCACAAAGCTGCCTTCCAGCCACTCAGACACAGCCTGTCCTGCTGCCTGGGATTACTCCTCTCTGGCTGCAGCACTGGCCATTGCCCTCTGCTCATCAGGAGCCTGGCAGCCCATTTCTCCAGCCTGCTGAGGCCTCTGTCAATGGCGGCACAATCCCCTGGTGTGTCAAACACTTCCCAGTTCTGCATCACCTGGCAGCTTGCTCAGAGTCCTCTCTGCTCTGGCCTCCAGGGCATTCCTGAGGACTGAGCAGTGTCAGCCCCATTATCCTCCCTGGGGCACACTGCCAGGGACTGGCCTTCAGCTGGACCTCGTGCTGCTCATCACAACCCTTTCAGTCTGGCACTTCTGACAGTTCTCAGTCCACCTCACTGTCCACTTACCTGGTCTGCACCTCATCACTTTGTCAAGAAATGGGAGGCAGTGTCAAAAGCTTTGCTGAAGTCAACACAAACAAGCACCACTCCACTAAGCCAGTGATCTCATGGTAGAAAACTAACAGATTGTTAACACACGACTTCTCTTTCATAAATCCATGCTGACTACTCCCAACCAGCTTCTTGTCCTTCATAGGTTTGGAAATGACTTTCAGGAGGTCAACATGAGGCTTGAGTTCCCCAAATTTTCCTTCTTTTCCTTCTTGAAAAGATGATTGACTTTTGCTTTCTGCTGCTCCCCAGGAGCCTTCCCCAAGGTTCCTTCTGAGAAAATCCATTTTTGGTCTAGAATTAATTTCCTCTGAGATTTTCTCCTGGGTTAGGCATTATATCAGATCTACACTACCTTTATGATGTATGAAGGAAAGTAAGACTTGTTTTTCAGATATCAGGCTGGGTTGTAGCAATGACAGAGAGAGGAGAGAATGCTTTATACTGTGGAAACAAATATGACCTAGTGTTACTGAATGACATTTGACAGAGTATAACAGGTCTCCCAAACCCAAAACACTGCAAATAAAATTATCTTTACTTTTCCAATCAATCCTAACACAGAGCAAGCATTTATATGAGGGCAAGGAAAAGAAATTAAGCCATGCAAAACAACTATTCAAGCAATTCCAACACTCATTCTTTCTTACATGATTAACTAAAAAACACCACCTTGCAGATTAAAATGTAGTTTTTAGAATATATATACAGCCTGTCAGATACAATGAAAAAAAGATTGATCATATATTATAAGAGCATCCAACTTTCCTGTGGAGAACTATGCTATTACCAAGTTTTTGGCAAAAAACACAATCCGTCCACATTAAGTTTTAATACAAGGCAATGTGGCAGAATGATACCCAAGGTACCTTTCCTAAACCCAGGAATAGATGATATGCTGAATAACTTCTGAGAACGGTTTCCAATAGGTTAAGCTGGAAACAGCAAAGGGAAGGAAGTGGTACGGGCCAGGAGCAGGGTGTGAACCAGGTTCTAGAGATGTTCCCATGTCATCCACCAGAGTTGCCAGATATTAGATCACTCCTTTTTCTGACACTGTCAGAGATGCCTGAATGTATATGGGTTTTCCTGTGCCCATTTCTCCCATGTCTTTTCCTATTTATTCTGGTTCTTTCTTGGTCAGACTTAAGCTTCCTCAAACTTTGCTTAGTCACATTATCCTTCCCTCTTGCCTGAAAGCAATCTAACCCAGTGCAGCTGTACAGCTTTGCTCTCTCCACACAAGTGCACCCAGGAGAGTGGAGCTGCAAGGCAACACACCCCTGAACACAATTTCGGGTTTGTGTAGCATAATTATGGTTTCTGCAGTGCACGAAAAATGCTTCATTAACATTTTAAACAATGTCACTTGGTGCCTCAGTCACATTTCCTGTGATGGGCTGTACAGTGGAGTTAGCTTACTATGGGTTCAGCTTAAAAAAGCTTCTCCAGATACCCAGTAGGTATTCCTTTCCCTTAAAAGAATGCGAGAGAAACTGTTCAATCACTCCTTTCCAGCTGTCTCATCTGCTAACAGTTGAATACAAAAACACAGTCAATGCTACTGTTTTATGAAAAAGCAATAGCTATTTGGATCTTAAATGCTGTCCTATTATCCTGCAAAGATCACATAGCTGCTATTATTCATTCTAGCTCTTTCACTTGAGAATAAAATCTGAATATTAACTACTCACTGTTTCTTCCACTTAGAGAATTCAAACCTTAAACTTCTCTCCTTTCTTCCAAGAGTGCAGTAAATATACCATGTGAAGAGGCAACTATATCCAAGAGCAGCTACATTTAACCAAGAAGCATAGCTGCAAATTCCTTGGAGAGGAGAGAAAAAGATTATACAAAAGAAGGAAAAAAAGGAAAAGACTGCAATGCAACAAAGTGCTATATAGGTTAAACAACCAAAGTGGAATTTTCTAAAGTGGTACCTACTTGCAAACTTCTACAAGCATAGCTGAAGCAGGAAGACTAGCAGGTGTGATTGGTAATTGAACCACCAGAAGCTCCTACCACTGACTTAAACTAGTTAAACTGGTTTAACTGATTGAGCTTTTACTGGTACAGCCTGTTTGCTTCCTGTGCAGGGTTTTACTGGACAGCTCTGAAGCAAAGCTTTGCTGTACAGCTGCTGCGTAGCAGGAGCTCTCTGGCAACACATTACACTGACACTGATAACCAGGAAACAACAATGGTACACCAGAGCAGGACATGCACAGGCCTATCCCAAGTCAGGCTGCTCGTCTATAATGTCTACGAAGAACATTTTGGGTTTGTATTATCTTACCCTTTGTATCTTTGCATCATGTGACACCTTTTCACAAGTCCTGCTTACATGCATTTCCCGGACAGCAGCAGGAATGCAAAAATCTTACTACTCTGAGAAGAGGTTCAATAAAATGATGGTGTTGCTATAATGGCAACACCAAGTACCAAGAATGCTGTTTCAAGTTCAGGTCTCCCCCTGCTACTCTATATCATGCTCCAGTGATGCAAACTTCCCTTTTCTCTCGTCTAACCAGCTAATAAAAATAATTTGCCTATAGCCAGTATTTATCTTTCATCCCACTGCTTGTTGCCAGATCTGAAGAGGGGATACCAAGTCTGGGAGCCCAGTCAATTTTTCCAACAATGCAACGTAGTAAGAGATAGTAATTTAGCCTCTCCCTGTAAATCCTGTTTTCACTTTATGAATGTCTGAAAGCATCAGTAGAAAACAAATAAATCTGTCAGCGCTCATTAGCAAATGCTGGTGCTGCTGGCTCTTAAAACTCAAATCCCACCTCCCTGTCTATCCCTCCACATACATTCTTCAATGGTAGGACTTGAGAATCTCATTTTAGTACAGACAGGCTCAATCAAAGGCATGATCAAGAAAGCCTTCACTAATATACCAGTTGTCAAATAAAAACCTCCCTCTGACACAGGTATAAAAAATATTTTCTCTCATTCCTTATGGTGCTCAGTGTCGTGGCACTGCAATTTGACAGCAGAAGGACATAGAACAGAGATCAGAGGCAGGTACCAACACACTACAAGTGACTCCAGGCATGAGCAAGGAAGCCCTGAAAGAGTTCTTCGACCCCTGTAACTTGTACACCCAGTTTCAGCTTTATGAGAAAATAAAGCCCACACAGACGCTGTGGGGTGGGGAAGTGGGGAGAGAAGAGCAGCTTCTAATGGAAACACATGAATGTTAAAAAACCCCTGTGGGGAGTACAGTATATTCAATTTAAAGGTACCAAGCAAAAACTACCCTTTTCTAAATATCTGCATATTCACTAAGAAAACAACGCAATGGTAAAAATCCCAGCACAAAGAAATGGGGTCAATATTCCAGAGCATCACTGCAAGTGTCCCCAAGGTTCAGAGGGACAAGCAACACACATTCTACTTCTTTGCAAAAACTCTCATCCTCATACCATTGCTTAGTGGAGTAAAATAAGGTTGAATTAATGGATGATACCAGAGAATAAATTTCCATTCTTTATTTTGGAAAACAGAAGTCCCTTTAAAAATAATTTCTGATACCTTAACTTGTATGTTCCAGTTTTAGACCCCGTGTTTACTTTCTGCATACAACACACATACATTATGCATGCCTACTGCACAGGCACATGTATTGCTGAAAACACCTGGAAAAGGTCTATAGCTTGAAAAGGAGCTTTGGTTTTACAGTTTAATGAGGCATTCCTCTCCCTTCACTTACTGAAAATTTTCCTCAGATGTCCACCAGTTTCACTAAAGTCTCTAAAAAACTTTCACATCATCTGATAGGCAGAATAAATTCAAAAGACCTACAAAATCATGTGAACTGGCAAGACAGAAATTGGAAAGTTTTCCATGCAGAACCACAGAGCAATTAAGGACTGAGAAATACAATGCTCAGTCCCACAAGAACTGGTGCATGTAAGTGGTTGTATCCTACTAGTCATTCCAGCAGCTTCAGTGAACTACTGAAAGGAGGTTTCAAAGTACATGTGATCTTTCCTTCTGCAGGGAAAAATCCTGGTGATATCTTACAGCAAGCTAACTCAAATCCTAACTCCTTTCAAGATTCTAATTTACCTTTAGCATTCTATACTTTTACAAAACATCAGTAGCAAACGCATTTTTGTATTAACTATAATTAATTCTGACAATCTGTTCATGGAAACTGATCAACTCAAATTCACTACCACAGGCCTTCCTTCGAGTGCTCTGAGTTTGAAGGGACAGATCCCCCGGAGTCAAAGAAAGGTTAACACAGTAACACAGCTCAGAGCATCGTCAGTCAACTGAACGATACAAAACTAAAAAGTTGAGTGGGAATAGAAGAAAAAAACTGAGCATATGAATGTCATGATGCTAACTGACAGGAAGCTCAGCATGAGCCAACAGTGTGCCCAGGTGGCCAAGAAGGCCAATGGGATCCTGGCCTGTATCAAAAATAGTGTGGCCAGCAGGCCCAGGGCAGTGATCCTTCCCCTGTACTCTGCGTTGGTGAGGCCACAACTTGAGTGTTGTGTTCAGTTCTGGGCCCCTCAGTTCAGGAAAGATATTGAGGGGCTGGAGCGGGTCCAGAGAAGAGCAACAAGGCTGGTGAAGGGACTGGAGCACAAGTCCTATGGGGAGAGGCTGAGGGAGCTGGGGGTGTTTAGCCTGGAGAAGAGGAGGCTCAGAGGTGACCTCAGCACTGTCTAGAACTACCTGAAGGGAAGTTCTAGCCAGGCAGGGGTTGGTCTCTTCTCCCAGGCACTCAGCAACAGGACAAGGGGGCACGGGCTCAAGCTCTGCCAGGGGAAATTTAAGTTGGAGATCAAAAGAATTCTTCCCAGAGAGAGTAATCAGGCATTGGAATGGGCTGCCCAGAGAGGTGGTGGATTCACTATCCCTGGAGATTTTTAAACTGAGATTGGCCGTGGCACTGAGTGCCATGATCTGGTAAAGGGACTGGAGTTGGGCCAAGGGTTGGACTTGATGATCTCGGAGGTCTTTTCCAACCCAGTTGATTCTATGATTCTTGGCTCCGAGTAGAAAGAGAATCATTTTCAACCACAAGGTTAAAAAATATTTCCATTTGGTTTATGTTATCAATTAATAAGTAAATACTGACAGATAAATCAGGCTGCCTAAACACATCAAAGCATGTTTAAAAGGGAAACCAAGGCTTAGCTAAGTTGGTTATCATGAAGCAGCTGAAATAATGGCAGTAACTTGTAACCTTAAGCAATTAAGAAAGTTATAAAAGAAGTTTCTGGTTTAGAGACAGTTTCTGTTGGAAGGCTGTTTTAATCAGGATTTTGATAATACTGGCTTATTACTTCTAGGAAGGTGAATGCAAGTTCTTTGGAAGATCAAGTACAGAGTTAATCTTTCAAAAGGTGCAGTGAGTCCTCATGAAGTGGAAAACGGACAAACCAAGGTTTTGTGAAACAGCAAATATATCCAACTCAACAGCTTGCACCATCTTGAGTGACTTGTGATGCATTTATTTCTCTCAATAGTCCCAGTCAAAAAAAAAAAATCAATAAAAGCAGAAGTCATTACCACCTTCTGTAAAGATCACAGGTTTGCCTTGTTCCTTCTCCCTGGCCAGGAGGTACCAATGTTGTTTTTTAAAAATGCATGTTTTAGTTGTTTCTTGCCTTCCATCCCTCAGCACCTCCCATCACATCAGCGCTAAGTGTCCATCACTGAGTAAGTCTGAAGTCAGAGATTATAACTCATCCTATTACAGGATGGTCGTTTACTCCCACCTTTGCCTTTTCCAAGGGTAACTAAATAACTAGAGTGTCTATATATATCCAATAATATATTTCATATGGCTGTACAAAGCCAAAAAATGAGGATTAAGAGACTCACATACGCTTGTCTCTTTCCAACTCTGAAGAGAACAGCATGTTCTCTGATCATAAACCTAAACTGTACTAATATACTCTGTCCTACTATAATTTTACTAACAGTGCCAGTGAAATTCTAGTGGAGTAATTAATTAGGTGATAGAAGGAAACACTGGACCCTTTAAGGACTGTCTTCACCATCAGCTTCTCAAATAGCTCCCAAAAGATTCTAGGAGGAAATTGCAGCACTTACAGACACAGAACACAAAGATACTTAATTACTCAAACATCACTTCCAACAGAAAAACCTGCAGAGTTTGTCATGAAAGTTGTTCAATGATCTATACATGATACTTCAGAAAAAAACAGCACTTCTGTACCAAGAAGTAAAACCAAACACAACAGAGAAAATCCAAATAAATTAAAAATCAACACCACTAAACAACCCTACATATGCACATATATTTACTACTAATAAATTAAGTGGTTGATCAGAAGTAAACAGTATCATTCAGTCATGACAGCAGCAGTTAGAGCAGATAGTCTTGCAATCCTTGATGGATTTCTTTTTTCCTACATGTCCCTCTTGCTCTCATCTTCATTCTTACTTACTGTTACTGAAAATGTGAGTAATACAAACTGAAAGACAACCAGCAGATGAAGCCTGGACACAGACTGCATCATTCTAATGGGGTGAATGGACTATCTGGCAGACTAACTTGTAGTACCCTTCACAATCATGATTATTAAATGCTGCAGGTACACCACAGGCATTCAGAGTTCTGTTTCTCTCATGCCCTTTTTTTGCAAACAAATATTAAAAGCATCAGAATCCAACAATGTTTCCTAAAGTTGAGGGAATCTATTTCAGGGCTTTGTAATTAAATTGCAGAAAAGGTGGAAATATTGACAGGTACTCTCATGACAGATTCAAACAGCAGTGGGACTGAACTGCAATTCAATTTTCTAGGAGCTTGTGTTTTACAAATTTTAATGAGGTTTTTGGTCCTGCCAGGAAAAATCAGACACACAGCTGTACTCTCTTTAAATCCCAGACTGAAGAAGTACATTTTGCAAGACATTTGTATGCAAATGCTGGTAAGCACCTCTACAGATTTTCCTACAGAGAAGAGTTTCTCACAGCAGCCCCCTCCAACAGTAAAACAATTGCCAGCACAAGTGTGAAAATGAATCAGACCAAAATACAGGGATTACTAACATACCCACCCACACACAATCTACAGAGAAAATAAAAACATCCGGAGCTTGTAAAGCTGCCAGAGGGGGAAAAAAAAGAAAAAACTGATTCAGGGAAGAGAAAGTATAAATTTAGGACACCCCCTCTTTGTGTCCCAACCTTTTAGAACCAGATCGGAGAAATACCATCAACCACCTAATCCTACCAATTCTACAAATCCTTATGGAACCCACTTTAAGAGGCTATTGCCATAACCATATTGACTTCTCTGTATAACACACACTTTAAATAATAATATATAACCATCTCTGAAGGAATTGAAGCTACTTTGAAGAATTATGACATTACAGCTCCAAAGAAGTTACACCTTTGAAAAGATAACTTCTAGATAACACATTCAGCGCTTGTTTCAATCTCTGATTAGATTCTTCTCATAGTTTGGAGCTTCAGGAAGGGGGGCAGGGTGGGGGAAGTGTTTAGTTTCTCTTTTAGCCCCAAATTTTTTGGTTTGTTGTTGGTTTTTTGTTTTTTCTTTTTTTTTTTTTTTAAGTAACAATTTAAACAACAGCATATTTTAAACAGGAATACTCTACTGAGGTTTTCTTAAGAATATGAAAGACAAACCTGAACAAGAAAAGGAAATAATGGAATCTCCTGTGTATTTTAATTCATACTACCTACACTAAACTCTATCACTAAAACAGAATTATGTGTACTTAAATAATAATGTTTCTAAACATCAGCAATTACAATGCATAAAAAGAATGAAAAGTAGTATATTTTGTTTTCAAAACCATAAATTTCATAGAATCATAGAATGGGAAGGGGAAGGGACCTTAAAGACCATTTAGCTCAAAGCCCCTGCCACGGAAAGAGTTGGATCCATGGCTGGATTTCCATCAGTCCTACTAATATATAATTACTGTCCCCAAAACAAATCACTTTTTGAAATTAATATACTAGTCACTAAAAAGTAATAAAACCCTTAACACTGAAGCTTCACATTACTGTGTATTCATACATGACTGCTGCACATATTTAACAGCTGACAGCCCTAAACAACAACCATTTCTCCTCTCTGTTCCACATCCCCACTCTGCTCCAAGTGACCCCCCCTCCCAAAGCCTGCCCCCAAAACATATCCAACCAACTGATCACCACGAGACAGCCAAGTCCGCGTGTGCCCCACGGTGAACATACGGGATCCATCCTGCTGACGCCAATGGGCACGGCACCCTTCCCATCCGGCTGGGAGCATCACCAGTTCCCTTCACAGGGATGGCAAAGAGTCTCCCTCACTGCCAGGGAGCCTCAGAGCACTTCCAGGCAAACACGCAGGGCAGCTGCCTCACTGGGAGCTCTCCCACTCCCTCTGAATGCAGAGGAACAGGTTGAGGTGTGACATCATTTGTAATCATGCCTTGGGCACCCAGGACAGCCCAGTGTGCTGCTGCTTCTCCGTGCTCAGCTCCTTGTTAAGAGTGAACACAGACAAGTCAAAGACTATTGACTGCCACAAGACCATCTTGTGGATCTGTGTCTTTGAGGGGATGGGCTGGGAGAGGGAGAAAGATTTTGGTTTTGCTTTTACCATTGTGAGAGTAATAACAGCAACAATAATACATAACAACACACCCGTGATGTTATGTTTCTCCCCACAGAATCTTAATTGCTGTTGACAGAAACAAAATCTCAGAGACAACATTTTCACATGATGAAACCGATCCAAGTTTCTTTCACTAATTATATTCTCTTGGATTTCACTGTAAGGATAACAAGTTTAATGGCTATACCCAGAGACTGGAATAAGAAGGTAGTACTCCTGGCTTTCATTCCCAGAACAACCTAGCAGTTAGGATTCCACAACCTAAAACATTTCCTTAAAACAAACACAGAGACAGTATTCTAGACAGATTTAAAAAAAAAAAAAAGTCAGTAATTCAATCGCAAATTCCTGAAAATTATGCTAAAAACCCCCAAAAAACCAAAACCCCCAAAACAAAAAAAACCAACATAATTCACCGAACCATTAAGCAAGTTAACTTTTCAGGTACAAACAGAAACAACACTGCTTTCCACAGTCTGCACATATATAACTTCCGTGTCTCTGCTGATGCCACCACTTCGACAGAATCACAAAATACTCTGAGTTGGAAGGGACACTTAATCAATAGTATTCAGAGTTCTGAGGAGAACAGTGAAAGGAATAAGAACCTACAGCTCCACAGCAAAGGGAGGAAGTCACAGCAGTGTCAGAGAGTGCCAAGGTAACTGGCAAAGAAGGACAGAAGGACAACACGAGTTGGTTGGTTCTCTGACCTCACAGGTACCAAGCAGCAGCTGGGAGGGCCAGGGAAGCAGAAAGCACTGCAGGAACTAAAGGGTTCTGGGATATGGGGAATATTCTCCTTTGCCTCCCAGGAGCCAAACTACGGCTGCAAAGGGCCTCTGCATGTGCACAGGACCAGTTTTATGAAAGCACTAACAGGGATGAGTAAGGATGTGTAACAAGAACAGGAGTCTCAGCAAGGAATCACTCACAGTCCCTTGCAACTTCTGGCTGGTTGTGAAGATTAAAAGCAAACAAACAAAAAAATACAGAGAAGAGAAGAAAATTAAATCACAAGCAACAGATAACGATCTCCGCCATGTACCTATGATTCAGCAGGAACATTCCGGACATCCTGTAACTAATTTCAAGACTGTATTTTGATAAAGTTTGTATTGTGCACTATTTAAAGACTGTATTCTGCTCCAGGTTGCTGCTCTGACTTGAAGTAGCAGTGCAGTTACACGAGGTCCCTGTCCTGTTTCTTTGATTCTAAAACACAAGCTTTGCACCAGAATTTCAAAAACAACTACCACTACACTTGCTTAAAATAAATTTACCTCCCCAGTTCTGCAGCAATACTGGCAAGTCCTCTGGGGTACAGACAAGCTTTAAGGTTGTCACATGCAGCGAATTCAGTTTACCAGTATAACACTACTCAGTCCCACAGAGAATTTGCTTTGACAATTAAAGCCAGCAAGCACAGCTCTGCACCAGCTTCCTGCTTTCTACACCTCCATCTGCTATCACCAAAATCTATCTGTCTCAGGCGCTGTCAGGCTTACAAACACAATTTTACACTGCAGAGCATGGAATTCAAGTTGAAGTTTCAAAGTTAGAAAGATATTGAAAACCAACTTTATGCCACGTAAATTAACAACACAGCAATCACACCTGCTCCCTCCTCCTTTTCAGCTGCATAACCGAGAAATAAAACAGACAGCCAGGAACAGTACATAATTCTCCACTCATACTTCTATTTCTTTACCTGAAAAATTGAAAGAAAATGGAAAAAGACAACCACTAGATATACTTTCATACATTTCTTACAATATATTCAGCACCAGTATCCCTAACAAAACTACATATCTTCAAAAATTGACAGAGCTAAGTCAGATCTTAAAGAAAGACCGAAGATTTTCTCATATTTAGACAAACTTCTTACACAAAATCTTCCAGACAGCTGCAGACTACTCAGCAATGCAAATAGAAACAGAAAATAAATTTCAAATACCTTTTCTGTTAAGCCTTGCATATTGACCTGCAGAGCATAAGAAGGGTATGGATGTGTCTTTCTCGTGGTTGTATGTATAAGTATACACAAAATTCAGAGCAGTTGTTTTGCAGACTCAAGAACAGGAAGCACCTCTGATACAACTTCATAGTGAAAGTCCCTTGAAAAAAACCTGCACATGTACTGCATACATATCATTGCTCCCTCCCCTTTCCTTTTCTTTCTCACACCTGTCTTCAAATAATTCCTCTTTAATGGTCTCCTAATTTGCATCTATTCCAAGCAATTTAAAACCACTTTTTCTCCAGGCAACTCCAAAAGTCTTTTCCACAATCACAACCTCGTACTCCCTTGAAAAATAGGGGGGGTATTTTCTTAAGTAACACTTCACACATTTTTGTCTTTTCATAAACATTTCAACATACTGCATTTCCCTAATCCTTCCATTCTGATTTCTATATCTTTTCTTCAAACTGCACTTTCATAATCTCTTCCCAAATGCTAACAGAGACCATCCAGGGCTCTCTACGATGCTAATTTCATGGTTTCATTTCAGTCTAAATATTCAGTTTTTGCAAACCCCAACGGTTTATTTGGAACATCATCATGAACTTATTCAAAAGGAAATAAAATCACAGGAGGAAAAAGCTCTTTTCCATAAGAAATTACTCCCACCACTTGAAGGTGGAACGCAAAGTACCTCAAGAATTTCATTAACAGTTTTTACCTTTGAATAACTTTCTCAACTACTCTTAGAGCCAGTTCCAATAAGCAATGGGAATTTGGAGTTGCATTTAAGTCCAGCACTCACCTGTGGCATCCCTTCTTCCCTGCCTCTCAATTCCCTTGTTGACACACACATGGGCAATGGGGCATGAACTGGCTGCTGGTGAGCTCGACCCTGCACGCACTTGTAAAATAATTTCCAAAACCAAAAGAGAAAGTTTACAATTGCTTATACTATTACTGGGCAGGATTATTGCACTCAACCAGCTTTCCAATGGGACTGCTGCTTTGTCTGATACAGCTCTCTAGATACAAGGAGATTTACACAAGAAAAACTGAACAAAAATAAAGGTTTTCATTCAAGAGATTCATAAACTCATTACACTTTTAGTAAATTTGTATCTTCCACTGCATGTTACCGAATTTAGAGAGGAAATGCTCAGGTACAAAAGACATATTTGACTTCAAATCCTCCCTCATTCTCAGCTTGAACACAATGTGGTTTTCAGTTCTTTGGAAGACAGCTCTGGATGCTGATATAAAAAAAAAAGGAGGGAAGAAAGGAAAGATCAGGGAGAAACATTTTATGAGAACGGGTGCAGGGCTAGGAGCTGGACTCGTGATCCTTGTGGGGCCCTTCCAACTCAGCATATTCTGAGATTCTGTGAAAATCTAAACCCTTTACTGTTGTTTTAGAACTTTCTATTGAGAAAAAGCTATTTATATTTCAATTATGTGACAGGATGCTACACACTGAAGTCATTTGGGGAAGAAGAGGCCTTAAAAATTAGGTACTAAGAGGGAGAACTTTCAAATCTTCATATTTAGATTATTATATTTCCATAACAGAAATTCATAGGCCACATTTGTTTAGAATACTAAATCCAATACCTCCTAAAATCAGCAGCAGACTCAACCAGAGGAAGTCTGCATTTGTCCCACAAAACTTCACAGTTCATCAAACAGAAAGATATTCCCAATATATAAGGAGTACCAAAATAGCTTCTTATCCCTTCCCCAAAGAGTGGATTTTCAGAGATGAACAAGAAACAGGATATCCATTTTCTCCTCCGCTCCTTTCATCTCATCGAGGCTGTAACTTCCTCCTAATCTTCACTGCCTGACAGACACAGAGCTGTTCTTTGCTCTTGGCAAGGACAGGAGCAAGGATTGGGATGTGTGTTTGTCCCACAGCAACACCTGAGGCTCCCACATCCACCCCCACACCCCCTGCCTTGGGCTGGCCACGTTTGCCACCAGGACACTTTCCCAAATTACCCTGACATATGCAGCACTAGTGAAGCAAAATGAAATTACTTCATTATGTGCATATGTCTGAGCACACAAGAGACTTACACAGTTAGAAGAAGAAAAAAACAAACAACAAACCCAGACAGTTATATCCTTAGAAAAGGGAAAGTACCAAAGATCCTCTGAAGCTGTAGCAAGAGATTAACAAAAAATCTATTCATGCAATTCACCATAGTTCTTGTTTTCTTTTCCATAATGGAGAGCCAAGTTTATTGAGATTTATAGAAATTAACAGCCTAGGTCTGCAATGACAAATCAAGGAGGCCCAGAGGTACCAATAGCTGGCCTCATGTACACAGACATATGTGTGCACACAGATGCCGGGGGGGGTGGGGGGAAAAGAGAGATGTTTCTAAAATGCTGAATGGCTTTCCTAAAACTAGGATCACTGCAAGCTATTTGGTACATTACACAAAATATAAATTAATGATATTTTGAAAAGTACTTTATAGACAATTGTACGGAAAAATCCACTTTAATTATTCTCAACTAGTTTAACCAGGAATAAACACTCAGCAAAAAAATCTTCTATAAAACCTAGGAAAGCATTCCAGAGATGCAGAAGCAGTTACAGAGAAGAGAGAATATTTCAAATGCAGTGACATATAAGTTGTTTTAGAATAACCACTTGGTTCTCACTAAGTCAAACATAATCACTGAGCAGCAGAGAAAAGTAGGGGTAGTTTCTTTTATTTTCTGCATATCAAAACTATATTGTCATTGCAAAGGAAGTGATCTTCTCTCTGTAACTTTGCCTCCATAGAACACCGTAATGTATATATGCAATATCTCAGGGTTTCGGATTTAAGAAATATGATACAAAGGCAGATATTCAGCCTGAAGAGCACAGTACATAAAACTTATACACACAACACGAGAACAGTTCCACTTTGTACTCACTCTTACAAAGTTGTCAGGGAACAAACCTCTTCTGCCTTTGAGCTGTCCTTCCCACCAGCCTCCATCATCCTTCTTGATATTGGTGATTATGTCACCTACAGTGATCGTCAGCTCATCGTCATGTTGAGCTTTGTAGTCAAACTCCACTATCGCCTCCACTACAAGAGAAACACGCATAGGCATAATTATTAACTACATTTAATTTTCATGCCTTTGAAAGGCACAAGAAAACATCAATGCAATTATACATTCCCAGTGGAAGTAATACATTCAGCCTTACCAAGAGAGCACATCAAATAGGCAACATATAAGGATAACATGTGGGTAACTGCTACAAGAAAGGCCAAAGTGAAAAACACAGGAATGCCCATCATGGTTAAGGCAAAAAATGGCACCCATTTGTCTTTACTGTTTAAAGGAAATCAATTTGTGATGCTTCAGCAGTATTTAGTCTGGCAGCATTACAAAGTTTATATTTATTTCTTGGACTAAGTTTTAGCTTTTGTTCCTGGGACTTCCAAATCATTTTATTTCTGAAAGGTTCTCAAATTCATAAGCATCCCAGGCCACCAACTACTTCACTAAATACATCACTATCAACCTAAAGAGTATGTAACATGAATTTTTTGCATCACACCAAGTTTCACTGTTGTTTATATAGAAATGCAAAGCTTTGCTGCATGAACATGCTCTCACAGGGTTTCACCAAAGGGAGGAAAATTTACTTTCCCTTGTGTTTATATATCTGAGGATCAAGATTAAATACTGCTGCTGCCCTGAATGTCTGTTATCAGATTTGCATTATAAGCTTGCTACCATTATATGGTGTATCTCTGTATTTTCCCAAGAGGTCTCCCCATTCCTGGAAACCTGTAGAGAAGTCATAAAGACTGAAAAATTCCTTCAGAGAATCAAAAACAATAGACCTGGGGTATTCAAATATGGAAAACACAGTTATATTTCATGGTTCATCAAATATCTACTAGGAGGGGCCAGATTGCTGAGGTCTAGGATAGCCATATATGTAAAACCTTAGTCCTGTTTACTTCAGTGGAAAACTTTGCCCCAGGATGTTCCACCAAACATTTAGCACTTCAACTATCGAAACAGCAAAATGAGAACTAGTAACAGGCATCTGCTCTCGGCAAGCTCTAGCCTGCAAACAGACAACACCAGCTCACAAAGCAAAGCCAACCATTACACCACAGACTGCAAAAAAGTTCTGCCTAAGTAAAAAGTCCTGCACACTAAATTCAATTAAGCTGACAGAAAAGCAGAGTTACTTTTTTCCACCCCCAAAATGTCACACAGTCACAATGCTGAAAATCTCCATCCATCCCTCCAGAGCCTGCAAATCATAGTTAAAACAGTGTTCTGACTTTTGGGTACATACAAGGCACAAGTTTATGGCTTATAATATTCAACTACTGCTTCTTCTGTGAAGTCCAAAACCATTATAAAACCAGTTCACAAGAGGCCTGCTAAACTACATAATGAACAGCAAAAGAGAAAGAGTGGCACCACACATTACAAGCTGGCAGGCAAACAGGACATGAAAAATTTATCACTGAAACAACTGAAAAACCAGAGTCACTCAGGCTGGGAGGGACCTCAGGTTTTAGTTTAGCTTCCTGTTCAAAGCAGGACCAGTTCTGAGGTCAAACCAGGTTACTCAGGGCTTTGTCCACATGGGTCTTGCAAACCTCCCAAGGACAGAGGTAGGTAAGGCACAGAGGAATCAGCTTCACTGCCTGACCAGGAAAAAGGTTTTCTCTCCACAGTCCATTGGAACCAGTTTTCATCTGCTGGTCTTGCTGCCCCACCCTGCAATAACTTCTTCTTGATATCCTACTTGTGGGCACTGTAAGGGTGCTGTTAGTATCTCCCATTCTTTCTCCAAGACAGACATTTGGAGCTCCTCTAGCCTTAGGTCCGTCTCCTCTTTACCAGTTTGGAGACTGTGCACTCCACTGCCTTTTCCAGTAATTGATAGAGATGTTAAACAGCACATGTCCCAGGACAGCCCCTGGTGGTACTTCACTTATTATCTATCACCTTGCAAGTAGAGTACAAACCACTAACCATTACCTAAATCACACAACATAACCCTGAGATTAGCTCAGCTAGTTAGAGCATGATGCTAATAACACCAGGGTTGTGGGTTCAATGGCCTGTACAGGCCAGTCACATAAGAGTTGGACTCGATGATCCTTGTGGGTCCCTTTCAACTCAGAACATTCTGTGAAACATTTGAAGTTGGGAGGCACCAAACCCCCTTATTCAAAGCAGAGACAGCTAAATCACAGATTGCTCAGGGCCTTATGCAGCCAGGATTTGAGTATCTTAAAGGAAGGAAATTCCAGTGTTCAATCACCCTTAAGAAAAAAAATGCTTTCAGGCACACCCTGAGGCTTCTCCTCTCCA
>VWZD01013585.1:16162-26530 GCA_013396695.1 Sakesphorus luctuosus
GCCCAGGGGAAGGGGTGGCACAGGGCCCTGGGGAAGGGGTGGCACAGAGCCCAGCTGATCCACCCTGGATCTCTGCCACCTGTCTGGGCAGAGGGTGCCCCATCACTCTGGGTCTGTGCCACCTTCCTGGGGGTGCTGGGAACAGCAGGGGAGGAGAGGATTGGAGTCAGTGCTGCCATGGAACTGGCACCGATTGGGCACCTCCCCAAAAAGCCCCTGCAAAGCCAATATGGGAATGCTGTGACATTCCTGTGCCCTCCTGCCCTCCCCTCCCCTCCCCTCCCTGGCACAGCTGGGCTGCTGGCAGGGGGTGCAGAGCTGCAGGTGCCCCTCCTGCCCTCCCCTCCCCTCCCTGGCACAGCTGGGCTGCTGGCAGGGGGTGCAGAGCTGCTTCTCCTTTTTCTCCTCCTTTTTTTTCCTCCTACTCCTTTTTTCCTGGGGGCACCAGGAAAGCCACAGGAAGAGCTGGAGATGGAGCCAATTCTGATGCCAGGCAGGGCTTTGGTGCCAGCACTGGAACCACCTGGTTTGGAACAGCTGGAGATGGAGCCAGTTCTGGTGCCAGGCAGGAGCAGGGCCTGGGGCACCAGGGAAGGCACAGGAAGAGCTGGAGATGGAGCCAGTTCTGATGCCAGGCAGGAGCAGGGCCTGGGGCACCAGGGAAGGCACAGGAAGAGCTGGAGCTGNGGTGCAGAGCTGTAGGTGCCCCTCCTGCCCTCCCCTTCCCTCCCTGGCACAGCTGGGCTGCTGGCAGGGGGTGCAGAGCTGCTTCTCCTTTTTCTCCTCCTTTTTTTTCCTCCTACTCCTTTTTTCCTGGGGGCACCAGGAAAGCCACAGGAAGAGCTGGAGATGGAGCCAATTCTGATGCCAGGCAGGGCTTTGGTGCCAGCACTGGAACCACCTGGTTTGGAACAGCTGGAGATGGAGCCAGTTCTGGTGCCAGGCAGGAGCAGGGCCTGGGGCGGAACCACCTGGTTTGGAACAGCTGGAGATGGAGCCAGTTCTGGTGCCAGGCAGGAGCAGGGCCTGGGGCACCAGGGAAGGCACAGGAAGAGCTGGAGATGGAGCCAGTTCTGATGCCAGGCAGGAGCAGGGCCTGGGGCACCAGGGAAGGCACAGAGCCCTGAGGGAGCCACTGGCACCTCCCTGGGCACTGTCTCTCCCTGCATCACTGCTCATTAAATCCCTGGGCTGGGCAGGTTGGTTTTGAGGATGTTCTTGAGCAGGACTGAGATGTGAGAACACCCTCCTGGGTGCAGAGATGGTGCAGAACTCAGTGGTGTGTGCCAGGGTTCCTGTGGGCAGACTGGCACACTCCTGCTGCCTCTCTGCCTTTCTTCCTGGCTGTGCTGATTCCTCAGACAGAAACACTTGGAAAATGGGAGACACTGCAACTGTTTGATGGTCTCTTTGTGCTCTTTTTTCCTTTCCAGGCATCTCTTAAGAAGCTCAAAGTGACAGAACCATGGCTCAGTTCCCAACACCTTTTGGGGGTAAGTGCCTTCTGTTGGCTTTGAGCTGTTCCTACATCCAAAAACTCCTCCTGAATCTGTTCCTTCCTGAGTGTTTCTTCTGTGGAGGAGTTTGTGGAGAGTCTCTCTGAGCTGGTGGGTTGTGGGGCCTGTGCTGGTGAGCAGGGACAGCCCAGCAAGGAGCAGAGCTAAGCAGGATCCCTGTGGCCTGCATGGATCCAGCCCAGCCCTGCAGGGCACATCTGGCCACATCCAGGCACATCTGGCCATATCCAGGAACACCCAGGCACATCCAGCCACACCCAGGCACATCTGGCCACATCCAGGGACATGCAGGGATATGTGGCCACACCCAGGCACACCTGGCCCCCACCCAGGCACATCTGGCCACACCCAGGCACATCCAGCCATTGGCACCACCTCGTTCTGCTCCACCTGTGCCTGAGAAGGGGCTGTGTTTTCCTTTCAGGGTTCCTGCACCTCTGGCTTGCTGGAAGGCCCAGCAGGTGCCTTTGGACGGTGTCACTTCCAGTTTCTCCCCTTGTCCTGTTGTTCAGATGAGAACAGAAGTGACCTGTTCCCTTCAGGAGTGAGGAGTGTGGGCTGGAAGGTGTTCCTGCTCAGAGCTCTCATTCCCAGGGGAATGAGGGGCCCCCTCCTGTGCTGTTGGTGTCCATGGGCCCTGTTTCATAGAATCACAGAATCATAAGAATGGATTGGGTTGGAAAAGACCTCCGAGATCATAAAGTCCAACCCTTGGGGCAACTCCAGTCCCTTTACCAGATCATGGCACTCAGTGCCACGGCCAAGCTCAGTTCAAAAACCTCCAGGGATGGGGAATCCACCCCCTCTCTGGGCAGCCCATTCCAATCCCTCAGCACTCTCTCTGCAAAGAAGTTTTTTCCGCTCTCCAACTTCAATTTGCCCTGGCAGAGCTTGAGCCCCCCGTGCCCCCTTGTCCTATTGCTGAGTGCCTGGGAGAAGAGACCAACCCCCACCTGGCCACAACTTCCCTTCAGGCAGTTCCAGACAGTGCTGAGGTCACCTCTGAGCCTCCTCTTCTCCAGCACAAACACCCCCAGCTCCCTCAGCCTCTCCCCACAGCACTTGTGCTCCACTCCCTTCTCCAGCCTCGTTGCTCTTCTCAGTTGGGTTGGAAGAGACCTCTGAGATCATCAAGTCCAACCCTTGATCCAACCCCACTGGGATCACCAGCCCAGGGCACGGAGTGCCCTGGGCTGGTGATCCCAGTGGGGTTGGATCAAGACATGGTGGATTCTCTGTCCCTGGAGGTGTTTCAGAGGACACTCAGTGCCACATCCACTCCCTTCTCCAGCCTCGTTGCTCTTCTCTGGCCCCGCTCCAGCCCCTCAATCTCTTGCCTCAACTCAGGGGCCCACAACTCAACACAACACTCAAGGTGTGGCCTCCCCAAGGCAGAGGCCAGGGGAAGGCTCACTGCCCTGGGCCTGCTGGCCACGCTACTTTGGATCCAGGCCAGGATGCCATTGGCCTCCTTGGCCACCTGGGCACACTCTTGGCTCCTGTTCCCTCTCAGGCTGACTCCCTGTTTTCCTGGGCAAGCAGGGAGGGCTCTTACAGCCTCTTCCCAGAGGGCCACACTGATGGCAGGTGGTGACACTCACACACTCACACACAGAGGTTGTTCTCCAGGTGCTGTTCCTTCCTGCCATTTTCCATGTGTTTTCTTCCAGGCAACCTGGATGTCTGGGCTATCACTGTGGAGGAGAGAGCCAAACATGACCAGCAGTTCCACAGCCTGAAACCAGCCTCTGGATTTATCACTGGTAATGAAATGATTTCCACTTTCATTCCAT
Organism: Sakesphorus luctuosus; assembly: GCA_013396695.1. Classification (NCBI taxonomy): domain Eukaryota; kingdom Metazoa; phylum Chordata; class Aves; order Passeriformes; family Thamnophilidae; genus Sakesphorus; species Sakesphorus luctuosus. The sequence continues at coordinate 19,473 of VWZD01013585.1, forward strand.
CAAATCTTAACTGGGAAGCTGAAATATCTGCAGAGTTGCCTGGAGGACACAGGGGCAGGAGGATTAAAACATTTGAAGAGCTGTTTCTCATGTTATATCCCACTTTTTATGCCTTGCCAACCCCAACTTTGCTGGAATTTCCTGCTGTTTTCCCTTCCCACCCTGCTGGGCTCAGGGAATTCAGTGAGTGCCTGAGCTCTGGGGCTGCCTGGGCTCTGCCCACCATTCCAACATGCCCAGAGATTAAAGGCTGATTAAATAAAGGTAATTTAGCTGCAATCTGCTCTAGAAACAGGCCTGTGTGAGCAGTGAGGTCAGCATGGGCAGCTCTGGGCAGGATCCAAAGGCAGAGCTGATGGGAGCAGTGGGAGCAAAGCTGCAGGTCCAGGAACTGACCCTGTGGAATTCCCATGGACACCACTCATTCCTGGGGGTTCAGGGCTCCCCTTTGGGACTTGGGTTTGTTGCCTTTGATTCTCTTTAGGGCTGTCTAAATGAGCACCACAGAGTCATAGATGGGTTGGGAGGGACCCCAAAGCCCCCCCAGTGCCACCCCTGCCATGGGCAGGGACACCTCCCACCAGCCCAGGCTGCTCCAAGCCCTGTCCAACCTGGCCTGGGACACTGCCAGGGATGGGGCAGCCACAGCTGCTCTGCCCACCCTGTGCCAGGGCCTGCCCACCCTCCCAGCCACCAATTCCTGCCCAATATCCCACCCAGCCCTGCCCTCTGGCAGTGGGAAGCCATTCCCTGTGTCCTGTCCCTCCAGCCCTTGTCCAACATCTCCCTCCAGTGATGCTCAATTAAAATGAAAGACAGACAAGTGTTTTTCTTTCCTGCTGTCTGATCCACCTAGAGGGTTTCCAGAGTGTGAAGTCAGGATCAGATCCTCAGTGGAGTCTCCTCCCAGCCAGACCCTCCTCAATGTGCAGTTGATGTTTCTGTTCCTGTTCCATGACAGATCTGGTACAAAAAATCCTTCCAGTTTCATTGAACTCCTTTGACAATTAGTCCTGCTTCTAATTTTTTTACAGCTTTCCTTTCCTGCCACAGCATTCCCAAGTGCAGAATCCCTCTGCAACTATTTTGCTGTCCTTACTTTCCACTGAGAGTTGGAAACTGAATTCCACCATTAGTGACTTTAGTCGTGCCCATCACTCTGTTTGATTTTCCTCCCCACATTATTTGATGATGTCTGACTGGCACTGCACTGCCAGAAACTGCAGGGTAGGGTTTATATTGGCACAGACTGGCCTGGTTGGCACAGGGCATGTGGTTCAGGGGAGCCTTTAGGCCCCTGAGGGGCTGTGAGCTCCCTGCCTGCCCACCCCCAGGTGCCCTGCGGGTGCTGCCCCTTGCAGGAGGTGCCCCTTGGCAATACCTGGTGGGTTTGGCAGTGCCCAGCTGTGTTTCAGTGCCACACTCTGGTGTGTAAGTGTGGCATTAACTGCTGGTGGTTTCCCTGTTGCTCCTCCTGCAGATGTTTCTGCCTCCTGATTCCCCCTCCCCTCTGCCAGGGATTTAGAGCTGGCCTGTTTCTTTTCCAGGTGATCAAGCCAGGAACTTTTTTTTCCAGTCTGGGTTGCCTCAGCCAGTGTTGGCACAGATATGGTGAGTGTGGCACAGGGTGGGCGAGGGGCAGCCCCAGCAGGTGCCACCACTGGGGCACACTGGGACAGACTGGCACAGAGGGCACAGGGCCCATGGTGTGGTGGGGAGTGGAGCTGAACCCACCTGGGTGCCCCAGGGCCCAGACCTGTGGGATGTGTGTATTGATGGTCTGGGGTGGGCACTGAGGGCACCCCCAGGCAGGGCATGCACAGCTGGGTGGGACCCCTGGTCTGCTGGAGGGTCTGGATCCATGGGGTGGGCACTGAGGGCACCCCCAGGCAGGGCATGCACAGCTGGGTGGGACACCTGACCTGCTGGGGGGGCTGGATCCGTGGGGTGGGCACTGAGGGCACCCCCAGGCAGGGCATGCACAGCTGGGTCGGTGGGACCCCTGGTCTGCTGGAGGGGCTGGAGGCTCTGCAGGGNGGCTGTGCCAGCACTGGTGTGGCAGCAGGGCCAGGGCAGGGACTGTCCCCCTGTGCTGGCACTGCTGAGGCACCTCCAGGGCTGTGCCCAGTTCTGGGATCTCAGGGAAGGGACACTGAGGGACTGGAGGGTGCCCAGGGAGCTGGGCAGGGGCTGGAGCAGCAGCTGAGGGAGCTGGGGGGGCTCAGCTGGAGCAAAGGAGGCTCAGGGGGCACCTTCTCACAGGACAAGAGGAAAAGGCCCCAGACTGTGCCAGGGCAGGGGCAGGGGAGAGTTTAGGAACAACTTCTCCCTGCAGGAGAGGTCAGGCCTTGGAATGAGTGTCCCAGGGAGGTGGGGCAGTCCCTGTATCTGGAGTGTCCCAGAGGGGGCTGGATGTGGCCCTTGGGGACATGGACTGGGGGTGATCCTGGGGGTGCTGGTGGCACTGGGTGGTCCTGGGGGTCTCTGCCAGCCTTGGGGACTCTGGGGGTCTGTGATGCCACCAGTCTGTTCCCACATGCCCCGCAAAGGCCACGCCTGCTGAGCAGAGCCCAGGCTGAGTTCAGTGCCAGCCCAGGGACTGGCACAGGAAGCCTTTGCAAAGGGCATTTCCCAGTTGGCACTTTCAAACCCCCTTTTTCCAATTACTGAGTACTTCCACCTTAATACAATTGCCAAGCACAGTGATGAGTATTAAAAATGCCCAGGTTGGGCAGAGCAGCTGTGGCTGCCCCAGCCCTGGAAGTGTCCAGGGAGAATTATGTTTTCCCTTTGGAAATCTGCATGCCCAGATTCATGTGTTTATAAATAAAGAGCTTATTTTCTTTTCTAATTAATCTTAGAAATATCAAAGCTGGTCTGGTTTTCTTATTTGCTGAAGCCTCAGTGAATGTTCAGATGTCCCTCTGGAACTTCTCTGGCCTCTGAATTAAACAAGGAAAGAAGTTTTGTCTTAAACCAGGACATCCTTTCTCCAAAACCCTTCCATAGGCATTGGCTTTAGAGAGGTGTCCACCGGAGGAAAGAGTTGGAAACAGTGTGGCTGAGGATCCCTTCCCTCTGACTGCTCAGTGGTTTTGGGAGCAAGGGAATCAATCCCCTCCCTCTGGAGTTGTCATAGAGACCAGAGCTGAGCTTGCACATTTTTGGTAATGAAGCTGAACTTATTCCAGCTGCCTCTCTGAATCCCAGAGCAGCATTTTGACATCCCTTTCTCTCTGTCTTGTACCCTTTCAATCATCTCTGAATTAAGAGAAGTAAATATTGAAGTACAAGTCTGTAGAGATCCAGGAGCACTTTGGAGTGGGAGTTCTGGAGGAATAAACCCGTAAGCTCTGAGAGAGATGAGCTGCTTAAAACTTCATCAGTATTTGCTTCTGGGGTTTTGGGGGGCATTTGGGTGTTGGAGGGAGAGAGAGGCAGCTGCAGGAGTCAAGGGGGCACGGGGGGCTCAAGCTCTGCCAGGGGAAATTGAAGTTGGAGAGCAGAAAAAACTTCTTTGCAGAGAGAGTGCTGAGGGATTGGAATGGGCTGCCCAGAGAGGGGGTGGATTCCCCATGCCTGGAGGTTTTTCATGTGAGCTTGGCCGTGGCACTGAGTGCCATGATCTGGTGACGGGACTGGAATTGGCCCAAGGGTTGGACTTGGTGATCTCAGGGGTATTTTCCAACCCAATCCATTCTGTGGATGTGGCACTGAGTGAGAATCCACATCTTGATCCAACCCCACTGTGATCACCAGCCCAGGGCACTCAGTGCCCTGGGCTGGTGATCACAGTGGGGTTGGATCAAGGGTTGAACTTGATGATCTCAGAGGTCTCTTCCAACCCAATCCATTCTGTGATTCTCTGAGTGAGGGAGGGTGTTAGAAAATTCTGAGTTAGAGCAGCTTGCAAAGCTCTGGAATTCATTTTCTGCTCTGAGAAATCAGTCCCAGAATGGTTTGGGTTGGAAAGGACCTCAAAGCCCCCCCAGTGCCACCCCTGCCATGGCAGGGACACCTCCCACCAGCCCAGGCTGCTCCAAGCCTTGTCCAACCTGGCCTGGGACACTTCCAGGGATGTGGAGTCCCTATGGAAGTGTCTCTTTGGAGGTTGTGGTTTGGAAGAGTTTCCCTATTCTTAATTATTCTACTTATGTTAAATAGAGTTGATTGTGATAATCTGATAAAAGCCTGGCCTTTGCTTCCCAAAGGATCAGCTGGAGCTGGATGGACACAAGGAATTTATCTGGAATGTACCTGATGAATCTGCCACTTCTGCTGTCAGGAAAAGCTTCTCCAGAGTTCGTGGGCCTTAAAAATAGAAGCTCCCTGAGAATTCCTGTGGCCCTCATTTATTTCCCACAAAATAAGTCTCTGGGACCTCAGTGGAGAAAAGGAGTGGGAGTATTATGGTCTGTCTGGCTGATCTGCCCTTTACTGGCTTTGGGCTGCCCCAGGCTGGTGATCAATTAAGAAGCCTCTAATTAGGCTTTGAGCTGACCTAGGTGATAACTGTGCTTAAGTAGCACTAATCTGCCTTTCCTTAGAGCCCTCAGAAAGCACCTCCAGGTGTCCTGTCCCTCTGGAAGGGAGGGAGACCTGCATGGAGGCCACGTGCTGTCCATGCACTGGGAGTTCCTTGTTTGCCCAGGACAGAGGAAAACCTTGGGGAGATGTCCCTGTGTCTGCCCTGCTCCCTCCCACTCCTCAGCTGCTGTCCCAGTGGGGCAGAATTCCTGGAAATGCTGTGGGAAGGACAGACAGGACTGATGGGAAAGGCTCATCTCTGGTGTCCAGGTGGGAGAGAATTCCTGGGAATGCTGTGGGCAGGACAGACAGGACTGATGGGAAAGGCTCATCCCTGGTGTCCAGGTGGGAGAGAATTCCTGGGAATGCTGTGGGCAGGACAGACAGGACTGATGGGAAAGGCTCATCNCTGCCCTGCTCCCTCCCACCCCTCAGCTGCTGTCCCAGTGAGGCAGAATTCCTGGAAATGCTGTGGGAAGGACAGGAGTGATGGCAAAGGGCTCCTCTCTCCTCAGGGCTGAGTTTCACAGCACAGCCTGGGGTTGTGTGAGCCAGGGCGGGAACATCTGCTCAATAAATGCAGATTTGGGAGCTGAGGGGGTTCCCTGTGTTCACCCTGGGCTGTTCTCAGGGCTGGTTTGGGTGTTCATTGGGAGCATGTGGGGTGGGAAAGGTGCCCAGGGCAGTTCCTGGGCCTCAGAAGGGCAGGAACAGCCAATTGTCTTTGCATTCTCAGCAGAGGTGAGAGAAAGGAGCAGGGAGAGATGCACAGAGGGAGGATTTGTGAGCACCTGAGCCCTGGGCTGGGGCTGGGCCCTTGTCAGCAGGTCCAAACACAGGCCTGGGCTGTCAAACAGGATAAATCATAGAATCACAGAATCACAGAATGGATTGGGTTGGAAAAGCCCTCCCAGATCATCAAGTCCAACCCTTGGGCCAACTCCAGTCCCGTCACCAGATCATGGCACTCAGTGCCACGGCCAAGCTCAGGTTAAAAACCTCCAGGGAGGGAGGAACAGGACAGGACAGGGAGCTCAGCAGGAGCCAGGAGTGTGCCCAGGTGGCCAAGAAGGCCAATGACATCCTGGCCTGGATCCAAAGTAGCGTGGCCAGCAGGCCCAGGGCAGTGAGCCTTCCCCTGGCCTCTGCCTTGGGGAGGCCACACCTTGAGTGTTGTGTTCAGATTTGGGCCCCTGAGTTGAGGCAAGAGATTGAGGGGCTGGAGCGGGGCCAGAGAAGAGCAAGGAGGCTGGAGAAGGGAGTGGAGCACAAGTGCTGTGGGGAGAGGCTGAGGGAGCTGGGGGTGTTTGTGCTGGAGAAGAGGAGGCTGAGAGGTGACCTCAGCACTGTCTGGAAGTGCCACATCAGGGAAGTTGTGGCCAGCTGGGGGTTGGTCTCTTCTCCCAGGCACTCAGCAATAGGACAAGGGGGCACGGGGGGCTCAAGCTCTGCCAGGGCAAATTGAAGTTGGAGAGCAGAAAAAACTTCTTTGCAGAGAGAGTGCTGAGGGATTGGAATGGGCTGCCCAGAGAGGGGGTGGATTCCCCATGCCTGGAGGTTTTTCAGCTGAGCTTGGCCGTGGCACTGAGTGCCATGATCTGGTGACGGGACTGGAGTTGGCCCAAGGGTTGGACTTGATGATCTCAGAGGTCTTTTCCAACCCAATCCATTCTATGATTCTAAGCCCCTGCTGGGATCTGCCTCTTCCAGGGTTTTGGATTTTTTCTGGAGTCCCAGTGTCTTCCTGTTGTGGGTTCTTTGCCAGTGCAGGGGCCTGGCTGTGCCCCTGTGCCAGCTGGGACCAGCTGCCCCTTCCCTGGGTGCCTTTTGGGGAACTCTTCCTGTCCCTGCATGGAAGTTTTCCCTGGGAGGGACTGGACCAGAATAAAGCTGCAGTTCCCCAGACTGTCCCTGCCATGGCCATACATGCCTGACCCTGAATTCTGTGTCACTCCAATACTCAAATCTGCACTGAATTCTTCAAAGAAAGGAATCAGCAGAATGTTTAACACTGAGTTTGCACTGAGGCTGTTACTAATGTGCCTTTACTCTGTTTCTTTGGTGTGCAGTGGCAAGAACTGACATTCCTCTCTCCCTGTTCTCTCCCTCACCCCCATTCCCTGCTGGGCTTGGCTTTCTGGGCTGCCAGGGGCAGAACAAAAAGCAGCCTGTTTGACAGAGTCAGAGTCCTTTCCCTGAGAGCCCATTCAAGGGCCAGGCCAATGTTTCATTTCGAGTGCTTTTGTTTAATTGAGAGCACATTGAAACGTGGATGGGGCAGAGGGAGCCAAGCTCAGAGTGAAAGGGGGTTATTTCCAGGGCAGCTGAAGCCCAGGCTCAGGGGGGGCTCTGTAGGGCTGGGGCTGGGCAGTGTCTGTGGGACTGGGTGAGGCTGGGCATGTGGGACTGGGCAGTGTCTGTGGGGCTGGGTGTGGGGCTGGACAGTGTCTGTGAGGCTGGGGCTGGGCAGTGTCTGTGGGGCTGGGTGTGAGGCTGGGCAGTGTCTGTGAGGCTGGGGCTGGGGCTGGGTG